>CM054136.1:44178116-44181321 GCA_028751875.1 Rapana venosa
GCACAGAATTTCCAGAATGTGGGGATGCTATTTATACTGATAGGCCCCCGGCATCCCCTCGTGGGATCAACCATTCTTGATTTTCAGCCCGTTTTTACCGTAAGGGTCTTTATGGTAATACCGTCAGTGATTTGAAAATAACATGTTTTTAGCCAGTTTGGGAGCTAACACAACCCAATGAGGCTGGTATCCATTACTCCTTGCATAAACGTAATTCTAAAAAGTAAAACTAACAAAATACTTTTAAGTAACATATAAAGAGATGTAACTACTAAGCTTTTCTTTCTTTTCTTTTCTTTTTTTTCCAGATTATTCCATTGTAGCCTATAGGCTTACCACTTAAAGTCACGGCAGATTTCTCTGCATGAAATTCTGGCTGCTCTCCTCAGAGAGAACGCGTCGCCCCAATAGCAGTGTCACCCATTATTTTTCTTTTTTTCCTGTCAGCATGTGCATAATTATGTTTCCCTACCATAGTGGCTTTTTTCTACATAATTTTGCCAGGGACAACTCTCTTGTTGCTGTGAGTTCTTTATGTGTAATAAATGCGTGTTGCTTATGGACCTTGGTTTATCATCTCATCTGAAAGACATAGTGCTAGATCAGAAGAAAATTTGTAAAACTGAAAGGGGCAAAGATTGAACATACAAAAAGTGTACCAAAGAAATATAATCAGTTAATGGCTGGCTGGCTGTGCATAGCATCAAATCAGTAGAGCCTTATTCTTACGCGGAATCGAAAGTAGCCTGTTTAATGACTGGTCATTGTGCTGACGACTGGGGCTGCAATGAATACAGTGAGCTAGAGTTACTCCGCCTCCCCAAGATTTAAAAGGCAAATGTGCTGGGTAGTCTACAACTCTTTTGTAACCCCACAGTGCTGATAAGTATTTCTTTGTTGGATATTCAGTGATGTTCCAAAGCCACGATCTTGATGCAGACTTTTATAAAGTATTTAATTGCTTTGGCTGAGTAAGTTTTACACCCATTTTTATTCTACACTGCACTGTAGACGAGCGTTCGTAAATCCGGGCATTTGACGATTTGTGGTTGGCAATGTAAACATTCATCTTGTAGAGAGCATATTCCCCCTCAGCGTATATGCCTACTGTTTGCATGAGAATCTGAAGACTTTATATAGAAACAGGTCATTCAGATTTTTTGTTAAGTTTTGTTAAAGTCTACCCACATTACCAACATTTTTCTATTTGTTCCTCAGCTAGTGCCCCCCCCCCCCCCCCCCCCCCCCCCCCCCCCCCCCCCCCTCTTTTCACCAAAGGTGAGATTTGGGGCATGCAACCGTTTTTACCTACCATAAAATGTAAAATCAAATTTGGAGGATAAGTTTTGAAAAAGAAATAGAAAAGTTGCATCAGTGACAGGAGTATGGCTGGAATATGGTTGACAACATTTTTCATACAATCAAATCTAAGCCATCTTGTTTAGTCAAATGTTAGATAAGCCCTCCAGAATTTTGTTGGAAAGAATGCTTTATTAGCCTAGGGCTAATTTTAGTAGCAAGGCACATTCAGTGGCTTTTCCTCAGACATGATTTGTGAGACAGTTGTGAACAACAGACAGGAGAGGATTTTGTCAGCCATGCCTAACAAGTGACATTGTAAACAAACTGACCAAATATTGACCTTTACATCAAGCTGATTATTCCTGCATATATATATATATATATATATATATATATATATATATATTATATATATATATATATATAGTCTTTTTGGCTCAAGATTCAATTAAGCTGTATTTTTAAAGATCCTTCCTGATATGTGATATTTGGGCTTTTTTGTTTGTTTGTTTTTAAAAATATGCTAGCAAGCTGAAAGCTTCTCTATAATTATTTGTATTTATGTTTTATTGAGTGCTAATTGATTTTCAGTTTATATTTTGGTATAATATATGAATATTGAACAGAAAACTGTACTGTAGATGTTGAAGGGGAAGCAAAAGAACGGGAAGCATGAATCAAAATAATGCATTAGTGTTGTACTGTACTGTGTTTTGTGATTATTTTTTTCTTGATATCATTATGTTCATTTGTTAAAAAAGTGGCCTGTTTGTAACATTGCATCTGTATTATTGGCAGGACTTTGTTTTTACCCGAGCTTCATAATATGGACTTCCATCATCAACAAGACTGCACTGTCAAGACTTTCATCATCACCAGGACTTCAGAACTGCATCACTGCAAAGACTTTATCATCACCAGGACTTCAGAACTGCATCACTGCAAAGACTTCATCATCACCAGGGCTTCAGAACTGCATCACTGTGAGAACTTCATCATCACCAGGACTTCAGAACTGCATCACTGCAAAGATTAAGTCATCACCAGGACTTCAGAACTGCATCACTGCAAAGACTTCATCATCACCAGGACTGAAGAATTGCATCACTGCAAAGACTAAATCATCACCAAGACTTCATAACTGCATTACTGCAAAGACTTCATCATCACCAGGACTGAAAAATTGCATCACTGCAAAGAATTCATAATCGCCAGAACTCCAGAACTGGATCACAGCCAAGACTTCATAATGCCCAGGACTTCCATCACCACAACGTCATCTTTGCCTGGGATTCATCTCTGTGACTTCTGGGCTCATCCTCACCATGACCTCTGGGCTCATCCTCACCATGACTTCTGGGCTCATCCTCACCATGACTTCTGGGCTCATCCTCGCCATGACTTCTGGGCTCATCCTCACCATGACTTCTGGGCTCATCCTCACCATGACTTCTGGGCTCATCCTCACCATGACTTCTGGGCTCACCATGACTTCTAGGCTCATCCTCACCATGACTTCTGGGCTCATCACCACCATGACTTCTGGGCTCATCCTCACCATGACTTCTGGGTTCATCATCACCATGACTTCTGGGCTCATCCTCACCATGACCTCTGGGCTCATTGTCACCATGACTTCTGGGATCATCATCACCATGACTTCTGAGCTTATCATCTCTGGGCTCATCATTACCATGACTTCTGGACTCATCATCACCATGACTTCTGGGATCGTCATCACCATGACTTCTGGGATCATCATCACCATGACTTCTGGGCTCATCATCACCATGACTTCTGGGCTTATCATTACCATGACTTCTGGGCTCTTCATCACCATGACTTCTGCGCTCATCATCACCATGACTTCTGGGCTCATCCTCACCATGACTTCTGGGCTCAT
>CM054136.1:44181821-44209321 GCA_028751875.1 Rapana venosa
TCTCTCTTAGTGTTTGATATGTTGATTTCTGTTGAAATGACTTGATTGTAGTAGGTTGATATTTGTCCGCTTTGAGATAATAACGTAAGTGTATGATGGGCAGGACTTGCGTCTTCACCTGAACTTTTTCTGCCGGACGTCGTCAGTGCCAAGACTTCATCATCACCAGGACTTCCGAACTGCATCACCACCAAGACTTCATCATCGCCAGGACTTCAGAATGACATCACCACCAAGACTTCATCATCGCCAGGACTTCAGAATTACTTCACCAAGACTTCATTACGACAAGGACTTCAGAGCTGCATCACCACCAAAACTTCATCATCGCCAGGACTTCAGAGCTGCGTCACCACCAAAACTTCATCATCGCCAGGACTTCAAATCTGCATCATCACCACCAGGAAATCGTCATCCCCACGGCTTCTTTATCACCACAACTTCATCATTTCCTGGAATTCTTCATCATCGCCATGTCTTCTGGGCTCATCATCACCAGATCACCGTTTCTTCAAAAGGCAACTTCTGCTGCTTGTCACTGTAAGAACACACAAACTGTCTCTAATGCTTTGATTGATTGATAAAAGTAAATTGTGTGTATGAATAGAAGTTTTTGTGAAATATCCTTGAAGAGAAATGAACTGTTAGCATGAATACAGAATTGCTAGGTTAGAAATGCCACTTTGATAATGATATATATTTTGTTGATATATATAGTTTAGTATGCAAACGTGCTTGTAAGCTAACAGATTGTTACAGATTTGTATCACCGTTTTGGGGGCTTTTTTTTTCATTTTTAGTTGGGTTCCCTTTAGGTTGTTGGTATGGTACGTAGTGGCAGAGATGTAGAAAGGTGTAGGAAAATAATTGGGAAGATGAATTGAAATAGTGATGCCAAAATACTTTGCAGTACTGCCATGTGGGATGATTTCTTTCTGTTGGTTATAAGGTTCCTTTTTGTTTTGAAATTGCTGGATTGTAAGATATTGGAGTTTGCGTGCTTTGAGATGAAAATGTATGTGTATGATGTGCAGGACTTCATCTTCAGCAGTGCTTCCTAATCTGCCGGACATCACCGCCAAGACTTTAGAACTGCATCGTCACCAAGATTTCAGAACTGCACCACCTTCAAGACTTCATCATCGCCAGACTTCAGACCTGCACCACCTTCAAGACTTCATCATCGCCAGACTTCAGAACTGCACCACCGCCAAGACTTCATCATCGCCAGACTTCAGAACTGCACCGCCGCCAAGACTTCATCATCGCCAGACTTCAGAACTGCACCACCTTCAAGACTTCATCATCGCCAAGCTTCAGACCTGCACCACCTTCAAGACTTCATCATCGCCAGACTTCAGAACTGCACCACCGCCAAGACTTCATCATCACCAGGACCACAGAACTGCATCATCATCGCCAGGACTTCGTGATCACCAGGACTTCACAACTACATCATCACTGCCAGGAATTCATCAACCCCTGGGCTTCACAAGTACTGCATTGCCTGGAAGTCTTCACCATGACTTCTGGGCTTATTGTCACCAAATCACCAAGACTTCAAACGGTAACTTGTGCTGCTTGTCACTGTAAGAATTGAGAAAGTGTATGTTTGTATTGATGGATAATAGTAGACTGTATGAGTAGGAATTTTTGAGGAAGTATTCTTGATGAAAACTGTTTCTACTAATAGAGATTAGAGAAGATTTGCCACTGCCAATAGATTGAAACTGAGTTTAGATTCGAAATGTACTAGTACAGGTTCTCAGTGGTATTTTTGTCAATGTAAATGTTTGTTAGTAGTAATTGATTTCCAGTTGATTTGTTGGTATGTGTGTGTGAATATGAAAGAGAAAAGTCTTGAGCTTAAAATGCAAGCAGGTATAACAAACAATATTGAGCATGAACTAAGATAAGGAGATGTTGTATGGCAGTACTATGTTGTGTCGTGATTTATTGCATGATTTTCTTGTGTTCCCCAGGACTTCAAAATGACATCATCAAGACTTCATCATCGCCAGAACTTCACAAATTCTTCATCGCCAGGATCTCAGAACTACATCACCATCAAGACGTCATCATCTTCAAGACTTGACAACTGCATCATCACCAGGAATTCATAATTGTCAGGATTTCTTCATCACCGCAATTTCGTCGCCTGCATTTCTTCATCACCGTCAGATCTGGGCTCTTCATCACCAGATCACCGACCGAATCTTCAAAAGGCAACTTCTACTGCTTGTCACTGTAAGAACACAGAAACTTTCTTGGATTATTTCATTGATGGATAAAAGTAGAGTGCGTGTATAAATTTGAGTTTTTGAGTGGTATCCTTAAGAGGAAATGAAATGTTGCTGCTAATAAAACATTTGATAGATAAGAAGTGGCAATCTCCTTGTTTGGTTTTTTTTTGGTTTTGCATTTAGTTTGAAAATGGTGTTATTAGCTGAAAGAGGCTCACCCATTTTTACCACTTTATTTTGTAGGTGATGGTGATGGTGATGGGTTTTTGTTTTGTTTTTGTTTGTTTGTTGTTGTTTTTTGGAGTGTTACTTGGCTTTCATTTTACTTGTTGTTTTGGATGTTTGACTATCAAGAGGAACAGTGCAGTTCCAGAAGTGCGGAAAGGTGTAGCAAAGTAACGGGGCGCATGAATGGAAATAATGATGCAAGAATGTTTTGCAGTAGTACATTGTGTGGTCATTTCTTCTCTTAGTGTTTGATATGTTGATTTCTGTTGAAATGACTT
This sequence comes from Rapana venosa, assembly GCA_028751875.1. Classification (NCBI taxonomy): domain Eukaryota; kingdom Metazoa; phylum Mollusca; class Gastropoda; order Neogastropoda; family Muricidae; genus Rapana; species Rapana venosa. Next base: position 44,184,571 of record CM054136.1, read on the forward strand.
GATTGTAGTAGGTTGATATTTGTCCGCTTTGAGATAATAACGTAAGTGTATGATGGGCAGGACTTGCGTCTTCACCTGAACTTTTTCAGCCGGACGTCGTCAGTGCCAAGACTTCATCATCACCAGGACTTCCGAACTGCATCACCACCAAGACTTCATCACGCCAGGATTCAGTAATGACATTCACCACCAAGACTTCATCATTCGCGCATGGACTTGAATATTCACCAAGAATCATTACACAAGATCAAGCGTCATAACACAAACTTACATCGCAGGACTTACAGACTTGCGTCACCACCAAATTTCATCATTCGATCCAGACTTCAAATCTGCTCATCACCACCAGGAAATCGCATCCCCACGGCTACTTTATCACCACAACTTCATAATTTTCCCTGGAATTCTCAATCATCGCCATGTCTACTGGCTCATCTTCACCTATCAACGTTTCTTCAAAGGCAACTTCTGCTGCTTGTCACTTAACAACACACAAATCTGTCTCACATGCTTTGATTGATTGACTAAAAGTAAATTGGTGTATGACAGAACCAATCTGAAATATCCTTGAAGAGATAATGAACTGTAAGCAGAATACATGAATTGCTAGTTTAGAATGCACTAATTGATATGATATAATTTTGTTTGTATAGATATCTTTAAGTATGCAAACGAGCTTGTAGCTAACAATTGTAACAGATTTGTATCACCGTATTGGGGCTTTTGTTTTTCTTTTAGTTGGGTTTCACTTTAGGTTGATTGGTATGGTACGTAGTGGCAAGATGTAAAAGTTTATGAAAATAATTGTGAAGATGATTGAAATAGTGATGCCTAAATACTTTTGCAGTACTGTCCATGTGTGTGATTGTCTTTCTGTAGGTTATAAGTTCCTTTTTGTTTTTGAAATTTGACTGGATTGTAAGATTGAGTTTGCGTAGCTTTGAGATGAAAATGTATGTGTATGAATGGCAGACTTATCTTCAGCAGTGTTTCCTAATCTGCTGGTACATTCACCGTTCCAATACTTAGAACTGCATCGTCACCAAGATTTCAGAACTGCAACCACCTTCAGACTTCATCTCGCCAGACTCAGACCTGCACAACTTCAAGACTTCTCATCGCCAACTTTCTGCACCCGCCAAGACTTCATCATCCCAGACTTCGAACTGCACCCCCCAAGACTTCATCATCGCCAGACTTCAGAACTGCACCACCTTCAAGACTTCATCATCGCCAAGCTTCAGACCTGACCACCTCAAGACTTCATCACGACCAGACTTCAGAACTGCCACCACCGCTCAACTGTCATCATCACCGACCACCAAAACTGCATCATCATCGCCAGGACTTCGTGATCACCGGACATCACACTACATCGTCACTGCCAGGTTTTATCACAACACCCTGCTTTCACAAGATACTTGCATTGCCTGAAGTCTTTCACCATACTTCTGGGCTATTGTCCAAATCAACAAGGACTTCAAACGTAACTTGTGCTGCTAGCAACTGTAAAATGAGAATGTGATGTTTGTATATGGATAATTAGTAGACTGTATGAGTAGAATTTTTGAGAAAGTATTCTTGATGAAAACTGTTCTAACTAATGAGGTTAGAGAAGATTTGCCTACTGCCAATAGATTGTGAACTGAGTTTAGATCGAAATGACTAGTAAGGTTACAGATGGTAATTTTTCATGTAAATGCTTTGTTATTAGTTAATTGATTTCCAGTTTATTGTTGGTATTGGTGTGAATAGGAAAGAGAAAAGTCTTGAGCATATAAAAATGCAAGCAGGTATACAAACAATATTGAGCAGACTAAGATAAGGTGATTTTGTATGGCATATATGTTTGTCTGATTTATTGCTGATTTGTCATTTGGTTCCCCAGGACTTCAAATGACATCATCAAGACTGTCATCATCGGCCAGAACTTCACAAATTCTTCATCGCCAGGACTCGAACTACATCACCATCAGAACTCATCATCCTTCAAGATTGACAACGCATCACACCCAGAATTCATAATTGTCAGATTTCCTTCATCACCTCAAATTTCGTCGCCACTCAGTTCTCACCACCGTCAGATCTGCTCTTCATCACCAGACACCGACCGCCAAATCTTCAAAAGCAACTTCTAACTGCTTCACTGTAAGAACTACAGAACTTCTTGGACTTTTCATTGATGATAAAGTAGAGTGCGTTAAAATTTGAGTTTTGCAGATGGTATACCTTAAGAGGAAATGAAATGTTCTGCTAAAAAACATTCGATAGATAAAAGGGCATTCTCCTTTTTGTTTTTGTTTGGTTTAAGCTTTAGTTTGAAAATGGTGTTATTACCCTGAAAGATCTCACCTTCTCTTATTATCCACTTTATACAGTAGTGAACGGTAGATTGTGATGGTTTATTGTTTTGAAGTTTGTTTGTGTTGTTGGTATTTTGGAGTGTTACTGGCTTTCTATTTACATTGTTGTTTGAAATGTTTTGACTAATCAGAGAACAGATGCAGTTCCAGAAGTGCGAATAGATTGAAAGCAAAGTATCGGGCGCATGAATGGAAATAATAGCAAGATATGTTTTGCGAGTACAATGTGTGTTAATTTCTTCTCTCATTGTTTGATAGTGTTTGATTTCGTTTTGAAATGATTTTGATGTAGTGCATTGAAATTTGTCCCTTTGAATAATAACGTAAGTGTATGATGGGCAGGACATGCGTCTCACCTGAACTTTTTCTGCTGACGTCCGTCAGTGCCCAAGACTTCATCACACCAGACTTAATCCTGAACTGCATCACCACCAAGACTTCATCATCGCCAGACTTCAGAATTACATCCACCAAGACTTCATCCATCGCCCATACTTCAGAATTACTTCACCAAAACTGTCATCTCGCCAGGACTTAATATCTGGCATCATCACCAAAACTTCATCATCACGCCAGACTTCAGAGCTGCGTCATCACCAAAACTTCATCATCGCCAGACAGTCAATCTGCATCATCACCACCGAGGAATATCGTCATCCCCAGACTTTTTTACACCACAGACTTCACCATTTCCTGGAATTCTCCATCGCCATGTCTTCTGGGCTCATCATCACCAGATCACCGTTTCTTCAAAAGGCAACTTCTGCTGCTTGTCACTGTAAGAACACCGAAACTGTCTCTAATGCTCTGATTGATTGATAAAAGTAAATTGTGTGTATGAATAGAAGTTTTTAAGAAGTGTCCTTGATGAAAAATGAAATGTTACCATGAATACAGATTTACTAGATTAGAAAGGCCACTCTCATTATTATAATTTATTTTTATTTAGTTTAGTATGGAAAAGTGCTTGTAAGCTGACATATCCTTACAAATTTGTACTAGTTTTTTGGGGTTGTTTTTTTTCAAAGATTTTGTTGGGTTCCAGTTTACTTGTTGGTATTATATGTTTGAATATGAAAAGAAAAGTGCAGTGCTAGAAATGTAGAAAGATGTAGGGAAATAATTGGGAACATGAATTGAAATAGTGATGCAAAAATACTTTGCAGTACTGCCATGTGGGATGATTTCTTACTGTTGGTTATAAGGTTCCTTTTTGTTTTGAAATTGCTGGATTGTAAGATATTGGAGTTTGCGTGCTTTGAGATGAAAATGTATGTGTATGATGTGCAGGACTTCATCTTCAGCAGTGCTTCCTAATCTGCGACATAACCGCCAAGACTTTAAGAACTGCATGGTCACCAAGTTTGATAAACTGCAATGTCGACCACTTCAAGTACTACAACATCGCCAGACTTTCAGACCTGCAACGTCACCAAGACTTCATCATCGCCAGACTTCAGAACTGCATCATCACCGCCAGGAATTCATCATCAGGACTTCACAACTGCTACATTGCCTGGAATTCTTCATCACCATGACTTCTGGGTTTATCATCACCAAATCACCAAGACTTCAAACGGTAACTTCTGCTGCTTGTCACTGTAAGAATTCAGAAACTTTTCTTGATTTTTTTATATATATATATTTTTTTTTATTGATGGATAAAAGAGCCTGTATGAATGAGTAACATTTATAGGCAGTAATGAAATGGTTTAACTAATACAGTCTTAGACAAGAATTGCCATTGCTTGATAAATTTAAACTTATTACAAGATTAGAAATGTACCAAGTGCAACGTCTTTGAGTTGTAACCATAAGGTATTTATTGGAAATGTTTATTTTATTTATGTAGTAATGGATTTCCAGTTCATCTGTATGTATACATGTCTCATTATGAAACAGAAAACTGTTGAGCTAAAAATGTAAACAGGTATATGAAAACGGTGTTGAGCATGAATTAAGATATGGAGATGTTGTATGACAGTACTATGTTGTGTGGTGATTAATTGGTTGATTTTATTGTGTTCCCCAGGACTTCAAACCTACATCATCACCAAGAATTCTTCATCGTCAGGACTTCAGAACTATATCATCATCAAGACATTGTCATCTTCAAGACTTCCACAACAGCATCAATCCCCCAAAAAAATGGAAAAAAAAAATTCAAATTAATTCCCAGTATTTCTTTCAAACGCCCCAATTTCGTCGCCTGCATTTATTCATACACCATCAGATCTGGGCTCTTCATCACCAGATCACCGACCGAATCTTCAAAAGGCAACTTCTACTGCTTGTCACTGTAAGAACACAGAAACTTTCTTGGATGATTTCACTGATGGATAAAAGTAGAGTGCGTGCATAAATTTGAGTTTTTGAGTGGCATCCTTAAGAGGAAATAAAATGTTGCTGCTAAACATTTGATAGATAAGATGTGCCAATCTCGTTTTTTGGATTTTTTCCTTTAACTTTATTTGAAAATGATATGAGCTGAAAGATTTCACCAATGTTTACCACTAGATTTTTTTGGTAGTGGTGGTATTTTTTTGTTTTGAGTGTTACTTGGCTTTCATTTTACTTGTTGTTTTGGATGTTTGACAATCAAGAGGAAAAGTGCAGTGCCAGAAATGTGGAAAGGTGTAGCAAAGTTAACGTGGAGCATAAATTGAAATCCTGATGCATAAATGTTTTGCAGTAGTACATTGTGTGGTAATTTCTTCTCTCATTGTTTGATATGTTGATTTCTGTTGAAATGACTTGATTGTAGTAGGTTGATATTTGTCCGCTTTGAGATAATAACGTAAGTGTATGATGGGCAGGACTTGCGTCTTCACCTGAACTTTTTCTGCCGGACGTCGTCAGTGCCAAGACTTCATCATCACCAGGACTTCCGAACTGCATCACCACCAGGAATTCATCATATCCAGGACTTTTTCATCATTACAACATTGCCTGGAATTCTTCACCATGACTTTTGGGCTCATCATCACCAAATCATCAAAACTTGAAAAAAACCCTTCCGCTGCTCATTACTGTAAGTACAAAGACGTTGTCACTAGTGCTTTCATTCATGGATAAAAGTAGAATGTGTGCATGAATGTAAGTGTTTAGGAAGTATCCTTAATATATAAATGCATATGCAGATTTTATAGATAAATGCAAGTCATAATTTGGTGCATTTCTTTTCTAGTTAAGTTTGAAAGTGTGGTTGTAAGCTTTAATGTTCTTTTAGAGTAGTAGTAGTACCATTCATTGTTCTGTTGAGTAGGTATGTGCTTTCCTGTTTGGTTGTTATGTTTGAATAATAAACATAAAGCTGTAGTGCTAAAAACATAACAGTGGTGAAGCAAAATGATAGTGTGCATGGAATTGATTATCATGCATTGTCATATATTGTGTGGCAATTTATATTCTTATTGCTTGATGTTATTGTGCCCCCCCCCCCATTTTTTGTCTTTTTTCTTTTGTACTTCAGCTAGAGCTCCAAGGTGTACCAAAGGTGAGATTTTTGTTTGCGACCATTTCTTTTCCCCACCACGAAGGTAGCCGCATTCCAACTTGGAGGATGCATGTTGGGTATGTTCCTGTTTCCGTAACATACTGAATGCTGACAAATTGTAGGACCCTTTACATGCATATTGCATATTTGATCTTCTGCATATATATATATATATATAACCACTCGGCTATGGCATCCATCACTTCATTTCCTTTGAAATGCTTTAATGCTTGCAATGTATTGAAACTTGTCTGCTTTGAGATAGTAATGAATTGTGTCTGTATGATGGGCAGGACTTAGCCTTCACCAGAGCTTCCTTACCTTCTAGACATCATCGCCAGGACTTCAAGACTTCATCATCACCAGGACTTCAAGACTTCATCATCACCAGGACTTCAAGACTTCATCATCACTCAGACTTCAAGACTTCATCATTACCAGGACTTCAAGACTTCATCATCAGGACTTCATCATTACCAGGACTTCAAGACTTCATCATCAGGACTTCATCATCAGGACTTCAAGACTTCATCATTACCAGGACTTCAAGACTTCATCATCACCAGGACTTCAAGACTTCATCATCACCAAGACTTCAGAACTGGATCATTATCAACACTTCTTCATCTCCAGGACTTTAAAAGTGGATCATCACCAAGACGTCCTCACCACAACTTTATCATTGCCTGGAATTCTTCATCTCTATGACTTCTGGGCTCATCATCAACTCACCAAGACTTCAAAGTGGAACTACTGCTTATCACAGTAAGATCACAGAAACTCTATCATGCTTTCACCAATGAATAGTCAAAGAGTGTGTGCATGAATATTTTTAAAAAAATATACTTGACGAGGAATAGTTTCTGCAAATGTAGCATAATGAATAAGATGCCAGTCTGCTATTTTTTTTTTTCTTTCTTTTTTTACTTTAGTTTGGAAATGTGCTAGTGTGGTCACAGTTCTTTCCAGATTTGTACTAGTGTTTTATTGAGTGATAAATGATTTCTATGTCTGGATATTAAAAAGAAAACTAGTGCTAAAAATGTAGAAAAGTAGCAAGTCAAGTCAAAGACACAAAGTAGAAAAATAATGGTGAGCATGAATTGAAATCATGATGCATTAATGTTATCCAGAGAGAGATAGAGAGATAGAGAAAAGCTTATATGAAATGTCTTAGGAAATGATGTTAAATATGAGTGCTGCATAATTTGTAGTGAGATGAAAGACGTGTATGTGTGTGTGTGTGAGGGGCCGGTAAATATATAGTTTTCTTGAAGAGTGTTTTAAGGTAAAAAAGGATTTGGGAGGAAGGGATGGGATGCATATTTACATATTTACATCAGCCATCAAGGGAAAAGTACAGGAAGGCTTCTAAAATGCTTTTGGGGACTGAAATCTTCTTTCTTTTTTGTTGTTGTTCCTTGGCTAGAGCTCTGGGATTCACAAATGGTAAGATCTGGTATATGCGACCATTTTTGCTGACAGTTAAGGAAACTGCATTCCGACTTTGGATACCTTAAAAAATGGAAAATTTAAACTGTTTTTTGTTCCTTGGCTAGAGCTTTGAGGTTCAATAATAGTAAGATTTTTTGGGCATATATGCGACTGTTTTATTTCCCCACCATTAAGGTAGCCGCATTACGACTTAGGGGAATTTAAACACTTGAGGCCTGAAGCCTTATATTTTGAGTACAAAACTAAAATTCAAAGGAACAAGTTTTGCTTTAATTTGAAAAGTGATTTAGAATAAAAGGAAAAAAGTGTATATATCATGGTGTCCACATGCTGCTGTGTCATACAGGCCCATTTTAAAACATTTTTTTAAACACTAATCCTAACACTAACCCTCATACTTACTCTTGCATGACCTTACTCTTGCATGACCTTACTCTTGCATGACCTTACTCTGGCATGACCTTTGGGCTGCATGTCATCACAGTGGCAGGTGGATACAATGGTATAAGGACACAATGGTTCGTACCTTTCTTGAAACTCCTGAGGGAGGTGTCGCTTATCTGGTTCTCCCACAAAACAGTGACCGTCTATCTTGGGTTGACCCTTATAGTTGACCAGGGCATTGATGCAAAAAAATGACAGTAGAGTTGATTTTATACCCTATTTTAATCTGTATATTTGCTCAAATTTAATTGAGATTTAAAATTTCATGCCGTGACAGTCCCAAAATGGCCTCTGTATTCGAAGGGGCATTAAACAAGACTAGGGTAAAGGAAAGTAGAGTTGTTTTTTTTTGTTTTTTGTTTGTTGGGGTTTTTTTTTTTTGGGTGGGGGGAGTTTCAGGCAAACAAGTATTTAAGGGAAAGTACACCAAGTCCATGTAAATATACAAATAATGGAAAGAGATGTATGTGTGTGTGTGTGGAAGGGGTGAAGAGGGGGTGGGGGTGGGGCACAAACTTTCTTTTTTTGTTGTTTATTAAAAGGAGTAAGGACATTTTAAAGAAAGGGGCATTTAAAAAAAAAAAGGGGGATATATGTGTAGGCCAGGTGTTTTTTTTTTGTGTGCTTTAAAATAAAAAAAAAGGGGTGGAGGGAACAGATAGGACAACTAGGCACAGATGTACGATTGGTAGAGGGGTAGGAATGGAGGCAGTTTAGGGACAGATGTTCAGAAGAGTAGGTGATGCACAATAGCTCCATAAGAATGTGGCAAACAAGTCAATGTGTGTGTGTTTGTGTGGGGTGGGGTGGGTGGTGTGGTGTGTGTGTTTGTGTGGGGTGGGGTGGCATGTGTGTGTGTGGTGTGTGTGTGTGTGTGTGTGTGTGTGGTGTGTGTGTGTGTGTGTGTGGTGTTGTGTGTGTGTGTGTTCAGTCTGATTTGTACTGAAGGGAAATCTTTGTATTGCTGTTATTATGGATACAAGATCACATTTGATTATGCAATATTTTGATTCTGCTGTGAAGCTAGCACCAAGGTTGCATTATTCATATGTACATGCTTCAAGAGAGAGTGCTTCTGTCTAAAAATTATTGATGGTTAGCTCCTTTGTGTGGCTATTTGTGTGTGCTTTTTTAATCATGTTGTTTTGTGCATTACTTCATCCCTTTTAAAATCAAATATTCTTTTTTAATGATTGAATGTGGTTTATGTAGATAATAATTTTTTTATATATCAAACAAGAAAAACTGAAAGAATAAGTTGGATGTTCCCTCCCCCCCCCCCCAAAAAAAAGAAAAAAAGAAAAAGAGAAAAAGTGGGAAAAATATAGGAGGTTGGAGGCCCCACCAAAAAAAGAAGAAAAGAACAAAAAGAAAAAAAAAGTGGGAAAAAATAGAGGTTGGAGGCCCCACCAAAAAAAAAAAAAAAAAGAAAAAAAAAAGTGGGAAAAAATAGGAGGTTGGAGGCCCCACCCAAAAAAAAAGGAAAAAAAAAAGAAAAAAACAGTGGGAAAAAATAGGAGGTTGGAGGCCCCACCCAAAAAAAAAGAAAAAAAAAGTGGGAAAAAATAGGAGGATGGAGGCCCCACCCAAAAAAAAGAAAAAAGAAAAATGTTGGGAGGAGGGTACCCGGTTTTCTTTTTCCAGATCAAATTTGTTCCAAAATATTTTGAAACAATCTTTCCTGTTGGCTGGACATAATGTTTGTCATTTGTAAAACCAGCTGAAAAGTTGTATTCCTTGTTCGTATGGTTTTGTAATGTGGAAATGGATTTAGCCATTATGTATGTGTGTGATTTGGTAAAGAATAAAGCAGTTATTTATGTACCATTTATTTTTTAATTGTCATTTGATAGGACATGATTTTTCTTTTAAAATCATAGACCTGAAATCATGTTTATTGTACATTGCTAATAAAACAAAGTAGTCCTGAAATAGCTGTTGATGTAAGACAGGGGCAGAATGTTGCTGTATTGCTGGCAAATCCATGCTGTGGCCTTATCATTAATAATACCGTGGCAGATTTTACAACAGCACTTCCAGGAAACCACCTCTGTGCATGATTTTGTGAGTAAAAATGCCGTTAAGTATATTTTCTTTTTTCAAACTTGTGTCGGTCCCCCACCCCACCCCCCCACTTTTCCATTGTAAAGTTTTTTGTTTGTGGAATGTGGATACAATTTTTTTCTTTAACAGATTTCTTTTAAATTAGTCACATTTGTGCAACAAATTTTGTTTTTAAATGGAGAGGGGAATTCTTTATTTGGATTCATTAAAATTTTTGTGTATGCTTTGGTTGTTTTATGTGTTGTTGATGTTGCTTCAATTTTACTACGTCTGTTCAGTTAATGATATTAGACGTGTGTGTGTGTGTGTGTGTGTGTTTTCTTCACTACACTTGGCATTGTGAAGCCAGCAGAGTAGACTGTATTGTTTTCTCTTTCTTTTTTATTCTTTTCTCTCTAGGTTTTCTTTATTTTTGAAAGTATGTAATTCTCTGAGATGGATGTATTATTTGCATACTTTTTTCCCTCCAGAGGAAAAATGGGAGAGGCAAAATGAAATTGTGATGAAACATGCAATCTCATATATAATATGAGAGAAGTTAACTTTTCAATTGTTACTGTTTGATTTTAGTTTTGCAATGCATACAGATTTTTTTTTTATCATGTTCATATCAGAAAACTATTAGTGCCATTCTTATTTATTTCTTGTTATTGATGTAATAAACTTGCATTAATGTTAAAACCATTCTTAGTTTGTTTTTCGTTTCCACGTGTGTGTGTGTGTGTGGTGTGTGTGTGTGTGTGTGTGTGTGTGTGTCTATGTGTGTGCATGTGTTGAGATTGTAAGACTGATATATAAAAGATTTTCATCACAAGATTTGAATGTACAAAAATTTTGATCAGACTAAAGGCTTAACTTCTTTAAAGATTTGTGAATGTGAGTATATGACAGTGCGGCAATTACTGAATGAACACTTTATAGATCTAGAGAACTAATTTGTTATCCTTTATTTGACTTTCTCCTCTTTTTTTAAAACATTTTTTTTACATCAACACACACATGCATGCATGCACATGTGCACACATGCACAAACGCACACACACGCAGACACACACACGTTTTCTCTTTTGTTTCAAAGATTATGGAATAAGCATTAAAGTGCTTTTTTACATTCAGTCCCTATGTGCATGGAGTTTTGTAAATTTCATCATCTGTTCCCTCTGGCACAAATGGGCTGCAGTGTGTGTGTGTGTGTGTGTGGGCTTGTGTTTCCCACGCAGGATGCTGAGGGCACTTTGAATATTATTCACCGTCTGTTCCCTCTGGCACAAATGGGCTGCAGTGTGTGTGTGTGTGTGTGGGCTTTGTGTTTCCCACGCAGGGATGCTGAGGGCACTTTGAATATTATTCACCGTCTTTTGGAAACTATGTACTAGAAATTTCCCCTTTTCTGTCACTCCCTTTGTCTTTTTTCTGTTTCTGTCATGTCTCTATTTTTCCCAGTCCATTTGCCTGAATTTTTTTCTCGCAACTCACTCTCCCTCTCTCTCTAGCTCTGTCTGTCTGTCTCCTCACTTTTCCTCTCTCTTGCTCTCTCCCTTTCTCTCTACCCCTTCTTTTTCTATACAACATCAGTATTTTCATTAAAGGACTCGGGATATTGTCTTTTATTGTTCTTTTTGCATAGGGAAAATTTTGTGGAAAATTTAAGGGAAGGGATAGCCTGGTGGTTAGTGTTGCACATTGCGCTCGTGATCTGCTGACCAAGTTAACATCCTGTTTAAGAGGAAAAGTCAGTGCTCACTCCACTCCCCCCAAAGTCCTTCAGATGAGACTAAACTGACATCCCATGCGTGAACACATGCAGGACATCTTGCGTGCACATTAAACCTGTTCTGCTTTTTGTTAGAGTAGGCCATTGTGTGCTGGTAGGAACAGATGACAAAATGTACAAAACTATACATACAGGGGCTGGATGTAAACAAAAAAAAAAATGCACACAAGTGCTTACTCCATTATCCTTGAAATATAAGAGTGAAATAAATAAATATATAGATGTAAAAGTATCTTTCTTTTGTTACTCTCTTTCCCTTTGTCTCTACCTACCCTTCTCTTTCTATACAACATCAATTTTGTCGAAAGCTCAGAGGTTATTGATCTTTTATTGTTAGTTCAAAGGTTATTGATCCATTATTGTTAGTTCATATGTTATTGATCCATTATTGTTCATAGGTTATTGATCTGTTATTAGTTCATAGGTTATTGATCTTTTCTTGTTAGTTCATAGGTTATTGATCTTTTATTGTTAGTTCAAAGGTTATTGATCCATTATTGTTAGTTCAAAGGTTATTGATCCATTATTGTTGTTACTTCATAGGTTATTGATCCATTATTGCTAGTTCATAGGTTATTGATCTTTCATTGTTAGTTCATAGGTTATTGATCTTTTATTGTTCATAGGTTATTGATATCTATTGTTAGTTCATAGGTTATTGATCTTTATTGTTATTCTCTCTTTTTGCATGCCTGTCATTTTGACTTCAGTCCATGGCTGGTCTGTTTTGTCGCATTATATTTCCGTATCATTTGTTTGCTTATTTTTTATGATTGATTTTGATTCTTATTGCATTTTTGCATAGATTTGTTAATGTCCTGAATGAAAATGCCTTCTTCTCTTCCTTGATAATATGAACTCTCTTCAAGCTATAGATCATTTGCATGAATGATGAACAATAGATGTTGGAGACTGGTGCAAGGGACGATACTCACTGAGGCCCGGCTCATAAGAATGTCGTACATTTCCCTCCCTTGTTTCATCCATTGCCCAGCAATACCCGAAGTTCTGAATATTGATTTACAGAAGGTGTTATGTTTTTATAATATATCTTTTTAAAATCAGGCTTTTAATAAGCTTTTCTGGCTGAATTTTTTCAAAATTCGAATTAGTCAGTTCCCTCCCTTGTTTCATCCATTGCCCAGCAATACCCAAGTTCTGAATATTGATGCACAGATGGTGTTATGTTTTTATAATTTTTTAAAAAATCATGCTTTTAATAAGTTTTTCAGGCTGATATTTTTCAACACTCGATTTGTCAGTTCCTATTATCACTATATGGGGACGGGATAGCTCAGTGGTCAGAGCACTCGCTTTCCCCCAGCCAAGGTTAAGCAGCGTCGAGCGTGGTTATCAGTTGGATGGGTGACCGTTCGCGCGCCTTGGCTTCAGTACAGTTCACCCAGTTCACCCAGCTGTAAATGGGGTACCTGCCCTCTTTGGGGTCAGGGAAGATAAAGCAGCGAGGGAGAGGAGATGGGCGCCGCCCTCAATATGCTGGCTCCTAGAGAAGTGAGGTCTCTGACGCCTAGCTCCTTTACGACCTTATAGGTTATGGGACTCCTTTAACCTTTACTTTTATTATTACTATGGATGATCATTGAATAATAAAAAAAGTAAATGAACAGTGTAGATCTATGTGACTTAAAAAAAATCAAAATATACCGTTAAGATGTATTGGAAGGAGAATGTTGCAGCAGATATTGACTTGTGTTTTTAAAATCATCAGTCGAAGAAAAAAGTTGCTTAAACGAATTCAATTCAAACGAAATGCTTCCTTCATCTCACAAACACTTGAAACAGAAATTAAGACAGTGGCAATTCTTTTGTGCCAATTTCAAACTCTGTGGATATGTTTTATATGCCAATTCTGATTATATCAATAAGTTATATAACATTTTATGGAGGGTCTAAGGCTATTCTGTTTGCTGAAGAAAAATGTTATTTTTGATCAATTAGAAATATTAACATAATACTTTGGTAACAATTCCCCCCTCAAAAGGACCTTAACATCAAGCACCTTAACATCAAATACCAGTATACACGTGATTTTGAAAGGAGCACATTTGAAGAAAGCTATATCAATTATATTTTCTGATAAAACAGACTCTTACAACTTGAACGGCTCTAGCTTTCTTGATCTATAGCATCATGCGAAGGTAAGCCTGCGTGCAAGAGTGAGTGAGTGAGAGCCTGACACCAAGAAATCAAGACTCGCTCACTGAGGCACGTTCCCTCATTCAGCCAGAAATATCGGATGGCCTCTGTTCAAGTGGCGACAGGAAACGGACGTTGATTTGCCAGTTGTCTCCCTTCCTCCGGGCCAAATTAGGTCCGAAAATCCGTCAGCCGAAATAACGAGATCCTGCTTGCACTCTTTTACCCCCTCTCCCCCTCCTCCTCCATCCCCCCTCTCCCGGCCAAGCCTTGGGGCTCCCACATAAACAAAAAAAAAAGCTAAGTAGAAAAAAAAATGATGAGGAGTAGGAGAAAGGGGTGGGGGGTGAGGGGGTGGGGGTGGGGGGGTGGGGGGCAAAGATGAAGCAGTAGAAGTGGGCAGGGGGGGGAGGGGGGGCGGGGGTGGACAGGAAGAAAAAAGGAGCAGAAAGAACAACCACCCACCCACCCACCCACACGAAACAAAATACGTCCATCCACTTCATACTGGGATAATGATGACGATGTAGAGGATGAGGATAAGAGGAAGAGAAAGTTTTCAGATTTATCCATATTCTTATTGAACGTCTGCATATCACTTAACCATCCCTTTTTCTTTGTACTATGGATTAGACAGACCTAGACGGAAGATTCAGCTTTAATTTATCATGGGCCTTATTTTTCTCCCTTTGCTTGCACTTAATCCAGAAAGACGGTTTACGCTTTTGGGGTTTTTTGTGTGCGTGGCTTTGTTGCACTAAAGCAAAATTCTTGATAAATTGTTGATCTATCGTCTCAGTTAAATGTTCTCCATGTACATAGTGTACACATGCACCTGCAAGAACACACACACACACACACACACACACACACACACACACGCACGCACGCACGCACGCACGCACGCACAGACAGAAACTTTAACAAATCAAGGGAGAAGTAACATTTCGTCCACTTCATGGATAAAAACTAGAAACATCACTAGTCCTCGCAGACAGTGCCTCAAGGTCAAAGTGGTTCCATCCCCAGATTAATTCTGCCTAATCCCCGATTAAGTGCTGCTGCTGCTGCTGCTGCTGCTATTGCTGCTGCTGCTGCTGCTGTTGGCAAAGATGATGATGGAGACACAAACTGCCCTTTTCCAGCATTGCTTCTATAACTTTGGGTGATCAGCCCCCCCCCCCCCCCCTACCCTGTACCACCCTCATTCCTCTCCACCCCGCACTGGGACTTGTGACCACTCTGCTAACAAGATTGGGTCTGTGTACCCTGGGCTGAGCCACAGGGCTGTGCAGCAGCAAATATAGCAATTAATGTGGGATGGGGAGTAAAAGTAATAATAGACGATAGAGGCGGATAGAAGGGGGAGCAGGGAAAGAAAAGGATGGGCAAGAAGGAAGAAGGAAAGGAAGTTATTTATTTATTTATTTATTTATATATTTATTCTTTTATATCGAGGATAATGGAATAAGCACTCGTGTGCTTTTTTTTTTTTTTTAAACATCCAGTCCCCGTGTGTATGCGGTTTTGTAAATTTTGTCATCTGTTTCCATGGTAAGGAAGAAGGAGAAGGAAACAAAGAAAAAGGAGGAGAAGAAGAGGAAGAAGAAGGGAGAAGAATGAAAGGGAGAAGAAAGAGGGGGAAAATGAAGGGAAATAAGAAAGGATCAAACCCACAATCTCCCAGCCACCAGGTTGAGGTACTAACCACAGCAATCAGTGAAGATTTACGTGTACATACTGAGTTCACTCCCATTCCCTTCCCCTCTTCTCTTTTCTTTCCCTGTCCTACCCCCCCCCCCCTCCCCCCTTCCTACCCCCACCCCCCATCCCCCAACGAAGTCTGTAATTGCTATGTTTGTTCACCAGCAAGTCCTGAGGCGAAGCTGACAATCTGCATACTGCATCTTGTTACCTAGCTGGACAATGTCGGCAAATGAATAGGAAACAGGGGGGAGGGAGAAGGGGGCGAGGGATCAGAGATACCGAGCGGAGGGTGAATGATAGGAAAAAAAATGGATGGGGAGGGGGGGTCGGTGGTAAGGTGGGAACTTGTCTTGATTTCTCTCCTTCGAGCGTCGTTGAGACACTGGCAACGGTTTTTCTTTCTTTTAGCTGGTGAGTACTTTGGGCAAGTCAAACCTGGGGAGAGCTCGCATAATATTTCCAGATGGTCCGAGCCCAAAACTTTCCGTTATTTGACGTAAGCTAAGTACCAAGGCCTTCACCAAAATGTTGTTATGATTTCGAAATATTGTGTTGAAATTATCTTCATAAGAACCTATTCTTCAAAGAACAACAAAATGCTCCGAAACCGGAGTACGTTTGCCTGTATGCCAACTTGAAAAAGAGTCCTATACTCCAACTTCTCATGTGATATGCTCTTACAATTTTAGAGTGATTCCCAGGTACCGTGTGACGAATGACGTCACACGTCCCTGTGCAGATGATAGGATGTATGTATGGTATACTCGTGCCATCCCTAGGATGAGGCAATAGATAATTTTTTTTTCTCGAGGATAATGGAATAAGCACCCATGTGCTTTTTTACATCCAGTCCCCATGTGTATGCGGTTTTGTCAATTTTGTCATCTGTTCCCGCCAGCACACAATGGCCTACTCTTTCGAAAAGCGGAACAGGATTTAACGTGTGCGCAAGATGTTCTGCATGCGTTCGCACACGGGGCCTCGGTTTATAGTCTCATCCGAAGGACAGAGGTCCTGTGTACCAGCGCTCGCAGAATGTTGTGTGCAAACGCTAAAATCCCATCCATCTTCCGCAGATTAGAAAAACAGGTTATTTTATTTTTTATATTTTATTTTACTTTTGTATTTCGAGAATAATGGATTAAGCACTCATGTACTTAAAATTAAATTTTTTTTTTTACATCCAGTCCCCATGTGTTTGATGTTTTGTAAATTTATTCGTCTGTTCCCATCAGCACACAATGTACCTACTCTTTCAAAAAGCGGAACAGGTTTTAAACATGTTCTGCGTGCATTTGCACATGGGATGTTGGTTTATAGTCTCGTCCAAAGGACTTTTGGGGGAAGTGGAAGTTAACTGATGTAAACTCCAAGGGAAAATATCTCCTTGAACGGGATTTGAACCCGGGTCAGCAGATGACGAGCGCAATGCTATCAGGCTATCCCGTCCCCCTTAGCCATGACCAGTGGTATGGATGACACAAGGGCAAGTTAGGGACAGGTGGGGTGACTCCATACCTGGACATGACATCCTAGTTACAGTTCAGCCGCTTGTCCTAACTAATCAGTGACTCAAGAATCCACCAGCATACTGACATCATTCCACCAGGTCAAAGGAACTTGGCATTTTTAAAGATTAATAGCGAGAGTCGTGGTTATTGTTGTTATAGTTCTTCTTATGGTTAATCTCTCTCTCTCTCTCTCGTTTGTTTTTTTGTTTTGAAAAGGGTTATTTCCCTTTGTTTCTACTGTGTGAGAGTATAAGTATTGGGTTATTATTAAGATGTATCCCTACGGGCGGGGACTGGATGTAAAAAGCACATGAGTGCTTATTCATTATCCTCGAAATAAAAGAATTTGTCATTGTCTCTGTCTGTCTTTTAATTCTGAAAGCACAACTTGTTGACGTTTACTTATTGTTGTTTCTGTTTCTGTATATTCACTTGTTTGTCTCGGTCTACTTAATTGAGCGTTTCTTTATCTGTGCATGATTTTTGTCGTATGGTTAGGTACAAGGGGACGGGATAGCTCAGTGGTCAGAGCACTTGCTTCCCTCCAGCCAAGGTTAAGCAGCATCAAGCATGGTTACCAGTTTGGATGGGTGACCATTTGCGCACCTTGGCTTTAGTGAAGTCCCCCAGTTTACCCAGCTGTAAATGGGTACCTGCCTCTTTTAGGGTCAGGGAAGGCAAAGCAGCGAGGGAGAGGAGATGGGCGCCGCCCTCAATATGCTGGCCCCTAGAGAAGCTGAGGTCTCTTGACACCTCGCTCCCCTACGACCGCATAGGACACCTTTACCTTTTACCTTTAGGTACAAAGATGGACATTGTCAGAACCTCTTCTGCTCTTTGTTGTGATCGGCCTCCTCCTTTTCTTTGTCTCCCTCCTTCCCTCTGTCCTTTCGCGATTTTCTCTGTGCATAGGATTATGTCTTGAAATTCCAGGTCATGGGTAGACGGTAGACAATGTCGATACATATATTGTCAGATTTTATGTTGTTTTTGGCTGTTTTTTATGTGACGTACCGGTTTTTTTCTACTGTTTAAATATTGCTCAGAAAATTGATGTGATGTGATGTGATGTGGTGTGTGTGTGTGTGTGTGTGTGTGTGGGGTTTTGTTAAAATGTATGTATTTTTGAGAGAGAGAGAGTGTGTCGAAGTCAAGTGAAGTCAACTCAAAAACACTTTAATCATCCCATAAAAGGCAATTACAATGTGTGTGTGTGTGTGTGTGTGTGTGGTCACTGGATGAGTGTGTACACATGCTTACATGCGTGCATTTGCACACGCTCCCGTATGTTCGAATTGAGATGTGTACCCTGTATGTGGAGGGAGAAAACAGGGGAGGGAATGCTTGTCTTTCGTAAGTGCGTGCACACGTACGTATGTGCGTTTGTATGTCTGTGTATGCACGAATGTACGTGCATGTGTGATCACCACTTAACTTTGCGTCCTGCTAAATTGAGATGGCCATTAACCAGTACAGATCAAGAGTCAAAGAGACGATGGTATTTATTC
Organism: Rapana venosa; assembly: GCA_028751875.1. NCBI lineage: Eukaryota > Metazoa > Mollusca > Gastropoda > Neogastropoda > Muricidae > Rapana > Rapana venosa. The sequence continues at coordinate 44,203,050 of CM054136.1, forward strand.
GCCCCAAACACTGACATTTGGACCAACAACAACAGCACTCCCCACTCCCCCCCCCCCTCCCCGGATTCTACACGAGGTCAGACCCTCACCTTTCCCTCCCTGCGCCTCGCTCTCCCCCCCCCCCCCCCCTGCACCTCCCCCCCCCCCCCCCCCCCCACGCACCCCGAAACCTAAGCAAGGTAACATGACCAGCTTCTTCTCTTTAATGTCGGAATGAGTTGTTGATTGGGGTTGTTACAGAACAGTCGGGGCACTTGACAGAGCACGCACGTCATCTTGCCACCGTCAGGAGGGTGTCTAGTCTGGCACAGCGTGGAAAGCTGCAAAGAGCAGCTGTCTCCAATCAATACTTAATTAATCAAAGAACCAGCCTTCAAGGTTTGAAAACGGAACAAGGATGACCTACAGAACTTCTTCTCTGTCTGCTTGTTTGCTTCACTTGAGCTCATGTTGTTTGTTTAGTTTCTTCTTAATCTCTTACCTAAAAAAGGGTTTTACTGTTTTTAAAAAAACCGACGATTGCAGAGTGGTATGAGTTTGGCTGTGATGTGTTCATGTTTTTATTGCGGATTTGGATTTGTCTCTACTTCAGAACTTTAAGACAAGATTTTTTATTCCTCAGCGTTTTTCTTCAAACTACGTCAGGGGTATCATTTTGTTGTTGTTGGTAAGGTGATGAATTGCACATCAAGAAAAGTTGTGGGTTTTTTTCAGAGTGAAAAAGTAAAGCCTAGTTGTCTTTTCTTTCCCATAGAGCTTTTTCTTTTATCCTAAAAAAAATTGGTTGAGCTTGTTAGAGGTAGTTGTATATCATCCGCTGCATCTATTTCAACTGCAGTTAGAAGAATCAATTCGTATTTCTACAGAACTTGTTACTTGCTTTGTTGAAGTGACAGCGTTTTTGTCCATTTTGTCATCCATTCATGCTAGCAAACAATGGCCTACTCTTCCAAAAAGCTGAACGGGCTGAGTGCACCCTGCTCTCACACATGGTACCTAGAATTATAGTCTCATCCAACAGACTTTCCGGAGAGAGGAGTCGGTACTAATGTTAATTCCAGGGGAAAAATCCCCTGAACAGACGTCTCAGTAGTAGCCCGAACCCGTTCCGTCATATCGCGAGCTTCAACGCTCTAACCCCTTAGCTATCCCCTCGCCCTGTCTTTGTTCTGAGAGAGAGAGAGAGAGAGAGAGAGAGAGAGAGAGAGAGAGAATTTAATTGTATAGGCCGTACAACCCGTTACAAATATGTGGGCAATCAGGAATGACTGGATGTGTTGAATATGGCATTACAGTGGAACAAACACATTGTAAAGGAAACATCAGTAAATCAAAGGAATCAACAGTGGGTTTCGTAATGACATTAGCGGCGTTTGTTGGCATGATAAACATATCTGCCAATGGACACACGTATCATCTTGCATTAATCTTTGAAATGAAGTTAGCGAAGGATACATACTATTTTTTTCGGGATGAATTTCAGTCGTAAGTCACTGAGAAAACTGCAGTGAAAAAGAAAGTGCATTTCTGTTTCTATAGCACTATGAAAAAATGAACACTGAAGATCTTGCTCAGAAACGGCTGTGTTGCGTTTTCTGCGCGTCTGTAGGTCTGATATTCCTAATCTAAATCTGATCAAAATGTCACGGATATGCTTATTAGGCACCAAGGAAAAGTACGTTTCCATAGATACAGATAATTTAAATGTACGATATACACTGATTCTTGTGCTATTGTTATGTTCATTCCACTTTTGATAGAAGCAATCGATCAATCTTTGCTTAAGCTGGCTTAAGAAAGCTTTATGATTAGTGACACCTTGGTTTTCCCATACAAAGCCGAAACCAGTCTCGTCAAAGAGAGAGAGAGAGAGAGAGAGAGAGAGAGAGAGAGAGTGTTTAAATTTTAGAGCTTATAATTATTTGCGGCACTTAATACCACAGTTAATCAAGACCTTGCTATTCGTAATAATTTTTTAAAAAGTTAAAGGCCAGCTTCCGGAATTTCGCCTTGATGTAAAGCTTTTTGAAAATCAGCATTTTCGAAAAAAAGATATCAGAATGTCAAAGCTGTCATTTTTGCAATCACATATCATGAAAAGTGATTAAAGTTGATGACAGGACAGGTCTTCATGTTGAAAAACCTGAAATGGTTTAATTATAAGAGCGTGGAGAAATTAATTATTATCATCTTTGAATGTGTGTGTGTGTGTGCGCGCGCGCGCGCGCGTGTGCATGCGTGTGTGTGTGTTTCAATGAAAATCAAATGAACAGGCCTTATTCATTTCGAAAATAATCATTTAATCAGTCTCGGTAGCATGGCTGCGGCCCTACCCAATTATATGACTTCATAATCTCTTAAAAATTTTTTTTTTTTACACCAGCTCAACCGGTAACTTTAACAGATTAATTTGACACGTGGCTCGTCGTACCAGAAACAACCAGGATTGTTTGACAGTTCCGAAAACAACTGGTAGTCCGAAGTCTAAGGCCTCAGGCACTGGACACATCAGCATCGTCAATCACAGACTAGCAGCAAAAAAACCCCCACAGGGCTTAAAAGCAGAAGCTGCTGACGTTGTCGACACACGATAAAGAAGCAATCAACTCTCCCAATACCTGGCCTAGAGACACAGCGTTACATACAAGTCTGCCTCAAGCACTCTACATCGTGATCCGTCTTTTATACGTGGCAGCGGAATTTGTCAGAGTTGAATTGGACGCGAAGTTCTAGTATAGTTTTGCTTGAAATGGATTTTGGTATGGTGCACAATAGGACGCACGACATAGAGATGTTCGTGGTGCTTACAAGAAGAAAGAAACTTTGAAGTAGAGACGGATAGACGAAAGCTTTTGGAAAGAAAAAGGTTCATTCTGTCAAGTGTTTTTGTGGGCCCTTCATGTCCCACACTCTGACTGATGCATCATGTTTGATAGGAAGCTGGTCTGACTCTCTCGTTTCCCCCGAACATTGAAAAACTAAACGAATATGAAATTGTTGTAGGGTTACAAAAATACAAGATTTTAAACGTCTCGCCAGTCCCAAAGCCCCCCCCAAACTAAATGAATATAAAATTGTTGTCGAGTTATCAAAAAAAAGAAAGAAGAAAAAAGAAACCCCCCAAAAAAGCCAAACAAAAAATGCCAATCCAAACAAGATTATAAACGTCATGCCAGCCAAAAGCTTGCCATTTATGGATGTAGGCTAAGTTTTCAGGTCCACATTAAAATATTGTTCTCCTTCAGACTGTCTTTATATTTGACAAGAACTTAGCATTACAAAATGCAATCACCACTAAAGAGGAAAGGTTCTCTGAAGCTGGAGTGTGACTACCTTTATGATGAGGATCTGGAAAATAGCATGCAGCAATACTTCACATCCAGTGTGTGTACTTAGGGTTTCACAGTGATCCCCAGTTGAGATAAACGAGATGGATGCACATTCTGGATGATCTTCGTGGTGTTAAACTGAAACACACTCAAGAATAGCAACAACAAAATAAATGAGTGTTATTTGATCACGAACTATCATCAGATAACTAACTGTATTTACTAATTATAGTAAACCCTTATTGATAGATTAGCAAACTTAATTAGTTGACCTCTTTTCTTTTTTCTTTTCCCCCCTTCATTTTAATCTCCACCTCAGGCATACACAGACTCGTCCTTTCGAATCCTCAGGGTCGGAAGTCCACGAGGAGTTTATCAGTGCTTTGCCGCCATGGGGCCACTGGCCAGACGGTCCAGTACAACCAACTGCTGGGTCCTTTTGGCGATCTTCAGTAGTAGGCCTACATTATTATCTTCTGGGCTAGCCTACACAGGACACCACCTGCCTTGTAACGACCAACAGATCAAGAACATTAATTTATCAAGCAGCATATAAATCTTAACCCACACCTTTCAAAACGTGACATTCCTTCCAAACCATCCAGTTTATTTCAATATTTCTGTGTGCTTCTGTTTCCTATCAAATGAGCATTGGCAAACTTCATAATAACAACAATAATGACGCTCTGATTCTGTCGGTGCGGACAGTACCACCTGCTTAGCTCCTTTCCTGACCACACTGCCAGCACCCTGATCTGTTGTCTGTCATCGTGGTCTGATGTACGTACTCGATGCCGTAGGAGAATCAGCAGCGAGTTTAGAGATTGCAGATCAGCGACAACAGCTCATTTCATTTCGTTCCCAGATAAACAAGTCGACGGGAAAACGACGGAGAGGCGGGTTTGCCTCTAAGCTGTGGTGGCACCCGTCTGCCCGAAGAAACCTGTCAGTAAGTGTTGATAACAGCCTGCATGCTTGCATCCTTGTGGGTCTGTTGATGATGGCGATGATGATGATGATGATGCCTGCAGGGTACTGTGGGTCTGTGGCACTTTTCGGGCGTGATTGTGTGAGTTTTGGATAGACACTGCCGATTTTGTGTTTTTTTTTTTTAAAGCATGGTTTGAAAAATGTCTGAGTTCACACACACACACACACACACACACACACACACACACACACACACACACACACACACACACACACACACACACACACATATATATATATATATATATATAGTGTCTGCCTGAGTGTTGGTCTATCTGTATGAATGTCTTTCTGTCTTTTTCCGTCTCTGTCTGTCTGTCATTTTCTGTCTTTATATGTCTCTTTCTCTGTGTGTACACACACACACACACACACACACACACACACACACACACACACACACACACACACACACACACTTTAATGCCAAAAATGCAAGTAAAACAACAACTTATCTCCAGTATTAGATTTAATTTTATCTAAAAAAAACAACCCATAAAGATGTCTATTAACCATTCGTATCCTCCATTCACAAGATACAGACTGGAACCTCAAGCTAGAACCTCAAGCTAGTCATTTCAAAACAACACGGAAATAAAGAGGCAAAAGAAGTGCGTGCCTGGAAGTCTGCCCAAGCCAAAAGCCGTGTCAGTTATTGGCGTAGTAAGCAAAGCGTCAAGGCCTCCATTAAACTGTTGCTTTGTTTGAAATGTCATGGTGAGATTGCTGAGACAGAGCATAAAAGCTTGCAGGCTTACTTTCTTCCATAAACAAAAAAAAAATTAATAATCTGAAATCTGTTAGGGCACGCCATAAGCTATTTCCTTGCTGTTGCTCCTGGAGTTAACCTCAGTGCCGACTCCACTCTCCCCAAAAGTCCTTCGGATGAGACTATAAACCGAGGCCCCGTGTGCGAACGCACCTAGAACGTCTTGCGCACACGTTAATTCCTGTTCCGCTTTTCGTAAGAGTAGGCCATTGTGTGCCGGTGGGAACAGATGACAGAATTTACAAAACCGCATACACACGGGGACTAGATGTAAAAAAGCAACAAGTGCTTATGCCATTATCCTCGATATAAAAGAATAAACAAAAATAAAAAAAACATCAATTTGTAGGGTCTATGTCAAAAGAGGATGTTTCTTTCGTTCTTTCTGATTACACTTCAGTTAAACCATCTGAAATCAGAGAATGGCTCGTAAGAGGCTAGATACTCGGCAATACATGCCAGCTTTCTATCCAATGTGTATTTCTGGTGGTGATTCCACGGTTTGATAAAAAAAAGAAAGAAAAGACAGTGCATGTTTTAGGAGGAGTGTTTGGTGGCGGAACGCCCAACCACAATAACCTTTTCCAACGTTCATCTCCTACGATGATAAGATGCAATCTTCTCCCTCTAGCAAAAAAAGAAAAAGAAAAAAAAGAGTCCCCTTTTTAAAAACAGACTCGTTTTGCCAATTGATCCGATTGAGTAGCCTAAGGATAAAGAGAAGGCAGCAATTTGTGATTGACAAAGTTATCGTATGTGGGGTGGGGAGTACACTGTAGAAATGCTGCAAGCAAGTGGAGTTAGTCTTTAGCCTGGAACGTAACGGACAGCTGAATGCTGCAGCGAACTGGTAGCCTAGAGGGGTACACACATCCGTCTGGACAGCGAGGACTTGGGTTTAATCCCAGCCTCACTTGACCCCGAACTTCTTCCCTATTTTACATGGATGAGGTCTGGGTGTTAGTTTTTTGGAGATGATTAACCGAGATTCTGTTTGTAACGCACATTTAGTGCACGTAAAAGAAACCACTACAATAAGAGAACTGTTGTACAGGAGGTTTTTTTGTTGTTGTTAAAAACCAACTTAACAAAAACAAAGTGCCGGCAACTTTTTACATCCTATTTTTTTCAAACCAAATATTAAGACTACAATACTTTTAAGCAGACTATCACCGGAATGTGGC
>CM054136.1:44214321-44229321 GCA_028751875.1 Rapana venosa
AAAAGGATACGAGGCAGAAAAAAGAGAGGGATAAAAAAAAGGCGGGTAGGGGGGGGGGGGGGGGGGGGGGGGGGACTAGTACAGAATTTCCAGAAGGTAGGGACGCAACTTTATACTGACGCCTCCCCCCCCTCCTCCCCCCTCCCCTCCCGCCCCTGGGCATCTCCACGGGGGAACTTGTCATGTATCGTTCTTTTTTTCCCCCCCAATCTGCACTCTCAGGCAGTGTTGTATTCCAAGGCACACTTTGCCCTCCCCCCCATCCCCTTCACCCCCACTCCCCACCCCTCCCCCACCCCCCCACTCCTCAGGACAAGCGGTTCGTCCAAGCCACCCTCTCGTTAGTTGGTGTGTGTGTGTGTGTGTGAGGGGGGGGGGGGGGGGACGGCTGATCTCTTATCTGCCATTTTCCTGCCCCAAGAAAATCACGACCCAGAAGTTTTCTGGATTAACTGGATGGAAACAAGATGAACAAAAGCTCTGCCGGTGTCTCCAGGGACCGCTTAGCGTTCCAGTGTATCAGAGAAGTAAGATAGGTGAGTGAGTAAGTGTGTGTGTGTGTGTGTGAGTAGAGAGAGAGAGAGAGAGGAGAGAGAGAGAGAGAGAGAGAGAGAGAGAGGAGAGAGAGAGAGAGAGAGAGAGAGAGAGAGAGAGAGAGAGAGAGGAGAGAGAGAGAGAGAGAGGCAGGAGGGAGGGGAGAAAGAGAGGGCTGGGGATGTAATGCAAGAGAGGAATGATCCTAAATGCTACTATGTGAGGGATCAAAAGTACCTTACACACTTCAAGGGCATTCTTAAGTCTTAGCAGGTGACACCTCTCTCTATAAAAGAAACCTCCCTGAGGGGATGCCGGGGGCCTATCAGTATAAGTAGCATCCCCACATTCTGGAAATTCTGTGCTAGAAATTTCCTCTTTTCTATCACTCTCTTTGTTTCTGCCTTGTTCCTTTTCTTCCTGTCACCTCCTTCTTGTCTATTTTCTGCTTTCTTGGTCCATTCTCCTGCCTTTTTTCCAGAAAGAACTTACAAAGTAACTATTCTCTCTTGTGCCGAAGTCGGATGCGCTGGGCCTGACTTGTCAGGCGCTTAACGGTAGCGTGACGCTCTTTCGCTCATATAACAGACAACAATAGTTGCTGTCTGAGCATTCGACGAAGAAGAAAATATAAAAGAAACACGGGCATACAGACACGGACACAGATATGCGCACACACACAGACACATGCGTGCGCGCTGCGCGCGCCACACACACACAACACACACACACCCCACACCGCGCAGCGCGCGCGCGCACGCACACACACACACACACACACACACACACACACACACACACACACACACACACACACACACACAGAGCTCCATGCTTGTTCTGTAACCCTTGTAAAATAAAGATTTTTTCTTTCTCTCTCTCTCTCTCTGTATATATATATATATATATATATATATATATATATATATAATATATATAATATATATATATCCCTCTCTTTGCCCTCCTCTCTCTCCACTTCTCTCTCCCCCTCTGTCGGTCTCGTCGTCTGTCTGCTCTTCTCTCTGTGCATACAGCCGGTGTTGTGAGGGATGTCGATGTCAGTAGTCAGCAGCAGGGCCAGGCTGATGAACAGCTGCTACAAACGGAGTCCTTGATCAGTTGAGGCTTGGCAGGTGACAAACATTATTATTTCACCTTTTCCTTAGTCTTCATCAGCTCGTCTCGTATTGTTGATTGTGTGTGTGTCTGTGTTGCGGTGCTGTGTGTGTGTGTGTTCATTGTTGTGTGTTGGTGTGTGTGTGTGTGTTGTTTGTGAAAGAGAGGATTGAGAGGGTTTTGTGAGTGAGGCGGGTGTGTGTGGTGTGGTGTGACTAAAGGAGGAGAAGTTTAAGTGGTCTGTTGTGTGTGTAAGGTGTGTGTGATTGGTGTGGTTGTCGTGTTAAAGACTTTCGTAGCAATAAGAGAGAATTTTGTGTTGTGTGGCGGGGGTGTGTGTGTGTGTGTAAGGTGGAGAGAGAGTTTGTGGTGTGGTGGTGTGTTTGTGTGTGTGTGTGTGTGTGTGTGTGTGTGTGTGTGTGTGTGTGTGTGTGGGGTGCGCGCGGAGGCGCGGATGGTGGAGAGAGAGAGTGAGAGAGAGAGAGAGACAGAAACAGAGAAAGAGAGACAGTCATGCAAGTAGAAAGATGGACAAATAAACAAATTGACAGAGACAAGGACATACAGTTTTTAAGGATCTCTGTCTGTCTGTCTCTGTCTGTCTGTCTGTCTCTCTGTCTGTCTGTTTGTCTGTCTCTCTCTCTCAGACCTTCCCACCCCGCTTTTGGTATGTTTTAGTCTTACATTTACCCACCTATTCCTTATTACCTGAAGTTGTTTAGCTGCCACTAATTCAGAGAGTGGCGCTAACGCATGAGCTAACGTGACTACACGATTTTCTTCCTCTCTTAACTTACGCTGTTCTCGACCTGTGTCTCCGTGTCCTTCGTTTCCTTCTTTGTTTCCTTGTTCTTATTTTGTTGCTCTTGTTACAGTTTTTGTCGCTGTTATTGTTGCTGTTGCTTATTTGTAATGTTCTGGTCGTAATCTTCGTATGTTGTTGTTGTTCTCCTGCTCCTCTTCCTCCTGTCTATCCTCCTGCTCCTCTCCTTGCTCCTCTTGTTGTTGTTGTTGTAGTTGTTGTTCGCTCTCTACTTCTTCTCTCTTTCGATGTCAAGAATTGTGTAAACGAACGTACACAGCCTAACACCCTTTCCCCAAAAAGAAAACGTGCTGACTTAAAATCCAACTCGTGAAACATACATTCGAATTTTAACAGGACTGACTGAATTGACTAACTGATCAGATCATGTCCACCAATCTCCCCATCAGATCGTTTGTCTGCCTGTTTTCTGCAAAACCCGTTTTTCCTAACATGTCTGCACCTGCCCAGTTTTTTCCAGACGGTTCCAATATCCTACGGAACTTAGCGCAGAGTGAGGTAACTGCACTTAAGAACTATTGGGGAGAGAGAGAGAGGGAGGGAGGGCAGTGAAGACAGGGAGGGGCAGGGAAGGCAGACAGGAAGGAACACAGGATCCCTCTTAGGCGGATGGACCTGTGCGTGTCTGTGGGCTTCCTGCCATCCATCCTGTAGTGCCGCGTCTTCTACTTCGCAGAACTTCCTTTCGGTGCAGACTCACGTAGGCAGACACTGATAGGTTAACGCACTCGTGTGAGTACAGAAACGCGCGGGATGTGTGTGTGTGTGTGTGTGGTGTGAGTGATGTGTTACGTGATGTAAACGCATTGCTTTTCTCCTTTTACGATCATGAAACTGGTTGACAGGATCGAGGGTGAAGTCGGCACTATTCATTAAAGGAGAGAGAGAGAGAGAGAGAGAGAGGAGAGAGAGAGAGAGAGAGAGAGGAGAGAGAGAGAGAGAGAGGTCAAGAAATCAAGAGAGAGAGAGAGAGAGAGAGAGAGAGAGGAGAGAGAGAGAGATCTTGCCAAGTGCAGTTACACGAAAGATGAAACAGGAAGTAATTAACAAAATGCTGCATCGATAAAACATTGATAGCATTGCAGTAGAATTATAGAAAACTTTATCTTGAAGAAACTTCCAGTCATCTCATTCGCTTAAGAACTCAGCTTGCCTACATGTGTACGAAGAATACCAAAGTCAAGATAAAAGAGTGGGCAGAGGCCTTACTGTTGCTCAAGCTTAATGACCTCACGCTCCTTCATTTCATACCCGGCTATATTCACTCGATTTCTTCTGACTTTGGCTCTACATAACTTTGTGTTTCTGCCCAAAGCCATACCCCCACACTCTCAGCACAACTTTATGCTCAGACAGCAAACTTTTTGCAACCATCCCCCCAAAAAAAAAGAACTCTCGGCTACGACCTTTCAGCCAAGACCTTCCACATAATTATACTCCTGTCCTATGGAGGGATTTTCTGACCTTTTCCTCCTCCTACACTCAAGAAAACCGCCTTTGCTCAATCCATCTGCTATGCGGCCAGACTTTGCACACCAGGAATCTTTCTCTGATGCGATAAAATGGCGCTGGTGGTGAATATTCAGTAGTACTGAGCCAAAACGCTGGGACAAGGTTAGATATAAGGATGAAGTACACATCTATGATGATCTTACCGAATTTTTGAAAGGATTTTCTGAGTGGGAAGTAAATGCTAGCAAAGTGTTGAAAAAAAAGAAGCAACTAAAAAAAGCGCAGAGTCGATTCAACTAGGTAGACATCACACACAGAATGGGAAAGTAACGGAGCAATTAAAAGAGCGTTTTCTCTGACCGAGTTGAAAAGCGTGGTCTACCAATGGATTGGGAGAAAAGTTAGCCCCCCGAAAAAGAGATGATATGGTCAAGCCATCAAGACTTAAGTAAAACATGGCAAGAAATGTTGAAATGTAGGAAAAAGAGCCATAATACTGTATACATACATACCATGATACAAAGCACGGGTTGTTTCTGTCAACTCAAAACACTTTTTTTCTTTTCTGAATTCACGTTTAATAGTGTTGTTCATACAAATACAAAATGTGGACACGTTATACAAAAGTTGTACAATGAAAAGAAAAACAGCTTTTGAAAAATATAACGATTATTTATTTCCCCATCTGACATAGAACCAGAGCTATTTATTGTAGCTATGTACAAAACTGATATGTTTTCCTACAAAGACAGCTTTTGTGGAAAAAAAACCATCACAGAAACGAACATACAAGAAAGAACGTAAGCAGTTCAACAAAACTCGTTCAAGGAACTCGATTACAGTCTCTCTCTCTCTCTTCTCTCTCTTCTCTCTCTCTCTCTCTCTCTCTCTCTACACACCACACACACACACACACACACACACACACACACACACACACACACACACACACACACAACACACACACACACACACACAGAGCGAGGATAATATTGAGACACTACAAAGGTAAAAGCCATCATATGGAAGCAAATTCCATGACCAAACAGTTAACTAAAAACTCCACCTAGTTTATCTATGTGTACAAGAATACGAAAGTCAACGCATAAGAAAGGGCAGAGGCCATGCATTACTGTTGCTGGAGTAATAATGACAGCGCGCTCTTTCATGCTCGGCTATATTCACCCGATTTCTCCCGGCTTTGGCTCCACAGAACTTGTCTCTGTCAATAGGCAACTCCCTCACTGTCAGCCAGCAAAACTGTACACATTCAGACACCAAACTTCTTTCATAGAAATTATCCCCAACACTCAGCTGACATCTTTCAGCGAACACTTTCTTCCAAATATGGCCATATCTTAAGAAAAGTTTATAAGAACTCTCTCCCCACAGTACCTCCTTACGCTACAGAAAAATCGCTTTTAATTAATCTACATTTATGCTGTGGGCCAGACATTTGCATAACATTTTTTTAGATACCACTTTAAGTCACGGCAGATTTCTCTGCGTGAAATTCGGGCTGCTCTCCCAGGGGGAGAGCACGTCGCCACAAGAGCGGCGCCACTTACAGGATTCTGTCTTTGTTGAGATAAACTGTGGCAGATAGCGAATATTCAGCAGTACTAAACCACAAAAAAAAAGAGTTGCGGCTTGCTTGGCCAGACATGAGGGTGCAGTACAAATGCAAACTCTCATCAGGTCTGAAGGTCCCTTGAGCGGAAAGTAAATGCTCGCAAGGTGAAAAGCAGATCAGTCAAATGTGCTTTGAGAATTGACACGGTGACAGCCCCGATATGGCCTCTGTGGTCAGTGGCGCTATAAATGACAAGATTGGATTGGATTGGTTTGGGAGAACTGAAGCAGACAGACAGACAGCACTCAAGAAATGAGAGAAAAAAAGATACAACAGGAATTAGAGAAATTACAGAGTAATGATCAGTGCGGATTGTCTGAACATAAACACAAGAAATAAAAGAAAATTAATTACAGAGTAATGAACAGTACAGATTCTCTGAACAAACACAAGGAATAAGAGATATTAAAGAGTAATGAACAATTCCGATTCTCTGAACAAACAAGGAATAAGAGAAATTAAAGAGTAATGAACAGTACCGATTTTTCTGAACAAACACAAGAAATAAGAGATATTACAGCGTAATGATCAGAACTGGTTTTTCTGAACAAACACAAGGTATAAGAGAAATTACGGAGTAATGATCAGTACCGAGTCTCTGAACAAACACAAGGAATAAAAGAAAATTAATTATAGAGTAACAAACAGTACAGATTCTCTGAAGAAACACAAGGAATAAGAGAAATTAGAAAGTAATGAACAGTACCGATGCTTTCCCCCAGCCAATCAATGTTAAGCAGCATCGAGCGCGGTTACCAATTGAGTGGGTGACCGTTTGGTGCCTTGGCTTCACTACAGTTCCCTAGTGCACCTAGCTGTAAATGGGTACTCTTTAGGGTCAGGGAAGGTAAAGCAGCATGGGAGAGGAGATGGGCGGTGCCCTCAATATGCTGGCCCCTGGAGAAGCTGAGGTCTCTGATGCCTCGCTCCCCTACGACCACATAGGTTAAGGGAACACCGTTATCTTTTATACCTGTCCCAACCATCAATGGAGACCTTCTACCAGACGTCTGCTTCCAAACTGCCTCTCTCCCAGTCCACTACACTGTTCTATTCTCATCTTCTCTTCCCTCATTATGCACTCACTAAAAGGTCTTGGCTCTACCCACTGATTGTGTACCACCAGACTTTACACAACATCAATCACACATGCATGCATTCACGCATGAGCATGCGAGTGTATTCATACTTGCACATGCCTTCCCCTCACCATAACACATACACACAATGTCATATACACGCGAACACCTGCGTGCTCACGCCCAATCACATAGGTAAAGGTAAAGGTGTTCTGGTAACATATGCAGTAGTTGGGAAGCGAGGCGTTAGAGACCTCAGCTTCTCCAGGAGCCAGAATATTGAGGGCAGCGCCCATCTCCTCTCCCTCGCTGCTTTACCTTCCTGACCCTAAGAGCGCAGGTACCCATTTACAGCACCCAATCAAACACATACACATAAATATGCTTACACTGCATAACATTATTCCAAAGACAAGTCTCATCCCTTGCAAACTCAACATGGTGCTTGTGTTGATTGTTGTGAAATGGGCAAAAGAATGATGTTTGCTGAAGAATGACTGGGCGCAGTTCCAAACAGAGACATGCTCACTTGATGTCTATGGACTGTCACTTTGATAACTTTTCTGCCATGAAAGAAACATTGTAGTGTGAGAAAACCTACATGAGGAGTCAGCGAACTGCTAAGACATGTCCACACACTCACCTGATGACATCTCCCAGGCATGACGTTTGCTTCCAAATTTACCCTCGTCCATTTTTTCTCTTCCCATTTTTCTTCTCCTTTGATCGTGCGCGCCGCCCCACACACACACACCACCACACACACGCACGCACGCACGCACGCACGCACGCACGCACGCACGCACGCAACCACCACGCACGCACACACCACCACGCACGCACGCACGCACCAACCAGGCACACACACACGCACACACACCACGCACACGACGACACACACACGCACACACTCACACACGCACGCATGCACGAGCGCGCGCGCGCGCGCACAGACACACACACACCAAAACCTTAACCCACGAGCCGTGTGCCAGACTTGAACAAATACGAAATCTGTATTGAATGAGAGATGCTTGTGCTGGCATCTCTGTCTCTCTGTCTCCGTTTGTCTGTCTGTCTGTCTGTCTGTTTGTCTTCCTGTGTATATATATGTACACAGACACAGACACACACAGTCACACACACACATACAAAGTCCTTCGGATGAGACTTTAAACCGAGGCCCCGTGTTCGAACGCATGCAGAACATCTTGCGCACACGTTAAATCCTGTTCCGCTTTTCGGAAGAGTAGGCCATTGTGTGCCGGTGGAAACAGATGAAAAAATTTACAAAACCGCATACACACGGGGACTGATGTTAAAAAAGCACATGAGTGCTTATCCATTCCTCGTATAAAGATTAATAAATAGATAATATCTTATACACCATACACATGATATATAAATAAATAAATAAATAAATAATAAATATAATATATTATAATAATAATAATATAATATTATATATATATATATATATATATATATATATATATATATATATATATATATATATATATATATATATATATATATATATATAGTTACTAAGAGCAGCAGAAGAAGAAGGAGAAGAGGAAAGGCAGGAGAAGGTCAGACACACTGCCCGAGTTCAACATCTATCATCTTACCATTCTTAAAAGATTACCTGGGAGCCACCAGAACGCTGGCTTTGCGAGTCATTAGTGCAGACTGATGGAAAGTAGATAGACAGCAACAAAGAATGGAGGAATAACAGGGCTATTGGCACAGCAACTGTCTGACAAAGTTGAAAAGTATCGTTCTACCAAGACTGGGAACGCAGCGTTAGCGACAGAAGGAGACTGTGTGGTCAAACCATCAGCACTCAAGGTTGTTGGGTGTTCTGAGAGTCTCGTGTAAAGAAATCTCGAGTGGTAATATCTATCTATCTATCTATCTATCTATCTATCTATCTATCTATCTATCTATCTATCTATCTATCTATCTATCTATCTATCTATCTATCTATCTATCTATCTATCTATCTATCTATCTCTCTCCTCTCTCTATGTATGTATGTCTGGTTGTCTGTCTGTCTGTCTGTCCGTCTGTCTGTCTGTCTGTCTGTCTGTATGTATGTATGTATGTCTGTATGTAATGCATGCATGCATGTATGTATGTATGTTTTTTGTGCACATAAAAGGATGATTTTTGTTCTCCATTTCTACCTACTCTTGTCACATAAAGCTTTCTTTAGTTTTGGCAAACAGCCGATTCTTACACTGTTTGGGAACTTTCACGACGTTTTGCACACCACAAAATTCAAGAGATACCTCGAACAAGGCGTCAGTCTGCCGTTGTTGCTGTTGGGCTCTTCATAGCTTAGCACTCTGGGGGGTAATCCAGATTGTGCACTCCTTCACTCCTTCATCATACTGGGAAATGACAGTAGTGATACCATCAGTACAGACTGGACGAGAAGTTCTTGTGTATCGATGCTTTTTAAATGCCTTTGCCACACAGGCACCCATACTCCAACTTCAGGGAATGTTTCTCCTTTAACTGGAGAATTCAGGCTGTTGCTCTAAAAGCTTTTCATACATGAAGGCAATCTGAACATAACATTTTAAAGCATATCATCATTTTAATAATAATAATAATGAATGGAATTTACATGGCACTATATCTTGCAAAAACAAATCAAAGCACTTGCATACAGCACACGCATACACATACAACCAATACCAATTAGCAGAGCTCACAAATTCAAATGTACACACACGCACACAACACACACACACGCATGCACGCACGCACGCACGCACGCACGCACACACACACAACACACACACACACACACACAACACACACACACACACACACACACATACACACACACACACACACGCGCGCGCGCCCGCGCAGGTTATACACTTTGGCAGGGTGGTGGGGATTTCAGCTGTTGAAGGCAGGGACAAATTTGAGATGAAACAGGAGGGAAGAATCTTAGGTTTGGAATAAATATGTATTGAAGCTGGATTTAAAAGTGTCATAAGGCGAAAGGAGAGAGGGAGGTCATTCCAGATCACCGACCAGAAACAGAGAAAGAGCGACGACCAACTGTGGATTGGTTGAATCTCGGTATTCGTAAGCACAGGGTATCTGCAGCAGAGCGGAGGGAACGAGAAGGAGTGTATAGGTGAACACAGTCACAGAGGTAGGAGGGAGCTGTTTTGTGGAGACACTTGTAACAGAGGGTACTGATCTTATAGCTTACCCTCTGTGGCACAGGCAGCCAGTGCAGAGATTGCAAGAGAGGAGTTATGTGCTCAGATTTTTTCTTTCCGAGGAGTAGTTGAGCTGCAGAGTTTTGTATACGTTGAAGGGAGTGGATTGAGGATGCTGGCAGACCAGCCAGAAGAGAATTGCAATTGTCCAGACTTAAAAGAAAGAGAGACACAGACCTTGGCCCCCTGCCTCCACACAGTAAAGGACAAAGCCTTATGCCTGATCTGGGCAAGACCTCAGCTTCGAACTAAACCTTTATCCACGAAAAAAAGTCTCTCTTTCTCATCTCTTCTCTTCTAATTACGCAACAGGAAAGTCGCGGAGCTTTTTTTCTTCTTCTTCTTTTCTTGATTCTATCCATATAGAGTGTATCCAACTTTCTACAGCCTGAATCCTTCTTTGATGAGAGAAACTGGCGCGCACACAGTCTATATTTACAAAGTAATAGCAGACCTAGCAGACAGTCAGACAGACAGACAGACAGTAGTAAAAGAAGCAGAAGCAAGTCAGACAGAAGGATGGAGAACAAATCCAACATCTTCCTCAGACATGAAGATCCCTTGAGAGAGAGAGAGAGAGAGAGAGAGAGAGAGAGAGAGAGAGAGAGAGAGAGAGAGAGAGAGAGAGAGAGAGAGAGAGAGAGAGAGAGAGAGAAGTAAACGCTGGTCGGGTGACTGATAAGTGCAGAGACGGAATGAAACGAGGAGGTAGGTAGACAACACACACACAAGAGGAAGAGAGAGAGAGAGAGAGAGAGAGAGAGAGGAGAGAGAGAGAGAGAGGAGAGAGAGAGAGATGATGAGAGAGAGAGAGAGAGAGAGAGAGAGAATAACGGAGCAAAAGAACAGGAGGACTGCTTACTGGACAAAGTTGAAAAGTATGGTTCTACTCATCGATTGGTAGAAGGAGGGTCAAACCACAAGAAGAGGCTGTATGGTCAAGCCATCGCAACTTAATCATAGCTATCGTCTTGTAACAGAAAAGTTACAATGGCAAGAAAACGGCACACATATCAAAATGCTTACAGTGACGGAAAACTTTTCAACCGCTGGGTCTCAAGCAACTCAAAACATCCTCTTCCCTGAAAACGGAATGCGGCTACCCTAATGGTGAGTTAAATGGTTGCACACGCAAAATCTCATCACAGGTGAACGTCGAAGCTTTAGCCGAGGAATGACAGAGAAAAAAAAATGAAGAAAGGAACATCATCTCAAAGTATTCTGTTACATACTTTTTAGATTGAAGGTGCTGTTTTTGTATGAATGACGTGTCTGCATTACTTTCAAAAGAGTTCAGATAAACTGGATGAGGGACAAACTCTTTGGACCTCTGGAGGGCCTTCAGCGCACGGCAGCATTTTTCAGAGCCTCATGAGCTGCTGTCTGAGCGTTCGACGACAACGACGACGACGACGAAGAAGTAGAAGAAGAAGAACTGGAACACGTAATTGAACATTTATAAGGCTCCATGAGTATATGTGTAGCATTAAAACTCATGTGTAAAAATGAACATCTTATTGCAACATTGATTGCTTAGCAAAAATGAACAAAAACATTTTTGAGATATATAAAAATGAACTGGCAGGGTAATATTTTATTAGCTCAACAACACCATTGGATTTATATGCATTTCTTGTCATTAACACACATACGCGCGCGCACACACACACACACACACGCACGTACGCACGGACGCACGCACGCACACAGACTCTCCAATCTCTCTCTCTCTCTACACACACACACACACACACACACACACACACACACACACACACACACACACACACACACACACACACACACACACACACACACACACACACACACACACACACTCACACACACACACACACACACACACACATACACACACACACACCGATATTTGAACACTTCCCTTTTCTCCACACATTCTTAAAGTTCCATACACACGCACACACAGAGCCATACACCACACACACACACACACACACACACACACACGCGCGCGCGCACACACACACACAACACACACATAACACACTCACACTTATCTCTGAACATTACCCTGTTCTCCACACATACTTCAAGTGCCATAAAGTGAGCGTCTGCCAGGAATGAAGAATACCTTTTAAATGACCAGCTATATAGAACCTAACCCACCACGGCTTCTCAAAGTTCACAACTTCTGTCCATGTTTTCGTTTTTCTTCTTTCTATTTGGTCCGTCCGTCTGCTTTCTTCAGAGGGGGGTAAGGGTGATGGTGGTGGTGGGAGTCAGCAGGCATTTCTACATTTGCAGTTTTATCATAGTGCAGTCCTCTGTCACATCTCAATGAGATTTTTATAAAGAACCATTCTAAACTTCTATTTATCACCCCTTACACACACACACACACACGCGCGCGCGCGCGCGCGCGCACGCACATTCACACACACACACACGCACGCGCGCGCACGCACATTAATAATAATAATAATAATAATAATAATAATGTATGGAATTTATATAGCGCTGAATCTTGTAAAGCAACAAATCAAAGCGCTCAGATTTTATTTCATACCACTTTAAGTCACGGCAGATTTCTCTCCGTGAAATTCGGGCTGCTCTCCCCGGGGAGAGCGGGAGAACGCGTCGCCACTTAGCGCTGCGCCACCCTTTCACCCTTTTTTTTTTTTTCTGCAGCTGTATTTGTTTCCCTATCAGAGTGGCTTTTTTCTAAGAATTTTGCCAGGGACAACTCTCTTGTTGCCGTGGGTTCTTTTACGTGCGCTAAATAATTACGTGTAACACACGGGACCTCGGTTTATCGTCTCATCCGAAAGACTAGCGCCCAGACCACCACTCATGGTCTAATGGATGGGGGAAAAATTTCCGGTCCAAACGGGGTACGAACCGCCGCACACTTCAGACCCGGACTTTTCGCTTTCTAGACAGGCGCGTTACCTCTAGACCACCGATCCACCAACAATAAATGGCTGAAACATTCACACACATACACGCACACACATACACACGCACATTCACACACTAACACATGCACACATACACATACACGCACGCACGCGCGCGCATATTGACACGCACATTCACACGCTAACACACACACACACACACACACACACACCACACACACACACACACACACACACACACACACACACACACACACACACACACACACACACACACACACACACAGCGCGCGCGCGCGCGCACATTCACACATTAACGGACACACACACACACACACACACACACACACACACACACACACACACACACACACACACACACACACACACACACACACACACACACACACACACACACACACACAAAGTAATAACATTCTGGAGATTGTTCACGGAGATAAAGAAAACGCTAGGTATATATAAAACATGGCTGAAACCATTTCAGCGTTAAAAAAGAGGAAATAACAGTACCAAAGAATAACGAAAAGTCCCAGAAACTCCAAAGGCAAACAACAGGAAATGTGAAATAACAGAAACTGAAATTTTAGAAATCAAATAAATAAAGATTTTTTTTAAACTAAAGAAATTGGGTGGGGTAGGCTTTTCTACATTTCTACATTTTTTATATGTGTGGATGATGATGGTGGTGGCCTGATGGTTAAAATTATGAGCTCGTGATCTGACGGTACGGGTTCGAGCCACCACCGAGACGCCCGTTCAGTGGGTTTGTTCCCCCTTTGAATACCATCAGTATCAACTACACTCCCCTGAAAGTCCTTCGGCTGAGTCTATAAACCGAAGTCCCGTGTACGTATGCGCACGTCAAAACCCGTTCCGTCTTTTGGAACAGTTAGGTCATGGCGTTTCAGTGGGAACAGATGACAAGTTTTGAAAACAATATAACTGCATGCATGTTAGTGTTGTGTTTTAGACACCATATCCGAAGTCAGAATGCGGCTACCTTAATGGTGAACAATGGTGGGATACGCAACAGATAATAATAATGATAATGTATGGAATTTATATATTGTAAAGCAACAAATCAAAGCGCTCAGATTTTTTTAAATATCGAGGATAATGGAATAAGCACTCATGTGCTTTTTTACACCCAGTCCCCGTGTGTATGCGGTTTTGTAAGTTTTGTCATCTGTTCCCACCGGCACACAATAGCCTACTCTTTCGAAAAGCGGAACAGGAATTAACGTGTGCGCAAGATGTTCTGCATGCGTTCGCACACGGGGCCTCGGTTTATTTTTTAGTCAAACTGGGAAGAAAGGGCGAGGCTGGGAATCGAACCCAGAACCTTACGGTTTACTTGTTGGCATGCAAATGTCTTAACCATCCTGCTACCTTCCTTCTTAAAAGGATCACCTATTGGAGAATCTGGGAAACGAAAACAAAATCCTGAAAATAGAAACTAAAACGCAAACGAAAGAAAGAGATGGCAGAAAGTAGCATGCAAGCAGAGTGAAACAAACTGAAGCCTCGCACACTCATAATAAACCCTAGGGATATGGATAGGTCTAGGCAAACAGACCAGGCACACAAACATAATTTCGACGAGAAGAATCATACAAGACAGATTTGTGAGCAATTTTTGCCAAGGAGGCGCAGTTATTTATTATTGTTTCTAATGATACTTTAATGGGGATGATAAGAATCTGACCTATCAGTCAGAACAAAACAAGGAAAAACATGAGAGAGAGAGATATGAATACTCATCAATGATAAAAGGCGTTCTTTCCATCTGCAAGGGTAATCCTTACTTTCCTGTGTCCTCCAAACAACATTCTTAAATATGTATTGTGGCCGTTTTGTGTCACGGAGTATGCTTTAGGCCATATTCGCTTTACGTTTTGTGCAGATCAAGTCATAAGAAATTGCAAGACACACAAAAGAGTCTAAAAATGCTGGAATGCCCGAGAACTAAACCCCATGTGGCCGAGGCTCATTTCTGTGTTGGCATTCTTCTTCTTCTTCTTCCAACGCTCAGACAGCAACCTATTGATGTCTGTCATAATCATGAGCGAAAATGCGTTGCGCCTGCCTGACATGTCAGTGGTCCAGTGCATCCAACTTCGGTGTGGGAGAGAGTCTTTTAAGTCTGTCTGGTAAAAAGGCAGGATAATCCAATCCAATCTAATCCTGTAGTTTA
>CM054136.1:44234321-44239321 GCA_028751875.1 Rapana venosa
GCCACCTGGTCCTTCAATTTATGGATAGAATTCGCCTGAGAATGATATGTAACAACCGACAACAATAGTGCTTATCTCTTCTTCCTCTCTGCCTTGCCTTTCCTGTTCTTTTTTATTTCTTAAATTTTTTAAAAGGAGATATGCAATGGTATTCGGTGGAATCATGGAATAACTGTACTTGAACAAAACTTGCACCAATTTTCATCCAACCACTAGAAACAAACTCTCCATCCAGCATTGTGGCTGTGGAAAGCTAGTTTATAACGTTCCTGTTGTAAACAGTGGTTACAGTGTCTCAGCCTGCAAACTCCCATTGGGAAAATTGCTCAGAAAATGGAGCTTGACAAAGCAGTTGATACAGCCACAGCGCTGCACCAAACCACATTTTCATTGGTGTGCATGCATTTTAAAGAAACGAACCATCGATCATTACTTTACTTTCTAACTGGACTCTTTTTGCTGTCCGGAGAAGCTTTCTCTTCAAATTTTGCTACACACGCTGATCAAATGTCAAAGACACGACCAGTCAGAACACTTACTAGCCTGGTCAAAGTTTACCTTGTACCTACGCACAAACCAGTCAGCCCCCCTCCCCAAAAAGTGCTAGAGTTGGCCGTGGTTTCCTTTTAGTACCACACAGAACTGAAGACATGCAATGAAACAAGTCTGATGAGTTCCTCGCCTTTCACCCAGCACATAACACATGATGGCCGTGCAGATGAGCTTCACTTCCATTTCCAGGGCATCCAAGTCTGGGTGTCTTTATCACTGTCCACATCACTCTGACCTCTTCCTCCTCACCACCACCACCCACCTTTTTCTGCTGGCTGCTGGTGGTGGACTGTGCAGTATCGGCCTTTTGCCATCTCCTGTGATGAACGACCCATTCTGACGGCTTTAGTTGAGAGAGTTTCCCCAGCTATGGGATTTGCCTACTAGTGTTATTACTGACCCTGTTATTTATGGACTGTGCAGGTTCCTAGTCTCGGATATCAAATTTCACACTTGACCAGAACTGTCAATTCCACTGGGATGATAATTCATGATGACTGGTTTCTTTGCTGTGTGTACACTGCTCAGCTATCCTTAAGCAGACGTGATTCATGCCATTTTTGTTTTCTGTAGTCTTTGGTTTGATTAGTCCGCATCTTACAGGGTTTTGTGGATGAATGAGTATTCACAGGAGCTAAGATTAAAAGGCTAGTATAAATCTCCATTGGACATTTGTAATCAAACTAGAACAAGCAATGTTTCACTACAAATAGATGAGCAACAAATAGAGCTTGAGGATTAAATGATTTATTACCATCAGAAGATTAAAGTTTTAAAAGGGGAAAAATCTCCCCCCCCCCATCCCATTTTGCAGTAAGAACTGTTTAGTACAGGAGAACTACCTGGCCAGAATGACAGACTGGATCAAGAAACTGGTCTTAGCACGGCAGAGGTCCTTATCAGATGTGTCGCAAAGAATTCAGACTTTTCTCCCAACCCATTCCATATGTTACCAAATATTTTTTTCCTAATGACACCATGCATTTTTCATCAACACTGCTTGAGCTACACCCTCTACGCCTTTTGTCTTAAAAGTCTACATACCTTGAGTTTTTCCCCCGGTTCTTTAGAGCTCCGAGGCTTATCAATGATGAGGTTTTGCGTATGAGACCTTTTTTACCCACTGTTAAGATATTCCCAGTCCAACACCAACACCTGTGAGCAGGTGTTTTAAAAAAACCCCCAACTTTGTCATCAGTTCCCACTGGCACGAAATGGTCTACTCTTCCAAAAGGCGGAACGGGTTTTTAACGTGTGCGCAAGATGTTCTGCGTGCATCTACACACGAGGTATTGATCCCGGGCCGTCAGATCACGAACGCAAGGCTCTAACCACTAGGCTATCCTTGCCCCCTTAGTTAATGTATATAAACTCTCCAAGTATGTGACAGAAAAACGAGGAAAACCCCCAGCGAGAAACGTCAGTAATGAACTGCCTTGAAGCAATCGTGTATGAATAATAAAACGTAACAAATGAATCCTGTTTTGAACTTTCGACTTCTATAGTATTAAGCGAGGTCAGACAAAGTAGGTACACTATCTAATTCAACACAGACAAGTGAACGTTTTAATACATCTGTTACATAATTATTGTGAGAGCCAATTAAAGCTACACTAACAAAAAGCTGAAATGGAGGGCAAATTTAATGGGTTGTATATTTCAAGTAATGTTCTGTTATAAGTTTGATGGATTATGATATCAAAATTTATTTCATGGCTTTTTTTTTAATGCAAGCAACTTAATACTGCCGAAAGAAGATAGACACAATTAAATAAAAAAAGGAACCATTTTGAAGATGCCATAAAAAAAGGATGAGTACTTACGATCTGGGAGATTTTCCTAGATGTCATCAGTTTCTATTCAATACTCTATATAATAAAACGTGCGCACGCGCACGCACGAACACACACACACACAGACACGCACGCACGCACGCATGCACACAAACACACACACACATGTACACACACACACACACACACACACACACACACACGCACGCACGCACGCACGCACGCACGCACGCACGCACGCACGCACGCACGCATGCAGACACACATACTCTTTCTCTGTTCTGTCTGTCTATTTGTGTCTGTCTCTCTCGCTCTCCATGTGTGTATGTATGTGCGTGTGTGTGTGTGTGTGTGTGTGCTTGCGAGCATGAGCGCGCGCGCGCACACATGTCTGTATGCTTGTATGTCTGTGTGTGTGTGCGCGCGAGTGCGCGCACGAATGCGCACGTGTGTGTGTATGTGTGTGTGTGTGTGTGTGTGTGTGTGTGTGTGTGTTTGTTGGGCGGTGAGTGCGTGTATGTATGTGCCTGTCTGTCTGTCTGTGTCTATGTATGCACAACACTGTATAGACATGGATATAGAATTGAATAAACGTGGAGATACAGAGAGAAAAGTCGGACAGAAATGTGAATAGTGAAAAAGAAGAAAAAACACAGACACGCAGAAAGATACACAGACAGATTGCCTGCAGATCCAAACCAGATGGATATAGGTTTATTTATTTATTTATTTATTTATTTATTTATTTATTTATTTATTCATTTGTTTATTTATTTATCTATACCACTTTAAGTCACGAGATTTCTCTGCGTGAAATTCGGGCTGCTCTCCCAGGGGAGAGCGCGTCGCCACAAGAGCAGCGCCACCTTTCTTCTTTCGGTCTTCAACTGTATTTGTTTCCCTATCAGAGTGGCTTTTTCCTAAGAATTTTGCCAGGGACAACTCTCTTGTTGCCGTGGGTTCTTTTACGTGCGCTGAATAATTTTGTGTAACACGCGGGACCTCGGTTTATCGTTTCATCCGAAAGACTAGCGCCCAGGCCACCACTCATTGTCTAATGGATGGGGGAAAAGTTTCGGGCCCAAACGGGATTCGAACCACCGCACAGTTCCGACGCGGACTTTTTGTTTTCTAGACAGACAGGCGCGTTGCCTCTAGACCACCGATCCAAGGTAGACACTACAATAACGAAATTTGAAAACAAAAAAATTGGTTAGCTTGTATTGCAGGAACAAGAGATACATTCAAACACTCCTGCCTTTGCAATTCGCACCCATTGGCTCGGTTAGCAATATGAAGCACGAACTATAAAACCGATAAGCGGTTATTTTCGGGAATCGTATCAGAATACATTCTTCTTAGCCCAGGACTTAACCAGCATATCTGAAAAGCTGTCTGAAGTCAAAAAGTGCGTTCACAGAAGAACGGACAGTTTGTGTTTTTTACTGGGCAAGTCTAGACACAAAAAAATAAACAGGCTTTTATCAACTGATAATGGTGCCTCTTGTGCAGTATTTGCAAAATACGTCATCGTTGTTTCTTTTTCGTGAAGCATAAAGATGATAAAACAGGTAGAAAACCAGGCAAAAAAATTGTTTAATAACAGTTACAGAGTAAAGAACTGGATGAGAGAACTTCACCTTCATCTTCTTCACTTCCCCCCGTAGTCCCATGGACAATGGGGGCACCACTGAAGATTTTGAATATTAGAGTACTAGGTCCGAACAAACATGATGCAGAAACTTAAATATACATCACACACTCACTCACGTTATTATTCACACAAGCACATGGTCAAGCAGGTAGCTAGATACTGACATACACACGAGTATGTGTACACCACCCATGTCATGAATCGCCATACATACATTACATACACATGCATGCACTAGCATACATACTAATACTACATACATACATATCTATACATCACACATCATACATCCAACATACATACATACATACATACATACATACACTACATACATACATACATACATACATACATACATAATACAACATACATACATACATACAACACTACATATACATACATACATACATACATACATACTAATACATACATACCATACATACATCACACACAATACAACATACACATACATACATACATACATACATACATCACCATACACACATCATACATACATACATACATACATACATACAACACACATACATACATACACATACATACATAATACATAAACATACAACACACCAACATACATACAATACATACATACATAACATACATACATACATACATACATAACATACATACATACATAACATACATACATACATACATACATACATACATACATTAATACATACATACACATACACGCATACATACAGTATATATATATATATATATATGGAAAGTTCAGACTGCAAAGTCTAAGCATTAATAAAGTATGGCCATGTGGCCATGTGGCCATGTGGCCATATAGGATGGAACGCGCATTGCCTGGTCTTCTCCTGCGCTTGTGACTGTGCAGGAGGTCTCTTTGCCTCCTGGCTTCGGCCGACACTCTCCGTCTTCAGGGTAACTAGTTCATTGAAATGTTCACAGGAAAACGTTTTTTAGGTTTGCTTAAAACTAAGCATGAAAATAGCTCGGCTAGGCAG
>CM054136.1:44249321-44261821 GCA_028751875.1 Rapana venosa
ACACATTGGACTTAGTGGGTCCAGACTGACCTTGTGGCTGGCCACTGTCTACTATGAAGCAAACTCCCCCCCCCCCCCCTCTCTCTTTCTCTCTCTCTGTCTGGTTAAAGTCTGGCTTTGAGAGGTCAGTGCTCAAGCATCCACGCAAAAACCCCCTAAGAGCTATGTATGATACATTATCAAGCAAACCGAGCACTTGAGAACAGTTGCATAGAAAAGAAACAAAAGCAAGAGGCACAGAGGTATGGGAAAAGTGACCTTTTTTAAATGAGTTTACACATAATATATAACTCGAAATAATTATTGTCTTAAGGGAAAAGGATGCACCATCACTTCGTTCTTTACTTTCCTATTTTACTGATAAAACGATAGTGATACTTTTGGCGTTTTTACCCTTTAAAAGATTCGTTCTAATAGTTAATGACATTTAAAAAAAAGACATGATAGATAGATAAAAAGAGTTTTTCCTATATTTTAAGCAAGCATTACATAACTTCTGGAGGACGATGATCTAAGGCCGAGTGAGTTATCATCCTGTGGCCAGGCACAACCCAGTCAGCACACATGGCAGGAGCAGACAGGGTAGGTATGATTCCTCCTGCCACAGTGCAGTCATACACTAGCGCAATGAAAAACGTCGGCCCCCTTCTTCGCCTTTCACCCAGCACATAACACATGATGGCCGTGCAGATGAGCTTCACTTCCATTTCCAGGGCATCCAGGTCTGGGTGTCTTTATCACTGTCCACATCGCTTTGACCTCTACCTCCTCACCACCACCCACCTTTTTCTGCTGGCTGCTGGTGGACTGTGAACAATTCGTCCTCTGCCATCTCCTGTGATGAAGGATTGACGTAATCTGAGGGCTTTAGTTTGTGTGAGTTTGCCCCAGTTTTCTGACTTTTCTCCTCCGGTTGTACTCTCACTTGCTGCAGTTTATGTACAGTGAGAAGTCCTTGTCTGAGATAAGACATTTCATGTCTTAGCAGAAAGCCAAGCCTCACTGGGACAGGCATAACGTCTTATCTCTGTTTTGTGTGTCTGCACCTCTGAATCCTTACCCAAGCTGAAAGGCTTTTTTTGTTCCTGGCATGAGCTCGGAGGTTCAGTAATGGTGAAATTTTGCGTATGCATCCGTTTATTGCCCCCCCCCCCCCTACTATTAAAGTATCCGCATTCCGACTTTGGGGATGGTTTTTTGTATTCAGGTCTGTGCATGTACTGCTTGACATCGATCAATTCTTTTACATAAAATCATTCCCATTAACAATTTTCCAGTGAATGTTTATCAACACAATGTACTGGAAACAGAGACCTTCCTCATGATGATTATACTGCCTTGTAAAGATACCATGATAAGCTAAAATGTTGTTAGTAGTGATAAGAGAATATTAGGGTTTACAGAGAAGTAAACTGATTGCCAGTGAGAGGCTGGACTTAGCAGTACACAAGTGATGGAACCATTATCTGACTCATGGGCTGGATTAGATAACAAGAATTCTGCATGGCAGCATCGTGCATCTGACAGAATGCAAAGGTGCCCCAGCTGTTCTTTGGTCAGCCGGTTTGACTTGGCCCCAAGAAGTCGTTTCTGTTCAGTCTGAACAGGACTTTGACATCGACTGGGGCCTAACATTTACAAGAAACAGTGTTTAGACTAGAGAGAGAGAGAGAGAGGGAGAGAGAGAGAGAGCGAGAGAGAGAGGAGAGAGAGAGAGAGAGAGAGAGAGAGAGCAATTCAGCTAGACACACAGGTCTAGTGAGAAACAATCAGAAACAATGGTGTGTGTGTGTGTGTATGCGTGCGCGCGGGGCGTGCGTATTTGTAGTTACAACTGTCTACAGGAATAAGCAAACAAATGAATACATCAGCAAATATCCGAATTGCTTCGTCCATTGACTGCACAAAGTGCTTTGCAAATCATGCAAGCGTTGTGAGACAGATTTTATGTTTTTTGCCACCAGTTTGATGATAGTAAATATCATTGAGACAAGTTTTTTTACGATTTGTTTATGAAAGTAGTTATCACAGAGACAGCTTTTTAATGGCCAGTTTTATGAAAGTAATTCTCATAGACAGTCTTTTTACGATCAGTTTATGAAAAGACATTCTCATAGAGACAGCCCTTTACGAGCAGTTTTACGAAAGTACTTCTCGTCTCTTTTCACTCTCTGCCCTACATTTCATCCCCTCAGGAAGATAAGCATCAGTTTTGTTGGTGGACACATTAGACTTAGTGGGCCCAGAAGATAAGCATCTATTTTGTTGGTGGACACATTGGACTTAGTGGGCCCAGAAGATAAGCATCTATTTTGTTGGTGGACACATTGGGCGTAGTGGGCCCAGAAGATAAGCATCTATTTTGTTGGTGGACACATTGGACTTAGTGGGTCCAGACTGACCTTGTTGGCTGGCCACTGTCTACTATGAAGCAAACTCCCCCCCCCCCCCCCTCTCTCTTTCTCTCTCTCTGTCTGGTTAAAGTCTGGCTTTGAGAGGTCAGTGCTCAAGCATCCACGCAAAAACCCCCTAAGAGCTATGTATGATACATTATCAAGCAAACCGAGCACTTGAGAACAGTTGCATAGAAAAGAAAACAAAAGCAAGAGGCACAGAGGTATGGGAAAAGTGACCTTTTTTAAATGAGTTTACACATAATATATAACTCGAAATAATTATGTCTTAAGGGAAAAGGATGCACCATCACTTCGTTCTTTACTTTCCTATTTTACTGATAAAACGATAGTGATACTTTTGGCGTTTTTACCCTTTAAAAGATTCGTTCTAATAGTTAATGACATTTAAAAAAAAAGACATGATAGATAGATAAAAAAAGTTTTTCCTATATTTTAAGCAAGCATTACATAAAATTCTGGAGGACGATGATCTAAGGCCGAGTGAGTTATCATCCTGTGGCCAGGCACATACCCAGTCAGCACACCCTGGCAGGAGCAGACAGGGTAGGTATGATTCCTCCTGCCACAGTGCAGTCATACACTAGCGCAATGAAAAACGTCGGCCCCCTTCTTCGCCTTTCACCCAGCACATAACACATGATGGCCGTGCAGATGAGCTTCACTTCCATTTCCAGGGCATCCAGGTCTGGGTGTCTTTATCACTGTCCACATCGCTTTTGACCTCTACCTCCTCACCACCACCCACCTTTTTCTGCTGGCTGCTGGTGGACTGTGAACAATTCGTCCTCTGCCATCTCCTGTGATGAAGGATTGACGTAATCTGAGGGCTTTAGTTTGTGTGAGTTTGCCCCAGTTTTCTGACTTTTCTCCTCCGGTTGTACTCTCACTTGCTGCAGTTTATGTACAGTGAGAAGTCCTTGTCTGAGATAAGACATTTTCATGTCTTAGCAGAAAGCCAACCTCACTGGACAGCATAACGTTCTTATCTCTGTTTTGTGTGTCTGCACCTCTGAATCCTTACCCAAGCTGAAAGGCTTTTTTTTGTTCCTGCATGAGCTCGGAGGTTCATAATGGTGAAAATTTTGCGTATGCATCCGTTTATTGCCCCCCCCCCACCCCTACTATTAAAGTATCCGCATTCCGACTTTGGGGATGTTTTTTTGTATTCAGGTCTGTGCATGTACTGCTTGACATCGATCAATTCTTTTACATAAAATCATTCCCATTAACAATTTTCCAGTGAATGTTTATCAACACAATGTACTGGAAACAGAGACCTTCCTCATGATGATTATACTGCCTTGTAAAGATACCATGATAAGCTAAAATGTTGTTAGTAGTGATAAGAGAATATTAGGGTTTACAGAGAAGTAAACTGATTGCCAGTGAGAGGCTGACTTAGCAGTACACAAGTGATGGAACCATTATCTGACTCATGGCTGGATTAGATAACAAGAATTCTGCATGGCAGCATCGTGCATCTGACAGAATGCAAAGGTGCCCCAGCTGTTCTTTGGTCAGCCGGTTTGACTTGGCCCCAAGAAGTCGTTTCTGTTCAGTCTGAACAGGACTTTGACATCGACTGGGGCCTAACAATTTACAAGAAACAGTGTTTAGACTAGAGAGAGAGAGAGAGAGGGAGAGAGAGAGAGAGCGAGAGAGAGAGAGAGAGAGAGAGAGAGAGAGGAGAGAGAGAGAGAGAGAGAGAGAGAGAGCAATTCAGCTAGACACACAGGTCTAGTGAGAAACAATCAGAAACAATGGTGTGTGTGTGTGTGTATGCGTGCGCGCGTGCGTGCGTATTTGTAGTTACAACTGTCTACAGGAATAAGCAAACAAATGATACATCAGCAAATATCCGAATTGCTTCGTCCATTGACTGCACAAAGTGCTTTGCAAATCAAGCAAGCGTTGTTGAGACAGATTTTATGTTTTTTGCCACCAGTTTGATGATAGTAAATATCATTGAGACAAGTTTTTTTACGATTTGTTTATGAAAGTAGTTATCACAGAGACAGCTTTTTAATGGCCAGTTTTATGAAAGTAATTCTCATAGACAGTCTTTTTACGATCAGTTTATGAAAGACATTCTCATAGAGACAGCCCTTTACGAGCAGTTTTACGAAAGTACTTCTCGTCTCTTTTCACTCTCTCTGCCCTACATTTCACCCCCTCAGAAGATAAGCATCAGTTTTGTTGGTGGACACTTAGACTTAGTGGGCCCAGAAGATAAGCATCTATTTGTTGGTGGACACATTGGACTTAGTGGGCCCAGAAGATAAGCATCTATTTTGTTGGTGGACACATTGGGCGTAGTGGGCCCAGAAGATAAGCATCTATTTTGTTGGTGGACACATTGGACTTAGTGGGTCCAGACTGACCTTGTTGGCTGGCCACTGTCTACTATGAAGCAAACTCCCCCCCCCCCCCTCTCTCTTTCTCTCTCTCTGTCTGGTTAAAGTCTGGCTTTGAGAGGTCAGTGCTCAAGCATCCACGCAAAAACCCCCTAAGAGCTATGTATGATACATTATCAAGCAAACCGAGCACTTGAGAACAGTTGCATAGAAAAGAAACAAAAGCAAGAGGCACAGAGGTATGGGAAAAGTGACCTTTTTTAAATGAGTTTACACATAATATATAACTCGAAATAATTATTGTCTTAAGGGAAAAGGACGCACCATCACTTCGTTCTTTACTTTCCTATTTTACTGATAAAACGATAGTGATGGTTTTGGCGTTTTTGCCCTTTAAAAGATTCGTTCGAATAGCTAATGACATTTAAAAAAAAGACATGATAGATAGATAAAAAGAGTTTTTCCTATATTTTAAGCAAGCATTACATAACTTCTGGAGGACGATGATCTAAGGCCGAGTGAGTTATCATCCTGTGGCCAGGCACAACCCAGTCAGCACACATGGCAGGAGCAGACAGGGTAGACATGATTCCTCCTGCCACAGTGCAGTCATACACTAGCGCAATGAAAAACGTCGGACCCCTTCTTCGCCTTTCACCCAGCACATAACACATGACGGCCGTGCAGATGAGCTTCACTTCCATTTCCAGGGCATCCAAGTCTGGGTGTCTTTATCACTGTCCACATCGCTTTGACCTCTACCTCCTCACCAGCACCCACCTTTTCTGCTGGCTGCTGGTGGACTGTGCAGTATCGGTCTTTTGCCATCTCCTGTGATGAATGGGATGAATGGTCCAATCGAATGGCTTCAGCGATTTGAGCTTGTCCAGTTGTCTGACTGCTCTGGTTGTGATATTGCCAGCAAACACTGTTTATGGGCTGCCCCCCAGACATAGTCTGGGATTTCAAATTTCACGCCTCAGCTGAGATCCGAATTTCACTGAAGTGGTCATGGTGACTGGTCTTTTTTCCCTTTGTCTGCAGCTGTATATCTCAGCTAGACACCAGTAGCAATGCTTGCTGTTTTGTTTGTTTGTTTTGTTTTTTTAGTTCTTTTAGTTTTCATATATTATTGATATTTTTCTCCCCCCCCCACACCTTTTGAAAAAAATGAATAATTGTCATTCCTCATTTGTCTGTCTCATTTCGTGTACTATATATTATGTGTGTGTTGTGTACAAATTTTGCACATAATAATCTGAACTTTCTAAATTATTTTAAAAAAATTGCAAACATGTTAGAAACTGAAAGCGTAATAAACGATCTTAATGTCATTCTACATAAATCTTCACATTTAATAATAATTAATAATCATGATAATAATAATAATGATAATAATAATAATCATGATAATAATAATAATATAATAATAACAATAATGAAAACAATAAATGGAATTTATATAGCCCTATATCTTGCAAAGACAGACATCACCCATTTAGTCACACAGCTTCCATAGTCTCAGAAATGCCACAGGACGAGGTAGCTCCGTTATTGTCAAAATGTTGAACGAAAAGTTGCAGCTTCATAACTACACAAGCCTAGCGGCTTAAGCGAGGCTGCACTGCATGCCTGTAACTAGCTGAGTCTAAAAGGAAACAGAATCGATGGCTCATGACAAAACGTACCCATTTATTCGATAGTTTCCGCAATGCAAACAGTATTGTCTAGACACGAGATCAACAAAAAACAACAAACCTTAATCCGAAAAAGACAATGAATCTGTTACATAAACAAAATCTGACCAGAAGAAGAGATGGATTCTGCTCTATCAAAAGAGTACTCCGCATCTACTCAGTGGGATTTGGTAGAATAGAAAAGCCTGCAGTTCATTCCCCCGTGAAACAATGCATGCACCAAATGTGCACCCAGTCTCTTTCCATATTCTTCTATAGGATCATGTATTACCATCGCACTGATGGGAGGCTGGTCTGAAGCTAATTCCTGCTGAAGAATGTTAAGAACAAGCTAGGAATTTCGGATAAAAACATCAGGCGTATTCTATCTATCTATCTATCTATCTATCTATCTATCTATCTATCTATCTATCTATCTATCTATCTATCTATCTATCTATCTATCTATCTATCTATCTATCTATCTATCTATCTATCTATCTATCTATCTATCTATCTATCTATCTATCTATCTATCTATCTATCTATCTATCTATCTACATATATATAGTTCATATACACGTGTGTAGACAGACAGGCAGACAGACAGATTGATAGTTAGATAGATAATAGATGGATAGATATAAAGATAAATAGATAGACAGAAAGATAGATACATAAATAGATAGATAAATAGACAGATGCTGTGTGATGTGGTATTGTGTGTATATGTGGTGTGCGCGCGTGCACGCGCGTGTGTGTGTAGCCATAAAGAGTATGGTCAGGATAGCAGTATTCTACCATCTGAGGACTCCAAACAGTTTATGGTTTGCTGTTTGAGATGCCGAGATGAGGTCTTCAACCAAAAGGACATTATTTTCCCTTCAAGTGTTGCGTGAGAGACAGAGAGAGAGAGGGAGGGAGGAAGAGAGAGAGAGAGAGAGAGAGAGAGAGAGAGAGAGAGAGAGAGAGAAACTCGAACTCGAACTCGAATGATTTATTCACAAAAAGGCCATTGGCCCATACATGAAGGGAGTTGCCGAACTGCTTAGTATTTTGGTGGTAGTAAAAGCAATAGTAACGACAAAATGTTACTGTATAACAAAAAGTCATCTACAAAAATATGATTAGGATAACAATATCTGGAGAGAGAGAGGAAGAGATGTAGCTTTAAAATTATCAACAAATTAATTTTCAATGCAAATGGAGAGTACGCAAAGTCAAGTTCTTAAAGAGCCTCAGGTGAAGAGCTGAAACCGCAGTTTACTAAGATTAGCACACAGAAGATGATATCAAATAAGAGCAAGTAGCTTAAAACCCTTTTATTTTATAGTAAAATTTTGATAATCATGCAATATAGCAAAGTGATTAAGCGAGTGAGTAAGAGAGCCAGAGAGAGAGAGAGAGAGAGAGGAGAGAGAGAGAGAGAGAGAGAGAGAGAGGAGAGAGAGAGAGAGAGAGAGAGAGAGAGAGATGAGAGAGAAGAGAGAGAGAGAGAGAGAGAGAGAGAAGAGAGAGAGAGAGAGAACACTAAACACTAAACATTGAACACAAAGCACCTGAAAAGTTTTTATTGTACTTCGGTTTTAAACCGCTAAAACAAAGCATACCGGAGGGTTGGAGAAACTGAATAATCGCCGGTACACATTTCCATCCATGTCGGCATTTATTCATCTATTCTTTCACTGATGCATTTATTAAACCCTCAAGTAGAGACAAAAGACAGCTATAAGAAATTTCACAAAACAAACAAACAAACAAACCTGACAAAGCTTACAAGGATAAAACACTACCTTTAGTCTAATACCCCCACCCCCCCATTCTGCCTCACCCTTACCTTTTAAAAAACACCAAAACCATACAGAGAAAATCCATTCCTAAAATGACATAAAGATACGTCTGTATCTGAAAAAAGATCTTGAATCATACCCCTGTCCATGACCACCTCAGAAAAACAGTTCCAGAGAGGACTGCAGGGAGTCTGGAACCAAAAGATCTTAAAAAACCCCCACCCACCCACAAAAATTGTGGAGAAAAAGAAGATAACGACAGCTGGGAACGATTACGGATAGAGGAGACGAGACTGGTGAGAGATAATGAGACCAGAAAATAGCCACAGGGTGGCCCCGTCGCTTTCTTTAAGAAAAAGAAAAAGAAAAAGAAAAAAAAATGATACACAAACAAAAGGTTGGAGGAAAGGGAAAACATATTTTGGAAACCAAGGGGGGAGGGGGGGAGGACGGGGAAGGACGGCGAAAAGACGAAGAGATTGGGAGGAGGAGGAGGAGGAGGAGAAGAAGAAGAAGAAGAAGAAGAAGAAGAAGAAGAGAGAGAGAGAGAGAGAGAGAGAGAGAGAGAGAGAGAGAGAGAGAGAGACAGAGACAGAGGGAGAGACAGACAGACAGAGAGAGACAGAGAGAGAGAGAGAGACAGAGAGAACGACGGACAGGAAGACAGACAATTAACGAGACAGACAGAGACAGAGAGATTGATTGAGTTAGTGAGTAATTAATCACTTAATTGATTGATTAATTAATTGATTAACTGTCATTATTTCCAAGGGAGTCAGATAAACATCAAGATACTTTTTATTCATCGGGCTCTTACCCTGAATAGGGATTATCATTAAGAGAGAGAGATATAGATAGATAGATAGATAGAGAGAGAGAGAGAGAGAGAGAGAGAGAGAGAGAGAGGGAGGGAGGGAGAGAGAGAGAGAGGGAGGAGAGAGAGAGAGTGAGAGAGAGAGAGAGGGAAGGAGAGAGAGAAAGAGGGAGGGAGGGAGAGAGAGAGATAGGGAGAGAGAGAGAGAAAGGGAAGGACAGAGAGAGAGAGAGAGAGAGAGGGGGGGGGGAGGACAGAGAGAGAGAGAGAGGGAGGGACAGAGAGAGAGAGAGAGAGAGAGAGAGAGAGAGAGAGAGAGAGAGAGAGAGAGACGTGACACATGCATAAAGACTGAAACAAGAGAAAAAGAAGATATACTAAAAAACGGACAGAAAAAAGACGCACACTGATAATCAGATACAGTGATAGACAGGCAGACAAACAAGCGTAGAGATACGACAGGAAGAGAACACAATAGCACCACAACACACCCCCAAAAAACCACAACAAAAACGAAACAAAAACAACAACCACAACAAAACCAAACAAAAACCATGAAACAAAACAGAAACCAATACCAACAAACAAAAACAAACAGAAAATAACAAACTATAAAAAAAGAAATCCCAAATGCAGATGTTGTTGAGAAACGATAGACAGACAGAGATACAGACAGACAGACACAGAGTGACACAAACAGACGCACACACAGACAGACATACAGACAGACAGACACAGAGTTACACAGACAGGCATACAGACAGACACAGAGTGACACAGACAGACGCAGACACAGACAGACATACAGACAGACAGACACAGAGTTACACATACAGGCATACAGACAGACACAGAGTGACACAGACACAGACAGACGCAGACACAGACAGACATACATACAGACAGACATAGAGTAACACAGACAGACATACAGACACAGAGTGACACAGACACAGACAGACGCAGACACAGACAGAAATACATACAGACAGACACAGAGTGGCACAGACAGACATACAGACAGACAGAGACAGAATGACAGACACAGGCAGACACAGACACAGACAGACAGAAATACAGGCAGATAGACACAGAGTGACACAGACAGACAGGCACAGACAGACACAGACACAGATAGACAGACACAGACAGACACAGACGCAGACAGACAGCAATACAGACAGACAGGCACAGACAGACACAGACAGACGAACACAGAGAGACAGGCAAAGACAGACACACAGACAGACAGCTAGTCAACAGACAGGCAGACATACAGCGAGACAAAGTATGCACACACATAAACACAAACACACACACATACACGCACGCATGCACACACAGAGACACACATACGCACGCACACACATACACATACCCACGCACACATACAAAATGAAAAAACTAACACACACACTTACACAGACACACACACACTTATACACACACAGTCACAGACAGACAGACAGACAGACACACACAAACACTCACGCACGCTCGCACACACACATACACTATCACCCCCCTACCACACACACACACACACACACACACACACACACACACACACACACACACACACACACACACACACACACACACACACACAACACACACACACACACAACACAGCACAGCACAGCACAGCACAGCACAGCACAGCACAACACAACACAACACACACACACACACACACAACACACACACACACACACACACACACACACACACACACACACACACACACACACACACACACACACACACACACACACACATCATGTCATCAATTTTATTGATGATGATGATACGTTGATAAGGACAGCAACCACAGCGATGATGATAATGATAGTGATGATGATGATACGTTTACAAGGACAGCAACAACAGCGATGATGATGATGATGATCAATGTGATGATGATGACGACGACGACGATGACAATGATAATAATGCTGGTACTGATGGAGATGATGATGATGATGATAATGATGATAATGCTGCTGCTGCTAATGCTGCTGCTGCTGCTTCTGCTTCTGCTGCTGCTGCTGATGGTGATGATGATGATGGTGCTGCTGCTGTTGCTGATACTGATATTGATAATGATGAAGATGATGATGATGATGATGATAATGATGATGATGATAGTGCTATGAAGGAAGTGAAAGATGGGACTTAAAATGGGGATGACGACGATGACAAGGACGATAAGTGGGAAGAGAAGCAGAAAAAATCGACGGTAGTTTTAATGGTAGGGTGGCAGCTTTTATCATGATTAGGGGGAGGAGGAGGAGGACTTCTTTCTTAAGGTATTCGGCAACAGCCTTTCTTTCTTTTTTGCTTACGTAGCTTGTTAATTAGTCAACTAATTAGTTAGCAAGGCAGCTACTTAATTACTTGGTTGGTTGGTTAGTTGGTTGGCGGGCTACTTAGTCAATTGGTTAGTCAGCTGGTTAATTGATTGATTGATGAGCAAGTCACTTAGTTACCTTCTTACTTTCTTACTTACTTACCCACTTACTTACCTTTGTATTTATTTACTCATTTATTTTGTCTTTGACTCATACTACCTATTAATTTTGTTCTGTAATTCAAAAAGAAAAAAAAAGACAAACCGACAATTTTTATCAGAAAGAAAGCGAACAATGAGGCTACATAATGCCATAAATTCCATAAGCTAATTTATTGTGTCTTAACTGAAAAAGACTGCCGCAAAATACCCCCCCCAAAAAAAACAACAACAAACAACCGATCAAACAAATAACAAGGGCTTGTCTCCTGCATTTTCCAATCCTTTTCAGATAAACTCGTTTGTCTGGAAACCTAACAAAAACATTATCCAAAAATGGAAATGAAAAGAAAGCGGAAATGATAATGCCAGAGCCGCATTGACACATTTTTAAGATACCATTTAATGATCTTTGTAAGATTTTTGTTTTGCGTCTGATTATTTTTGACATACTGTCATCCGTAGATTTAACATCATACAGTCTAAGCAACATATTGTATTCTACATTCATAGATCCTACGATATATTTGCGTAGATGAAACCAGGTGTCCATATATCAAGTCTAAGCACGTGGGTGCGTGCGCGCACGGGCATACACACACACTGACGTACACATATGCACACACATAATAATAATAATGTATGGAATTTATATAGCGCTGAATCTTGTAAAGCAACAAATCAAAGCGCTCAGACGACTTTTTAAATAAAAATTTATGCGTGTGTATGCGGTCTGTTCCCACCGGCACACAATGGCCTACTCTTTCGAAAAGCGGAACAGGATTTAACGTGTGCGCAAGATGTTCTGCATGCGTTCGCACACGGGGCCTCGGTTTATAGTCTCATCCGAAGGACTTTGACATTCAGTTCGACTTTTTTGTCAAACTGGGAAGAAAGGGCGAGGCTGGGAATCGAACCCAGAACCTCACGGTTTACTTGT
>CM054136.1:44266821-44286821 GCA_028751875.1 Rapana venosa
AAACGAAGAAATACATGAAATAAAAGAATAAATAAGTAAGTAAAAAATACACACACACACTAACACACACACAATCTCACACACACATACACCCCCCCACCCACCCACCCACCTACCTCCACTAACACCGCCCTTCCCCCCCCCCCCCCCCCACACACACACAAATAGAGTTCCTTTTTCCTGAAGGTAGACAGGTAACTTTTACCATAAGAAACAGCACACCAAAACGACAAGAAATAAAGTAACCCCCCAAAAAAACCCACACAGAAGCAGGAGATGTCAAAAATAAAGAGACACAAGGTAGAATTATCAGAAGATGGGGACACTTATGATATAGTTGATGACCCTCACGGCATTTTCTAGAAGACACACCCAGTGAAGAGGAAAATGGATCACTGGTTTGGCGGCTTAAGTAATTATAAGAACATCTTGAGCGCACGTTAAAACCTGTTCCGCTTTTTGGAAGAGTAGGCCATTGTGTGCCCGCGGGAATGGATGACAACTTTTACAAAACTGCATACACACAGAGACTGGATTAAAAAGACACATCAGTGCTTATTCCAGTATCCTTGAAATAAAAGGATAAATATATAAAATAACAGAATGAGTAAATAAACAAATGAATAAAAATATACACACACGCACACACACATATACACACGCACACACACACACACAGACACAGACACACACACACACACACACACACACACACACACACACACACACACACACACACACACACACACACACACACACACACACACACACACACACACACACACACACACTCACAAACCAACACACCCACCCACCCCGTTGCTGGGCATGCGCGCGCACACACACACACACACACATACACACACACACACACACAAACCATCCACTCATCCACCCCTACACACCCCATGTCCCTTTCTCTGAGGGCAGAAAAGAAAGGTAACTTTTACCATAAGAAACAGCAAACCAAATCGAAGAGAAAATAAAAATAAAAATAAAAAAGAGCAGAAACAAGCAGATGTCAGTAGAAAGAGGCACAAGGTAGAATTATCAGACAGTGGGGACACTAATGATATAGGTGATGGCCCTCGCGGCATTTTCTGGAAGACACACCCTGTGACAAAGAAAATGGATCGCTAGTTTGACGACTTAGGTAATTATCATACTCCTGTACGATGACTATAGATTCAGTTCTATTGTTATGGGGTTTTTATTTTCATAATTAGACTTATGTAGTGCGTTTTCAGAGTTATTGATGTTGATAAAAATTTCGTAAACAAATAAAACAACATTGTTAATATTGGGATTAGGAAAATGTATTCAGGTTGAAGTTGTGTGTGTGTGTGTGTGTGTGCGTGCGTGGTGAGAGAGAGAGAGAGAGAGAGAGAGAGAGAGAGAGAGAGAGAGAGAGAGGAGAGAGAGAGGAGAGAGAGAGGAGAGAGAGAAGGAAGGGTGTTTTCATTCTTATTGACAAACAAATACAGACCCACATAGAGGAAAAGAGAAAAACAAAGTTCGGCGCTGCATTGTGACAAGTTTTTCAACTGGACAACTGACCCAGATTTAACTGAAAAATCTGCTTTGACCAAACCTAGACAACGATATAGAGCTTTGCTAGTAAGTTTGAACGAATCTTACAAATAAACTAACGTGCAATGACACACGATAAACCAGGAAGGAGTGGGTGTGAGGGTAACAGATAGAAATGATTTATATGGTTTTAGGTCGGCAACAGCTGGAGAATTTGCAGAAGAGAAACTCCAGATATTGATGACATCATACCGGTATGCAATCCAATCATGTTTGTTTATAGCCCCGCCGACCACAGAGGCCAAATTATGAGGGCTGTTGCCAGTATGCAGCAGAGTTGGTAGATTAGTGCACTGGTCCATGAAGCTATTAGCGTGGAACAGCCCATAATTTCTATGTTTAATAAAGATTTTGAGGTGTTTATTCCCAAGTGTGTATGAAATGCAGGCTTATAGATCTATATAATTATTTCTAGGTTGTGAGTTTACTGTTTTGTTTGATTAAAAGCGGACTCTGTACCTTCGATATCCTTTTCTATCGTTACCTGCCTCATCGCCTGTTTCGCTCAGCATGGTTGTTTCCGCACATCTGAAGTGAATGTCACCCCCCACAGACACACCAACACACGTCACCAACACTTGTTCTGTCTTACGTAGCCTATCGTCTGAGCCAGAAGTTCAACAGAGCTGCCAATGTTAAATCATTCGGGGGGCCACTAAGTAGAGATGACCCTGCACTGCCGTTCTGTTGTCGTGCTCAGTGGTGCCTGTGCTGATCTGTCATGCACACCACCTATGTGTGTATATGATTTTACAGTAGGTGAGTTTATGACTGGCTTAGGTATTACTGATGTTTGGAAGCTTTGTATCTTGTGATGCGCGCGTGTGTGCTAATGTTCGGATGCTGTGTTGTATTTTTTCTGTGAAAAATGGTTCCCTGTTAACTGCTTAAAAAAAATTATGGCTTGTGGCCCATGTGAATTTCAATATTTGTGAGAAAATAAAGTATTTGAATTTAATTTGATTGACATATTGAATCCATGACTGGCGACACGAACAGCTTTATCTCATAGCCAGAATGAGTGAATGTCCACCTTGAGATGGTGGCCACAATCCTGTTTTTTCAAGAACAGTCTTCCAAGAGTTCTCCAGACGCTAGAACACCTTGCCCCGAACTCATCACAGGCGTCATAATTGTAGTGCAAGCTTCACTAACAAGAAAATACACAATGGTATAGACAACATTGATAGTCAGCTGTACAGGTCCACAGTCACTGGAGAATGACTACCCATTTCAAGCGCAAGGAACCGTTTTGGTTTTGCTGTGTTTCTTTGTTATATGGTGTTTGCAGCTCTAGCATATCCCACCCTCCTCCTAAAAATCAACACCCACCTCCCAAACACAACAACTATTCAACATTAAAGAAAAAAGCTATGCTTCATGAAATCACATCTGTATTTTGCAAGTACAAAGTGTACGGAAAACAAATCTGAATAAAAAGAAAGAAAAGAATATACTACTCATTCCTCCTTCGTTGTCGAACGCTCAGATAGCAACCATTGTTACCTGTCATTTGAGCAAAAATGGGTTGTGCTGCCATTAAGCACCTGTCAAGCCAGGACAAGCGCATCCGACTTCGGAGTGGGATAAAATTTTTCTATTTTTAAAGTCTCTCGGGGAAAAAGTCAGGAGAACGGACCAAGGAAGCAGAAAATAAACAAGAAGGGGGCAGGCAACGCCTAGAAAAGGAACAAGGCAGAAACAAAGAGAAGGGATAGAAAAAAGGAAAATCCTGGCAGATAATTTCCAGAAGGTGGAGATGTTATTGATACTGACAGGCCCCTAGCATCCCCACGAGGGGAGCATGACTCATTTCGATGTAGCTTTCTTCTCGTTCCTCGGTCAGGATTCCAACTTCATCAATGGTAAAAATGTGCGTATTAGGCCGTTTTTACCCACAATTAAGATAGCTACATTCCATCATTGGGGATAAATGTGCAGATGTTAAGTTTAGTGAAAAATTAAAAGACCTTACAAGGGGCTACGGGAGAAATGGAGTGAAGCGAAGTCAAGTCAAGTCAT
Organism: Rapana venosa; assembly: GCA_028751875.1. Classification (NCBI taxonomy): domain Eukaryota; kingdom Metazoa; phylum Mollusca; class Gastropoda; order Neogastropoda; family Muricidae; genus Rapana; species Rapana venosa. Next base: position 44,270,434 of record CM054136.1, read on the forward strand.
CTCAAGCGAAGTCAAGTCAACCCAAGTCAAGGTATTTGTCTTAACAATGACGCGCAAAACATTTATTTTGATAAAAAGGAAAAGTGATTGTGACTTCAGTTTTCAGCGCTTCTTCTTATTTTTATTTTTTTAAAACCCAACCTATCAAGCATCCATGATTTGATTTAGCAGATATCAATACAAAATACATCATTATTTGATTAACAGATACCAATAGAAAGTACATCATAATTTGATTTAACAGATACCAATAGAAAGTACATACCTATATTCCTATAATCAAATGACAGCTAATCATATTGTAAAATAGCGATTTTTAAAAATAGAAATAAGCGCATTCCAAGCACTAACCCAAATAGCGATGACAAGAATTCTACTTCAAAAGACAGTGAAAATGAAATAAGAACTTCCTTACTGTCAATATCTTCTGATCTTTTTATGATCCTTATTCAAATTCGAAATAGTTTTCGTCTAAGTTATACAAGTACGTGCAAGAAAGCATGGGCTCAAGCGCATACACACGTGAATGTGCGTGTCTGTGTCTATTGATGCGTGCGTGCGAACGCGTGTGCACGTGGGCATGCGTGCATACGTACGTTTGTATGGATGTATGTATGTATTATGTATGTATTATGTATGTATGTTTGTATGTATATATGAATTGTGTATGTATGTGTGTTGTATGTTTTTTATATATGAATTATGTTGTATGTATGTGTGTATGTTTTGTATATATTGTATGAAATTTTGTATGTATGTATGTTAATATGAATGTATGTATGTATTATGATGTATGTATGTATGCATGCATGCATGCGTGTATGATGATGTATGAAATGTATGTTTTGTATGTATGTATGTATGTATGTATGTATGTTTTGTATGTATGTATGTATTATAATATATTTATATTAATATTTTATATGTATAAGTATATGTACGTACTTACGTACATACGTACGCGCGCGCCGCGCACGCACGCACGCACGCACGCACACCACTATATTGTTTTCATTTGTTTGGCTTTTTATTCTTGTCTATGTTAGTTATTGTCGCTTTTGTTGTTGTGTACGTATGTTTGTTTTTGTTTGTTGTTTATTTCCCTTTGTTGTGGTTGTTCTTGTTGATCATCATTTTTTGTAGTTTTATTCAGTTGTTTGTATGGTTGAAGGTTTGTGTGTGTATGTTGTGTGTGTGAGGGGGGGGGGGGGGGTGGGAAGCAGTTGGTGGGTTTTTTTTTTAAAATTAAAATTTGTTTTGTCTTCTTTTTTTGTTTTGGTTTTGTTTTTCTTTGTTGTTGTTTGTTTGTATTAGACGGATTTTTAAAAAAAGATTTTTGAATTATTAAATTGTATGGTTTAATATTTTTCTGTTTTTTTTGTGTTTTTTTTTTTTAATTCCTATATGTATATGTTATTGTCTTTTCTTGTTTGATTTGTATAGTTTACTATAGATTAGGTTTTTTATTGTATGTTTGCATATACATTATCTTTTTTTCTCGCTTTTTTTTCTTTAGATAGATGGCTTGATGAAAAAAAGCAAATGCACTGCTTATTCAATGTACCATCTGAAAATAAAAATAAAAGTTTGACTTTAACACACACACTGAGTGTGCCTGTGTGTGATGTGGTGGTGTGTGTGCATGTGTGTATGTGCGTGCGTTTGTGTGCATGTGTGTGTGTATATGCGTGTGTGTGTGCGTGTGTCTCTGTGTGTGTCTGTACGTCTGTGTGTCTGTTGAGAAGGAAGAGAGTAGAAGAGGTGTAGGAAGGAAGGTGGGTGTAGGTGAAAAAGATAGAACGACACTGTGATCTTCCGTACAATAAATGGAGTCTGGGTGGGAAAAGTGGGGTCTCTACTGATGGCAGGTCTTATGCAGAAAAAATCATTGTTTTGTCAGGTAGGCTGGTAGACCCGGCAATGCCGTGCTGCTATGTTGCAGCAGCAGCAGCAGCGCAGAGTAGTTAGTAGTTAGTAGTAGTAGTTGTATTAGTATTAGTAGTGCAGTAGTAGTTGCAGTGTTAGTAGTGGAGGTGTAGTGTGGGTGCAGTAGCAGTAGTAGTAGTAGTGGCAGTTGTAGTAGTAGCAGCGTTGTGTAGTAGCGTAGTAGTAGTAGTAGTAGTTGTGGTAGAATTGTAACAGTGTAGGGTTGTTTGTAGTAGTAGTGTGGTAGTGTAGGAGTAGTAGTAGTTAGTGGTAGTAGTAGTAGTAGTGGTAGTAGAGGTAGTAGTAGCAGTGTAGTGGTATTGGGAGTGGTTAGTTAGTTGGTTAGTAGTAGTAGCAGTAGTAGTAGTAGTTGTAGTAGTAGTAGTAGTGGTAGTGTAGCAGCAGTTAGTAGTAGTAGTAGCAGTAATAATTTATTAATTTTATGGGAATTTATATAGCGTGAATCTTTTTTAAGCAAAAAAATTAAAGGCAGTAGTAGAGGTAGTGGTAGCGTAGTAGTAGTTAGTAGGGAGTTAGTGTAGTATTGCAGCAGCAGCAGTGTGTTAGTTAGTAGTTGCAGTTGCAGTAAAAGTAGTTTGTGAGTAGTAGTTGTGGTGCGTAGTAGTAGTTAGTTTGTAGTAGTAGTAGTAGCAGCAGCAGCAGTAGTAGTAGCAGCAGCAGTGTAGTAGTAGTAGCGTAGTAATAGCAGTAGTAGTAGCAGTTTGTGTAGTAATGCAGTAGTAGTAGTAGTGTAGTAGCAGTAGCAGTAGTGGTAGTAGTAGTGTAGCAGTAGTAGTAGTGGTAGCAGTTGTAGTTGTAGTAGTAGAAATAGTTGTTGCAGTAGTATGTAGCAGTAGTAAATAGTTGTATTGCAGGCAGCGCAGGAAGTTGTTTTAGCTAGTTTTGACTGCAGAGCAGCAGATGATAGCAGCAGCAGTAAAGTAGTAGTAGTGTAGTAGTACAGTAGTAACAGTGTTAGCAGAGAAGTAGTAGTTGTAGTTAGCGCAGCAGTAGTAGTAGTAGCAGAAGTAGTAGTAGTTGTTGCAGTAGCAGCAACAGTAGTAGTAGTAGCAGCAGAAAGTAGTAGTAGTTAGCAGTAGCAGCAGCAGAAGTAGTAGTATTAGTAGCAGTTTGCAGCTGCAGTAGTGTGGTAGCAGCAGCAGTAGTAGTAGCAGCAGAAAGTAGTTAGTAGTAGTAGTAGCAGCAGCAGCAGCCGTAGTAGTGCAGCAGAAGTGGGAGTAGTAGTAGCAGTAGCAGCAGAAGTAGTTTGTAGCAGGAAGTAGTAGTAGTAGGGAGCAGTAGCAGCAGCAGAAGTAAATTGTAGTAAATAGCAGTAGAAAAAGCAGTGAGTTTGTTAGCAGAAATAAATAGTTAGTAGTAGAGGTAGTAGAGTAGCAGCTGCAGCTAGTTGTTTGTAGTACTAGCAGCAGCAGCAGAAGTAGTAGTTTGTGGCAGCAGCAGCAGCAGCAGCAGCAAACAGCAGCAGCAGCAGCAGAGTAGTGTAGTAGTAGCCCAGTAGTAGTTAGATAGTTTGTTAGTAGCAGTGTTTGTAGTAGCAGGAAATGTAGTAGTAGTAGCAGCAGCAGTAGTAGTGCGCGAAGTAGTAGTAGTAGTAGCAGTAGAGCCGTAGTAGTAGCAGCAGAAGTAGTAGTTAGTAGCAGTAGCAAACACAGTGTAGTAGAGCAGGATAGTAGGCGGGAGTAGCAGTAGCAGGCAGCGAAGTAGTAGTATAGTAGCAGTAGTAGCAGCAGTAGTAGTAGCAGCGAAGTTTGTGTAGTAGTAGCAGCAGCAGTGTAGTAGAGCAGAGTTTAGTAATTGTAGCGTAGCAGAGAAGTAGTAGTAGCAGAAAGTTAGTAGTTAGTAGTAGTAGTAAATAGAGCAGTAGCAGTTTGTAGTAGCAGCGAAGTAGGTGGTAGTAGTGTGTGTAGCTGTAGCAGGAAGTAAATAGTGTGTAGCGGGAGAAGTGTAGTTTGTAGTAGTTAGTTAGTTGTGTAGCAGTAGCAGCAAGAAGTAGTAGTAGCCAGCGAGAAGTAGTAGTAATAGTGCCCGTTTGCAGCAGAAGTAGTATAGCTGCGCGAAGTAGGGAGTAATTGTAGCAGTAGCAGCAGAAGGAGTGTTTGCAGCGAAGTATTTTAGTAGCAGCCGAAGTAGTAGTAGCAGCAGAATTAGTGCAGCAGTGAGCAGTAGTTGTGTGTTAGCAGTAGGCAGCAGGCACCATTCTACTTTTTTTCTGGAAAGACAGGAATGTCGAGTAGGGGTTACAGACAGCAGCCAACAATATTTCTGGGTTGTAACTTTGACAGTTTGGAAAAAAACACACGCACGGCACGCACACAGGGGGAAGGGAAAAGCCTAGTGGTTAGACATTGCGTTCGTAATTGACGCCCGGGTTTTGATTCCCGTTCAAGGGGATATTTTCCCTGGAGATTAACATCGGAGTGCAGGTCCACTTCCCCAAAAGTTTTCCTTCGGATGAGGGCTTTTAAAACCGAGTCCTGCGTGCGAACGCACGCAGAACATCTTGCGACACGTGAAATCCTTCCGCTTTCGTAAGAGTAGCCATGTGTGCCGTTGGGAACAGAGACAGATTTACAAAATTCCGAGAAAATCTTCTTGAACGAAGGAGGGGAGAGTGAGAGGGAGATGAGAGGAGAGAGAAGGTGAGAATGTGAGGAGAGGAGAGGAGATGAGGAGAAAGGGGGGAGGGGGAGAGATGTGAGAGAGAGAGAGAGAGAAAGAGCGGATGAGGGAGAGAGAGGCGGTAAAAGAGAGAGCGAGAGGAGAGATAGAGAGAGAGATAGGAGAGAGTGATGGAGAGAGAAGACAGATACAGACAGAGACATCGAGGAACAGAAAGAGGGGGCTATTGAGACATAATAATTAAGAATAAGATATGGGAATTTATATAGCGCTGAATCTTGTAAAAAACAAAACAAATCGAAGCGCGTGCACTCAATCCATTTTTACAGGCATGATAGGCATCTCTCCTTAAAACATAATGAAAATCATGCGCGCGCACGCACGCACGCCCTCTAACGCACAACGGCAAAGGTAGCAAGACTCACGAAACCACAACACCCATACACACACCCCCACACATACTGCACACCAAAAAAGAACACACACACATAGAATCCGACACACACACACACAGAACAACACTTAAGGAAGAGACGGTGAAAGATGCTGTGTTGAAATTAAGGGACAGATATGTGGGGGGAAAGTCTCAGGTAGGAAAAATAAGTGTGTTTTTGAAGGCCTGGATTTGAAGAATCAAGTGAAGCTTGTTGACGAGTGAAAAGAGGTGAGGATCAATTCCAGGTGGATGGACCAAAAACAAGAAGAGAGCGACATCGGCCAACAGTTGGTTTTGTCTTGAATCTGGTGTTCGAAAGCACAAAGTATCTGCTGCTGATACAAGGAACGGGATGGAGTGTACAATGAAAGACAGTTTACAGAGATAAGCGGGTGCAAGGATTTAGTGGAGACATTGAAACAGAGGGTACTGGATTTTAGAACTGCATCTTTGTGAGACAGGCAACCAGTGAAAGAATCGCAGAAGAGAGAGTGATGTGTTTCAGGATATTTTTTCTTTCTTTAGGACCAGTCAGCTGCAAGAGTTTTGTATGCGTTGAGGAGAGTAATAGATGATGCTGGTAGGCCAGCCACAAAGAGAATAACAAGTAGTCTATAAACGTGAAAGAAATAAGATGGGACAAGCTTGGAAGTTGCAATTAAAAACAGTGGAGCAGATACTGCGAAATCGCGCTTTACGCGCAGTAATTGATAGATTAGCAAGACTGGCAGGTCTGGGTGATGAATTTTTCATAGAGAGTGTGTTGTCAAGAACTACTCCTAAATACTTCACAGAGTTGGACAAGGAACTGACGTATTGCCGAATTCTATTGAAGTTTTTGTGATAGAGGAAAGTTTATGTTGGGTCCCTATGAGCATGGCTTCGGTTTTATCGGCATTAAGTTGTAACTTGTTCTGAGTCATCCAGTTTTGAATGTCTTGAAGGCAGTAGGACATATTTGTCAAGAGGGAAGGCAAGTTTTCAACAGTATCGCTGCACTGAAGTTGAGTATCATCGGCATAGAAATGATGATCAATAGGGTGGTTGTTTATCATATGTGAGAGTGGAGCAGTGTATAGAGTAAAGAGGACAGGGCCCAGGACTGATCCCTGCGGGACTCCACATTCCATTTTGACAGGTTTTGATTGAATTTTGTTTACAATAACTTTCTGGAACCGGTCTGTGAGGTATGAAGTAAACCAGGTGAGGGCTGTGCCATTAATACCAAACGTATTTTGGAGGCGAGAAAGAAGAATTGAGTGATCTATGGTATCAAAGGCTGCAGATAAGTCAAGAAGAGTGAGGAGGGAGATTTTTCCTGCATCAGAAGCAAGTAGAAGTGTATCTAAAGTATGGACTAGGGTGGTTTCGGTGCTGTGGTTGGGGCGATAGGCAGACTGAAAAGTGGGAAGAAGATCATTGGAATGAAGGTGACTGTTGAGCTGTTTGAGAACAACTTTTTCTAGTACTTTAGAGATAAAGGGTAAGTTTGAGACAGGCCTATAATTCTTCAGAATGTTGGGATCGAGGTCGTGCTTTTTCAGTAGAGGTGTGACTATTGCTGTTTTAAGAGCTGATGGAAAATTTCCTGACTGAAGATGAGTTTACTATTTTAGTGATAATAGGCACAAGTTGTGGAAGGCATTGTGCGAAAACAGGAGCAGGTATGGGATCAAGGTCGCATGATTTTATAGTCATTTCCTTCAGAATTGTCATGATTTCTTTTTCACTTGTGGGATGGAAGGAAAGAGAGGAGTGCCAGTGAACTGGGGGTCAGGAGGCGCAGGCTGGAATTGAGTTTGATCAAGTCTGGAGCGTATGTTTCGAATTTAACTGAAAAGAAGGCAGAAAATATGGATGGAAGTTCAGACAGGCTGTGGGTGTTAGGCAGAGGAGTTGTTTTTGCAGATCCAAGGAGATTTGAGGTGAGGGAAAAAAGAGATTTTATGGATGTAGCACAGAGAATTTGGGAAGAGTAGTAGTCTGTCTTTGCTGAATGGATTAAGAGTTTGACTTTGTTTATTTGTTTTCGGAAAAGCTGTTTGTTGATTTCGGTTTTTGACTTCCGCCACTGCCGTTCTAGACATGGAGACAAAACGTGAAATAAAAAGAAACAAAACCACAGAGAGTGGAGAGAGAGAGAGAGCGTACAAGAGAGAGAAACAGAGACAGAGAGAGACAGAGAGAGACAGAGAGAGAGAGGGAAGCGAGAGAGAAAGAGAAGGACAGAAAGAGAGAGAGAGCAACAGAGAGAGAGAGAGACAGACAGAGAGAGAGAGAAAAAGGGAGAGGGAGTCAAAGAGACAGAGAGACAGAGACAGAAACAGAGAACGAGAGATAAGGGCCAACAGACAGACCGGCCCGACAGAAAGGAACACAGAACGAGAGGCAGAATGGTGCAGACAGAAAAATGAATAAGTAAGCTGGCAGAATTTTTATTTCCCCAGGGTAGAAACAATTATCGATACATTGGCCGCGCCATACACGTTTGCTTTTGTCAGCAACAAGAATTGGCAGATGCAGAAACAGACACACAGAAACACACTGTAGAGTGGAAAAAGATAGAAAAATGGGAATACAATTTTCACAGCCGAGATCGTTTTTATTATTGAAAAAAAAAGAAACGGGAATACAATTTTCATAGCCTAGACATTTTTTTAAATTGAAAAAAAAGGGAATGCAGTTTTCTTAGCCTAGATATTTTTTATTGAAAAAAATGGGAATATAATTTTCATAACCTATATATTTCTTTATTATTGAAAACAATGGGAATACAATTTTCATAACCTAGATTTTTTTTTATTGAAATGAAATGGGAATACAATTTTCAAAGCCAAGATGGGAATAACATTTTCATAACCTATATATATATTATTATTGAAAACAATGGGAATGCAATTTTCATAACTTAGATATTTTTTTATTGAAAAGAAATGGGAATACAATTTTCAAAGCCTAGATATTTTTTATTGAAAAGTATCCTAGATATTTTTTTATTGAAAAGAAATGAGAATACAATTTTCATAGCCTAGATATTTTATTATTGAAAAGAAATGGGAATACAATTTTCAAAGCCTAGATTTTTTTAATAGAAAAAAATGGGAATACAATTTTCATAACCTAGATAATTTTTTAAATAAAAAAAATGGGAATACAATTTTCATACCCTAAATATTTTTATTCAAAAGTATGGGAATACAATTTTCATAGCCTAGATATCTTTTATTTAAAAAAATGGGAACACAACATTCATAGGCTAGATACTTTTTTATTAAAAAAAGGGAATACAATTTTCATAGCCTAGATATTTTTAAAAATTGAAAACAATGGGAATACAATTTTCAAAACCTACATATTATTTTCTTGAAAAAAATGGGAATACAACTTTTATAGCCCTAGATATTTTTTATTGAAAGAAAATGGGAATACAATTTTCATAGCCTAGATGTTTTTTATTGAAAAAAATGGGAATACATTTTTCATAACCTACATATTTTTTATTGAAAAAATGGGAATACAATTTTCATAGGCTAGATATTTTTTATTAAAAAAATGGGAAAACAATTTTCATAGCCTAGATTATTTTTTTTTACTGAAAAAATAAGAAATGGAATTGCAAATTTCATAGCCTTGATATTGTTTAGTATTTCCAAGCCAAGCTTCTATCTAGGTTTTGTATTTTTGTATGTTTATTTGTTTTTCCCCCAAGTTTTCTTTCCTGCATTAATTAACCTCTTCATCTTATTTGGACTTACCCGTGATTTATCAACTGAATGTATTGATTTGATTTGACTTGTAAAATACTGCTCATATCATGTGTGTCCATTTCTTCACATTTCTTTTGTGAAAAAGGAAAGATAAATATAACCGAATCGATTCCAATTCAGCTTAAAATTATTGTCGTCATGGTTGCCATCATCATCGTCGTCGTCGTCGTCGTCGTCGTCATCATCATCATCATCATCATCATCATCATCATCATCGTCGTCGTCGTCGTCGTCATCGTCGTCGTCGTCGTCGTCGTCGTCATCATCATCATCATCATCATCGTCGTCGTCGTCGTCGTCGTCATCATCATCATCATCATCATCATGAACTTCTTGTTCTTGTTCTTATTCTTGCTCTTGTTGTTGTTGTTGTTGTTGTTGTTGTTGTGCTTCTTCTTCTTCTTCTTCTTTCTTCTTCTTCTGCTGCTGCTGCTGCTGCTGTTGTTGTTGCTGCCGCTACTGCTACTGCTACTGCTACTGCTCCTCCTCCTTCTCCTCCTCCTCTCTCTCTGCTCTTTGCTCTTCTCCTCCCTCTTTTTCTTCTACTTCTACTTCTTTTTCCCGCTATTTCTCCCAGAGGCAGTCTTTTATGGGCAATCCTTGTTCCTGTTGACACCCGCAGCTGATGCTAATCCTTGTGCTGTGGTCCATGCCTGTGTAGGCCATTAAATTCAGAGATAGAGCCTCTGGGAATAGGCTTGTACCCTCACAGGCGGCCAAGTTTAAAAGCTTTTAGGTAACATGTTTCTGATGCTCTTTTTATCTCGCTATTTTTATCCATAGCATTCAGCTCCTGACGCTTTTATTCTTTCTCTACTTTGTAGCCATTGCAGTCTCTGTTTCCGGTATTATACAGCCTTTGGATTTTGTGTCTGATGCTTTGGTCTGTCATTTAGTCATGACATTTTGTTTGTGATGCTCTGTTCTGTCTGTATTATCAAGCCATTGTACTTTGTGATGCTCTGTTCTGTCTGCATTATTAAGCCAATGTACTTTGTGATGCTCTGTTCTGTCTGTATTATCAAGCCAATGTACTTTGTGATGCTCTGTTCTGTCTGCATTATTAAGCCAATGTACTTTGTGATGCTCTGTTCTGTCTGTATTATCAAGCCAATGTACTTTGTGATGCTCTGTTCCGTCTGTATTATCAAGCCACTGTACTTTGCGAGGCTCTGTTCTGTCTGTATTATCAAGCCATTGTACTTTGTTTGTGATGCTCTGTTCTGGCTGTATTATCAAGCCAATGTACTTTGTTTGTGATGCTCTGTTCTGTCTGTATTATCAAGCCATTGTACTTTGTTTGTGATGCTCTGTTCTGTCTGTATTATCAAGCCAATGTACTTTGTTTGTGATGTTCTGTTCTGTCTGTATTATCAAGCCATTGTACTTTGTGATGCTCTGTTCCGTCTGTATTATCAAGCCATTGTACTTTGTTTGTGATGCTCTGTTCTGTCTGTATTATCAAGCCACTGTACTTTGCGAGGCTCTGTTCTGGCTGTATTATCAAGCCATTGTACTTTGTGATGCTCTGTTCCGTCTGTATTATCAAGCCATTGTACTTTGTTTGTGATGCTCTGTTCTGTCTGTATTATCAAGCCACTGTACTTTGCGAGGCTCTGTTCTGGCTGTATTATCAAGCCACTGTACTTTGTGATGCTCTGTTCTGGCTGTATTATCAAGCCACTGTACTTTGTGATGCTCTGTTCTGGCTGTATTATCAAGCCACTGTACTTTGTGATGCTCTGTTCTGTCTGTATTATCAAGCCACTGTACTTTGTGATGCTCTGTTCTGGCTGTATTATCAAGCCACTGTACCTTGTGATGCTCTGTTCTGGCTGTATTATCAAGCCACTGTACTTATGGATGCTCTGTTCTGTCTGTATTATCAAGCCACTGTACTTTGTGATGCTCTGTTTGTCTCTGTCAGTTAGTCATGACACTTTGTTTGTGGTATCTTTATTAAAAAAAATTCTTTTATTTCGAGGATAATGGAATAAGCATTCATGTTCTTTTTCTACATTCAGTCCCCGTGTGTATGTAGTTTTGTAAATGTTGTCATCCATTCCCACCAGCACTATCCCTTTCTGAATTATCAAGCCATTGTACTCTGTTTCTGATGCTCTGTTTTGTTTCTGCTTTTTAGCCATTGTACTTTGTCTCAAGTAATGTTTTTTTAATTCTAATTTTTAGTCATTGCACTCTGTTTCCGATGCTCTTCTCTAGCTCTGTCCCTATTCCAGCCATCGCATTTTGTGTCTGATGCCCTCCACCTTCATTTCTATCTATTCCGTAGTCTAGTAGACCGTTGGGGCACCACCGAAGATTTTGCAACCAGCTTCCTCCCTTCTTCACGGTTCTCAGCTTTCCATAATACGTCCTTCCCTACAAGGCCAGCCGACACTCTCTTCCCGTCGTTTTCTCTGTCTGCCTCTTCGTCTCCCTCCTTGTACTGTTCCCTGTAGGACAGTCTTGGCCAGTCCATATGTTTATGTGATGTGCCCGTACCACTTCAGTTTCCGCTTTTTTCATTCAAATCAGCTCTTCATATGGCCCGATGGCATTTTCAATTCTGGTGTTTACTTCCTCGTCAGTTATGTGATCTCTGTATGAGATACAAAGGAGTATACCAAAGCACTTCATCTCCATTGCCTGTATCCTTCTTTCAATACCTGCTGTAATGGTCCAGGTTTCACACGTATACAAAAAAAAACTGGACATGACCAGGGAACACATCAGTTTTATCTTGAAGTCGCTCTTTTGTTTTTACCTTCTCTATTTGGTTTTTTTCATATAGCCATTGCACCCTGTTTTTGATGCTTTTCCTCTTTGTCTTTTTTTTTAGCCACAACACTTTACACTTATACATACAAACATTTTTTTGGCCGTTGTTTTGTCTGCCGGCTCGTTTGATCTCTATTTCTTCCTGTCTGCGACTATGTCTGTGATTGACTGGTTTTGGCTCGCTGTCAATCGTTTTCAACTTTGTCCTTTTTCTCCTGCCTGTGCAAACTAATGTCTCCTCATCCTTATCTCTGTCTGTGTATGCCTGAGTTTGTTCTTGTGTCTGTTTATGTCTCTGTCTTTCTTGAACTATCTCTGTCTCTCTGTCTCACCGTATCTCTCTCTTTCCCTCTCCTCCTCTCTGTCTTTTTGTGTCTTTTTTGTTTCTGTCTCTATGACTCTGTTTCTCTCTGTCTCTGTCTGTCCGTATGTGTATGTGTGCGCGTGCATGTGCGCGTGCGTGCGTGTATCTGTCTGTCTCTCTCGCTCTATTTCCGTCACTTTTGTTTAATATCAATTTAAGTGATTAAGCATTGAACGAAAGAAGAAGAAGAAGAAGAAGAAGAAGAAGAACCATACACACAAACACACACATACACACACACACACACACACACACACAAACACACAACACACAACACACACACACACACAACACACACACACACACACACACACACACAACACACACACACACACACACACACAACACACACACACACACACCACACACAACACACACACACACCACACACACAAAACCACACACACACACACAAACACACCACACAAATCACACACACACACATCGAAATCTCCAGCCCCAAACCCCCCCAGCCCAAACAAAGAACCAAACAAAACAAACCCAACCAACCTATCAAACAAACAAAAACTAACCAAGAAAACAAACAAACAACCTCCCCCCTAGAGAACCCCCAGAATATATTCATCTCTCTCTTTATATTTATATATGTCTCCAAACTCTCTGTTACCCACCCCCAATCATCTTGTTCCCAATTTATGGTCATTCACTCAATCTGTAGAGAGAAGAGAGAGAGGAAGAGAAGAGAGATGGAGAGAGAGAGAGAGAGAGAGAGAGAGGAGAGAGAGAGAGGAGAGAGAGAGATGAGAGAGAGAGAGAGAGAGGAGAGATAGAGAGAGAGAGGAGAGAGAGAGAGAGAGAGAGAAAAGAAAGAAGGAACCATTCAGGGAAGTTTCATGTTCCATTCCAAACCAACGACCTGGTAAGAAGCTATCGACTTCTTTTTGCATATTGAAGATGTTTCTGTCTTTTTATTTATATTTATTTATTTATTATTTATTCTTTTATATCGAGGATAATGGAATAAGCACTCATGTGCTTTATTTTTTACATCCAGTCCCCGTGTGTATGCGGTTTTGTAAATTTTGTCATCTGTTCCCACCGGCACACAATGGCCTACTCTTTCGAAAAGCGAAACTGGATTTAACGTGTGCGCAAGATGTTCTGCGTGCGTTCGAACACGGGGCCTCGGTTTATAGTCTCATTCAGGGAAGTTTCATGTTCCATTCCAGACCAAAGACTTGGTAATAAGCTATCGACTTCTTTCTGCATATTGAAGATGTCTCTGTCCTAACCTAACCCCCATGTCATAATAATAATAATAATAATACATGGAACTTATATAGCGCTATATCTTGAAAAGACAAATCAAAGCGCATGCATTCAACCTAATCTCACACAGTCATGCGATCAATGATAAATGATCAATAGTTTAAACAAACAGATATTTACAAACATAGTGCCCTGCAGACAAAATCTATGAAATAAAATTTCAATAGTCAAATGTTTTACAAAAGCGCACACACACACTCACTTAGGTCCTATACTTTAGCAGGGTGATAGGACATGGGTTAGTGAGGGTGGGATAGCTCTGATATGAAACAGGAGGGGGGAAATCTTAGGTTTGAAATAAATATGTCTTGAGGCTGGATTTAAAAGTGTCATAACTAGGTTTCTGGCGAAGAGAGAGAGGGAGCTCATTCCAGGTCGATGGACCCGAAATAGAGAAAGAGCGGCGGCCAACAGTGGATTGGTTGAATGAAGGTATTCGTAGGCACAAGGTATCTGCAGTAGAGCGGAGGGAACGTGAAGGTGTGTACAGGTTAAGACATTCACAGAGGTAGAAGGGTGCAGTTTTGTGGAGACATTTGTAACAGAGGGTACTGATCTTATAATTTACTCTCTGTGGCACAGGCAGCCAGTGGAGAGATCGCAAGAGAGGGGTAATGTGCTCCGATTTTTTCTTTCTGAGAACTAGTCGAGCTGCGGAGTTTTGTATACGTTGAAGGGAGTGGATAGATGATGCTGGCAGACCAGACAAGAGAGAATTACAATAGTCCAGACGTGAAAGAATGAGAGAAGTGACAAGTTTGGCTGTTGCATCAGTGGACAGGTACTTTCGATTTGCACTAATACGCCGTAATTGATAGTAGCACGACTGACAGTTCTGAGTGATGAATTTTTTCATATAGAGTGTGTTGTCGATAACAACACCTAGATACTTCACAGCAGTGGATAGAGGGACTGATGTATTGCCAAGTTCTATTGAAGCTGTTGTAATGGAAGAAAGTTTGTGTTTGGTCCCTACGAGCATGGCTTCGGTTTTATCTGCATTTAGCTTTAATTTGTTCTGTGTCATCCAGTTTTGAATATCTTCAAAGCAGCGGGCCATATTTGTCAGGAGAGAAGGCAGATTTTCAGGAGTAACACTGCTTTGAATCTGAGAGTCATCTGCGTAAAAATGATGGTTGATTTTGATGACGGTTTATTATATGTGACAGTGGGGCAGTGTAAAGAGTGAAAAGAACAGGGCCTAGAACTGATCCATGTAGACTCCGCATTCCAGTTTGGCAGGTATTGATTGAATCTTGTTTACTGCAACTGTCTGGAATCGGTCAGTACGGTATGAATTAAACCAGGTGAGGGCTATGCCAGTAACACCGAACGTTTTTTGAAGACGGGAGAGAAGAATTGAGTGGTCTATAGTATCGAAGGCTGCTGATAAGTCGAGTAGAGTGAGAAGGGAGATTTTCCCTGAGTCAGAAGCGAGTAGAAGCGTGTTTAAAGTGTGTACTAGGGTGGTTTCAGTGCTGTGGTTGACGCTATAGGCAGACTGAAACTCAGGAAGAAGATTGTTGGAGAGAAGGTGGTTGTTGAGCTGTTTGAGAACTACTTTTTCAAGGACTTTAGAAATAAAAGGTAGATTGGAAACAGGTCTATAATTCTTCAGAATGTTAGGGTCAAGGTCATGCTTTTTGAGTAGAGGTGTGACTATAGCAGTTTTGAGAGCTGATGGAACATTTCCTGAAACAAGAGATGAGTTTACTATTTTCGTGATAGCGGGTATGATTTGTGGTAGGCACTGTGTGAAAAGAGAAGCAGGTATGGGATCAAGATTACATGATTCTATAGTCATTTCTTTCAGAATTGTCGTGATTTCTTTCTCACTTGTCGGATGAAAGAAAAGGAGAGGAGTGCCAGAGAATTGGGGATCAGGAAGTGTAGGCTGGAAAGGAGTCTGATCCAGTTTGGAGCGAATGTTATAGACTTTTTCAGAAAAGAATGCTGAAAATATAGATGGAAGTTCAGAGTGGTTGTGGATGGAAGGCAGAGGGCTTGCCTTCACAGATCCAAGAAGAGTAGATGTGAGGGAAAAGAGAGATTTCATAGACGTGGCATCAAGAACTTGAGAAGAGTAATACTTTGTTTTTTCTGAAAGAATTAAAGATTTGACTTTGTTTACTTGTTTTCGAAAGAGCTGCTTATTAATTTCCCCTTTTCTGCACAGGTCCTATTGCAAGGAATCATCATTATGTAACAACCCTCCAGCTGCCGTGGCGCAGTGGTGAGCACGTTGGGATCCTCGCTGGAAAGGTTGCAGGTTTGAGTCCCAGCAGAGTCGTCGTATGATATTAGGAGTATGGAAAGGAGTGGGAGTAAAAACGCGAAGGATAACTGGAACAAGAGAGGTACAGGGAGGGAGGGAGGGAGGGTGGGGGTGATTTTTGTGTGGTGGGGTGTGGGGGTGGATGGGGGTGGTTGAGGGGGGATTGGGGATGGGTGGTGTGGGGGTGGTGGGGTGGGTGTAGGATGTGTCGGGTGGGGGTGGGGTGGGATGGAGTGAGTGAGTGATGGTGTGTGTGTTGTGTGGGGTTGGTGGTGGGGTTGGGGGGGTGTGTGTGAGGTGGTGGTGTGTGGTGCGTGTGGGGGATGAGATGGGTGTGGTGTGTTGTAGTGTGTGTGTGTGAGGCTGTGTGGTGTTTATGTGTTTGTAATGTGTGTGTGTGTGTGTGTCGTGTGTGTACGTGTTTGTATGTTTTGTATGGTGTGTGTTTGTGTGTGTGTGTGTGGTGTGTATGTGTTTGTAATGTGTGTTGTATGTGTGTGTGTGTGTAGGTGTGTTTGAGTTGTGTTTGTATGTGTGTGTGTAAGTGTGTGTATGCTTGTATGTGTGCGTGTTTGTAGGCGTGTTTGAATTGTGTTTGTATGTGTGTGTAAGAGTGTGTATGCTTGTATATGTGTGTGTTTGTGAGTGTGTGTTTACATGTGGTGTGTGTGTGTGTGTGTGTGTGTGTGTGTGTGTGTGTGTGTGTGTGTTTGAGAGACGGAGAGACAGAGACAGAGACAGACAGTCATTCCCACAACTGGGATTCTCTCAGACCAGAGTAGTAGCATTCAGAAGGAAGACTAGAAGATACATTAAGCGTCGCCCTGGCTTGCGTTGTCATGCCATAGAAACACATTCCAACCACCTGCAGTCAAATGTTCATCATTCTTTGCTTTCGTATGCACCACT
>CM054136.1:44291821-44296821 GCA_028751875.1 Rapana venosa
AAGTCACGGCAGATTTATCTGCATGAAATTCGGGCTGCTCTCCCCGGGGAGAGCGCGTCGCCACAAGAGCAGCGCCACCGATTATTTTTTCTTTTCCAGTCTGCATATGTCTTTTGTTTCCTATCAGAGTGACCTTTTTCCTCCAGAATTTTGCTAGGGACAACTCTCTTGTTGCCGTGGGTTCTTTTATGTATATCTGTCAGTGTTTCTGTGTCTGTTTCTGTAGACAAACAGACATACTGAGAGAGAGACTTTTCTTTGATAAAAATCCCATTACAAATTAATTGGGTTTCTTTTAGATTTCTAAAGAAAAAACCAGTACTCATCTTGACATTGAGATAATCATCATTTGTTTTGTTCTGCATAGTCTCTGTTCCCTTTTTACCCCCTTCTCTCTGTGTGTGTCCCTTTCCTGTTTATGATAATACTTTGTAAACGATTTTAATCAACTGACACCCGGTATCCACCCACCCACCCACCTTTCCATTCCTGTACCCACATACACACATAAGTAGAGAGAGAGAGAGAGAGAGAGAGAGAGAGAGAGAGAGAGGCAGACAGACAGACAAACAGAGAGAGGTAGATATATTGAGATAGATAGATAGATAGGTTTGATAGATAGATAGGTTGATAGATAGATAGATAGATAGATAGATAGAGAGAGAGAGAGAGAGAGAGAGAGAGAGAGAGAGAGAGAGAGAGAGAGAGGAGAGAGAGAGAGAGAGAGGAGAGAATTTTCTAAGAATATTTTCCAAGAGCCCTTTTAAGTAAGTCGAGGCTAGCTACAACCTGTTGCTTTAAACCAGTTGTTTAAATTAATTTCCTTCGTTCCTCACAGCATGATTGATTTTTCCTTTCAGACTTGTATTGCTAAATGTTCCTATGCTCCTGCAAGGACAAAAATCTATGTGTGTGTGTGTGTGTGTGTGCGCGCGCGCGCGCGCGCGCACGTGTTTGTGTGTGCGCGTGTGTTTAGATATTTATACACATATCTAGTGCAAGTATGTGCACGTGTGCATGCATGCAGAAACACCTATCTGTTGATACTTATTATATAGGCAAGTGTGTATATGTGTATGTGAGTGTGTAATATGTGTATGGGAGTGTGTAATCGTTCATATATGCGTGGTTGCAGGGTTATCGCCATCTATGTAGATGTATGTGTCTGCAGATGAGGTTGAGTACATGTCTCTATATGCTTGCATTTTCCCGAATGTGTATGTGTATTTGTGCTCTTTCTTGTTTTTTGGTTTTGTTTTGGGACGGGATAGCTCAGTGGTCAGAGCACTCGCTTTCCCCCAGCCAAGTTAAGCAGCGTCGAGCGTGGTTACCAGTTGGATGGGTGACCGTTTGCGCGCCTTGGCTTCAGTACAGTTCCCCCAGTTCACCCAGCTGTAAATGGGTACCTGCCCTCTTTAGGGTCAGGGAAGGTAAAGCAGCGAGGGAGAGGAGATGGGCGCCGCCCTCAATATGCTGGCCCTAGAGAAGTGAGGTCTCTGACGCCTCGCTCCCCTACGACCAGATAGGTTATGGGACTCCTTTACCTTTTGTTTTAGTCATTCTTTATCCTTCATTATCCATCTTCTTGACCCATCCTCTCTCTCTCTCTCTCTCTCCTTCTCTCTCTCTCTCTCTCTCTCTCTCTCTCTCTCTCTCTCTCTCTCTCTCTCTCTTTGCGTGTGTCTCTCTCTGCCTCTCTCTTTCTCATCCTGTCTCTCTCCCTCTCTCTCTCCCTCTCTCTCTCCTTCTCTCTCCCTCCCTCCCACTTTCTCTCTCTCTCACTTCCTCCCTCCCTTCCACCCCCTCCCACCCTCTCTCTCTCTCTCTCTCTCTCTCTCTCTCTCTCACACACACCCTGTGTCTCCAGTTTCAGTGACAGGCAAAAACAAAACAAAAGAATATGCACAGCAATAGTCACACCTCTACTGAAAAAGCACGACCTCGATCCCAACATTCTGAAGAATTATAGGCCTGTCTCAAACTTACCCTTTGTCTCTAAAGTACTAGAAAAAGTCGTTCTCAAACAGCTCAACAGTCACCTTCATTCCAATGATCTCCTTCCCACTTTTCAATCTGCCTATCGCCCCAACCACAGCACCGAAACCACCCTAGTCCACACTTTAGATACACTTCTACTTGCTTCTGATGCAGGAAAAATCTCCCTCCTCACTCTTCTTGACTTATCTGCAGCCTTTGATACCATAGATCACTCAATTCTTCTTTCTCGCCTCCAAAATACGTTTGGTATTAACGGCACAGCCCTCACCTGGTTTACTTCATACCTCACAGACCCGTTCCAGAAAGTTATTGTAAACAAAATTCAATCAAAACCTGTCAAAATGGAATGTGGAGTCCCGCAGGGATCAGTCCTGGGCCCTGTTCTCTTTACTCTCTACACTGCTCCACTCTCACATATAATAAGCAACCACCATATTGATCATCATTTCTATGCCGATTATACTCAGCTTAAGTGCAGTGATACTGTTGAAAACTTGCCTTCCCTCCTGACAAATATGTCCTACTGCCTTCAAGACATTCAAAACTGGATGACTCAGAACAAGTTACAACTTAATCCCGATAAAACCGAAGCCATGCTCATAGGGACCCAACATAAACTTTCCTCTATCACAAAAACTTCAATAGAATTCGGCAATACGTCAGTACCTTTGTCCAACTCTGTGAAGTATTTAGGAGTAGTTCTGGACAACACACCCTCTATGAAAAAATTCATCACCCAGACCTGCCAGTCTTGCTACTATCAATTACGGCGCATAAGCGCGATTCGCAAGTATCTATCCACTGATGCAACTTCCAAGCTTGTCACATCTCTCATTCTTTCACGTTTAGACTACTGTAATTCTCTTTTGGCTGGCCTACCAGCATCATCTATCCACTCTCTTCAGCGCATACAAAACTCTGCAGCTCGACTGGTCCTAAGAAAAAAAATCTGAACACATCACTCCTCTTCTTCGATCTCTTCACTGGCTGCCTGTCTCGCAAAGACTGGAGTACAAAATCAATACCCTCTGTTTCAAATGTCTCCACAAATCTGCACGCTCTTATCTCTGTAACTGTCTTCATCTGTACACTCCATCCCGTTCCCTTCGTTCAGCCGCAGATACTTTGTGCTTTCGAACACCCAGATTCAAACAAACCACTGTTGGCCGTCGCTCCTTCTCTGTTTCTGGTCCATCCACCTGGAATGACCTCCCTCTTTCACTTCGCCAAAAGCCTTCACTTGATACCTTCAAATCCAGCCTCAAAACACACTTATTTCCTACCTGAGACTTTCCCCCCAAATATCTGTCCTAATTTTCAACAGCATCTTTCACCTTCTAAGTGTTGTTCCGAGTGTGTGTGTGTGTGTGTGTGTGTGTGTGTGTGTGTGTGTGTGTGTGTGTGTGTGTGTGTGTGTATGTGTGTGTGTGTGTATGTGCGTGTGTGTGCGTGCATGCGTGCATACGTGCGCGCGCATGGTTTTTGAAATCTGTTGTTCATTATGTTTAAGGAGAGTTGCATGCCTGTAAATGATTGAGTGCAAGCGCTTCGATTTGTTTTTTTTTTTTACAAGATTCAGCGCTATATAAATTCCATATATTATTATTATTATTATAATATCTCGCCTCTCCCTACCTTATCCTACTCCCATTGTTCAACTCCAAACTCCCATCCCCCCACTGCATCTCCTCAGCTTGTTACAGTCATCCAGTAAAGGTAAAGGTTAAGGTGTCCCATAACCTATAAGGTCGTAGAGGAGCGAGGCGTCAGAGACTTCACTTCTCTAGGGGCCAGCATATTGAGGGTGGCGCCCGTCTCCTCTCCCTCGCTGCTTTACCTTCCCTGACCCTAAAGAGGGCAGGCACCCATTTACAGCGGGGTGAACTGGGGGACTGTACTGAAGCCAAGGCGGGCAAACGGTCACTCATCCAAGAGGTAACCACGCTCGACGCTGCTTAACTTGGCTGGGGGAAAGCGAGTGCTCCGACCACTGAGCTATCCCGTCCCTCAGTCATTCAGTACGTAGGTACTTGCAACTGAACTGGATGCTCCATCAACATGTAAATAGCGTTTCAAGGAGCTTCGTGTTGAATAAATTCAAAACTGAAAACCATGCAATAAGAGGGTGAATTCATTTGCGTACGGAAGATCTCATCTTCTTCCACTTACCAATGAGAGGGTGTATTAATTTGCATAACAAATTAATGGGAAACATAATCTTTCTTCGCTAACTGAAGACCATGCAATAAGAGAGTGTATTCATTTGCATAACAAATTAATGTGAAACATAATCTTTCTTCGCTAACTGAAGACCATGCAATAAGAGGGTGTATTCATTTGCATACAGGCAGGCGTCATCATCTGAACGGTTACTTCTCCTTGTTCACCTTTTCCCCCCTTGTTCCCCTTGCAGAGATACAGTTCCCATGGGGCTGAACGATAGATAGATAGAAAAATCGATAGATAAATAGATAAGAGAGTGAGAGAGTGATAGGTAGGTAGGTAGGTAGGTAGGCAAATAGGTAGATATGTAGGTAGGTAGATACATGGACAAGTGGGTAGGTAGGTTGGTAGATATATAGATAGAGAGATAGATAGATATAGATAGATGGATAAACAGATGTAGATAGATAGAGGTAGATAGATAGATAGATAGATAGACATATAGATAGAGACAGAATAACTGAATGAATGAATGGTCTTTATTTTCAAGGGTTACAGAGTAAGTATTCATATACTTTTCATCCAGCCCTTGCCCTGATTATGGGCTAGCAACAAAGACACACACAAAACCAAAACCAAAACACACCCCCCAACAACAATAACGGCAACAAAAGATAGATAGATAGATAGATAAGTAGGTAGATAGGTAGATAGATAAGTAGGTAGATAGATAGATAGGTAGATAGGTAGATAGACAGGTAGATAGATAGGTAGATAGATGGATAGAACTCGAACTCGAATATTTCGAACTCGAATATTTTAATGAGGGTAATTGGATA
>CM054136.1:44306821-44309321 GCA_028751875.1 Rapana venosa
CTCTCTCTCTCTCTCTCTCTCTCTCTCTTCTCTCTCTCTCTCTCTCTCTCTCTCTCTCTCTCTCTCTTCTCTCTCTCTCTCTCTCACACAGAGAAAAACTCCATGTATTACGGCCGAAGGCAAATATATTAAACCCGCTAGGAACTCAAGAGTTCTCTTAAGAGATAAGCAGAGCCGATAAACCAACCAACCAACCAACAAATGCACGAGCACCCGACAACCCTATCTTCTTTACAACCTGAGCACCCCAATACCACTGACCCTGTAGATGCCATCAGCCAGCCAAACAAAGTGTACAGTGTATTAAGTGTGCGCTTCATTCCCGGACAACAGCATGTCAGGAGAGGCTTCATGTTACACTCAAAGACTGATGGTCTTGTCATCAGCTGGATATCCTCTTTTTGCATATGGAAGAAGCCATTACTGTATCAGCCTCCGCGTCTTTCTCGTTTTCTGGAGAAAGTGATAGAGTTCCCATTTTGGGAAGGGGGGGGGGGGGGATCCAATCTTGTACAGATCGGAGGAAGGAGAGTTTGCAGATAGATAGATAGATAGATAGATAGATAGGTAGATAGGTAGATAGATATATTGATAGATAGAAAGACAGACAGACATACAGACATATACATAGAGATAGATAGATAGAGAGATAGATAGACATATTGATAGATAGACAGACAGACAGATAGATAGATAGAAAGAAATACACACAGATAGATTGATAGATAGACAGATAGATAGATTGATAGATAATATATAGATAGAGCTGTCCTCTGCATTCCATATAATAATAATAATAATGTATGGAATTTATATAGCGCTGAATCTTGTAAAGCAACAAATCAAAGCGCTCAGATTTTATTTCATATCATTATAATTATATCGTAGTATCACATGGGCCTGAGAGAAACAGTCACCAGCAGCTTTGGTCATGTAATTAGAGCTAACATCTCAAATGTGCCTCTTTAAAGTGGATAAAGCCTGACTGTGTGGTCCCAGTATTCCCAATGAGTCCATAACTAATACAGTCTGGGTAGGAACACGTCAGAGTCCGAAAATTCCTAAACCTGTTGTGGGATTCGAACAATCGACCTCCCAGCCAGGAACCTATCGTGCTAACCACTGCACCATACAGGCTGGCATGTTTTTGTAGACTTTGTACTGATGAGCAATCTCTCTTTGTATTCCCCCTTTCTCTGTCTCTATCTTACTCTGTCTTTCTGTCTGTCTTTCTGTCTGTCTCTGTCTGTCTGTCTGTCTGTCTCTGTTTCTCTCTCTCTTTCTGTCTGTCTCTCTCTGTCTCCTCTCTCTCTGTCTCTCTCTCTGTCTCTCTCTGTCTCTCTCTGTCTCTGTCTGTCGTCTGTCTGTCTGTCTGTCTGTCTGTCTGTCTGTCTGTCTCTCTCTCTCTCTCTCTCTCTCTCTCTCTCTATGTCTCTATCTATATCTCACATTCCATCTCTCAATCTTAGAGACAAGGAAGAGGAATGAATACAACAAAAAAGCGATCTGCACCCACCAACCCCGTTTCCTTTACAACCCCCACACCATAAACCAATTAACCCTCTTGTTCCCGCCGTATCTAACGTGTACTTATAAAGCCTATACTCCTACTATACAGACAGCTATTCAAGCAGCTTCATGTTCACACACTCCAAACTTACAAGACCTTATAATAAACTGGCGTCTTCTTTTGCCTGTATTACTATTGTCTTAACTCCCCTTGTCTCGTTACTTTTTCTCTTTTCTGTGGAGACAGAGTTCCTATTCGGCTGACGCGCATAATATTTATTATAAAGGTCATTTTTGTGTGTGCGATAATACCTCTGCCAGAGAGAAGGTTAAAGGCTACTAGTAATGCCGTTGCTTACAGTCTTAGGATTAGAGAAGACGTTTGTGCCAAAACAAACATCGTCTTTACCCTTAGCATTACTTGTCATTGTCCAGACCGACTCCCTGCTTCTCTTTAGGCTGCTTGCTCACCCTCTTCTCTCTCTCTCTCTCTCTCTCTCTCTCTCTCTCTCTCTCTCTCTCTCTCTCTCTCCTCCTCTCTCCCTCTCTCTCTCTCTCTCACCCATTCTGGCATTGGGCACGGTGGCACACAGAGATACTGTAAGACCTTAGATGATGGATTGTATGTTAGTCGAGTGAATAAGAAGAGAGACTTCAGTCTCGTGAGCCCATGAAATCGTTGGTTCCAATCTTGACAAGCAGAATCTGGTAATGTAAGGAAGAGGATTTTTTACAATCTCCCAGGTCAGCTTAACGTGGAGACCAACCCGTGCCTTGATTAGTGGATCGGTGGTCTAGAGGTAACGCGCCTGTCTAGAAAGCGAAAAGTCCGGGTCTGAAGTGTGCGGCGGTTCGTACCCCGTTTGGACCGGAAATTTTTCCCCCATCCATTAGACCATGAGTGGTGGTCTGGGCGCTAGTCTTTCGGATGAGACGATAAACCGAGGTCCCGTGTGTTACACGTAATTATTTAGCGCACGTAAAAAAACCC
>CM054136.1:44314321-44331977 GCA_028751875.1 Rapana venosa
GATGTTGTCTTCCCATCGTTTTCTCTGTCTGCCTCTTCTTCGTCTCCCTCCTTGTACTGTTCCCTGAAGGACAGTCTTGGACAGTCCAGATGTTCGCGTGACGTGCCCGAACCACTTTAGTTTGCGTCTTTTCACTGAAACCAGGAGCTCTTCATATGATCCGATGGCGTTTTTAATTCTAGCCTACGTAAGGACCTTAAAAAAAAGCTAGGGTCTTCTTTTGCGTATGGAAGAAGTTACTGTGTTCACCCTTACGTCTTCTTGTTGTCTCTGGAGAAAAGTTTCCATTTCACTGAGTCATATAAAGAGCGTATTTGCCTCCTCCCTCCAAAGTAGTAAAGGTAAAGGTGTTCCCACAATCTAGGCGGTCGTTGGGTAGCGAGGTGTCAGAGACCTCAGCTTCTCTAGGGGCCAGCGTATTGAGGGCAGCGCCCATCTCCTCTCCCCTCCCTCGCTGCTTTACCTTCCCTGTCCCTAAAGACGGCAGGTACCCATTTACTGCTGGGTGAACCTGGGAACTGTACTGAAGCCAGAGACACGCAAACGATCACCCTTTCAAATGGTAAAAACACGCTCAATGCTGCTTAACCTTAGCTTGGGGAAAACAAGTGCTCTGACCACTGAGCTATCCCATTGCAAAATTAGCTGTCTCAAATAACGGATATTAGCTATGTTTTCATTGCCCGCAGTTACATCGTAAGATAGAACATAACCATTAGGACAAAATAAAAGTAATAACATTGTCCTCATAATTTGTTGTTTTATTTCTGAACTCCCTGCCTCCACTGTACCTGTCGTGACATCCCTCTTCTTCCTGAAGTCTTTGAAGCTGGCAGATAGTGGAAACAGGGATTCTACAGACGGATATCCATTTCATGCAAACAGGAGATGGAGACATGTAAGATTGACAGAGACAAAGTGTCTCTCTCCCTCTCTCTAGCACACACACACACACACACACACACACACACACACACCACACACACACACACACACACACACACACACACACACACACACACACACACACACACACACACACACACACACACACACAACACACACACACACACACACACACACACACACACACACACACACACACACACACACACACACACACACACACACACACACACGTGACGAAGCAGTCAAAAATAAACGTGTAATGTTTAAGATCTATCTAAAAGATAAAACACCAGAAAATTATGTAAAGCAAAAACAAGCCAAAAATCACAGCAACATAGTTATTGCTCAGGCTAAAAGGCAATATTGGTCTTGTTTTTGTGCCAGTGAAGTATACAGTCATAAAGATCTTAAAGTGGTCTGGAAAAAATTTAATGAAATGAAAAAAGGTGTCAATCTACCAAGTTGCCTAGTAAAGTTGGGGAATAAAGAATTTCCATCTAATGAAGAAAAGGCTGAAGCCTTTGCGACATATTTTCAAAGTCAATGCGAATTGAAGGTTTATCGTGTGAACATAGAAAACAAAGAACAGAAGAGGAAAACAATCTAGAGTTGCATGCTAAACCAATCTCTGATAATAATGAATATGTCAACGCTCCAATCATGTTGAACGAAGTTAGAGAAGCATTACTTTCACTTTCCAACAAGAAAACATCTGTCGGATTGGACGCAGTATCTAATGAAATGCTAAAACATTTACCGGAAAACTTTTTATTTCTGCTGCACAAACTTTGTAATAAATGTTGGATTGATGGTGTCATGCCCATGAAGTGGAAGCAGTCTATAGTTGTTCCTGTACATAAGCAGGGAAAGCCAAAAACAGATATAAGTAATTACAGACCTATTGCCTTGACTTCACATACTTGCAAATTGATGGAGCGAATTATTCTTAAACGATTGATATATTACTGTCATAAAAATAACATAATCCCAGTCAATCAAGCAGGTTTTCACAAAGACCGATGTGCCATAGACAATTTGGTTAAACTTTCAACATGCATTAAAAGCCAATTTGCACGACGAAAAAACGTTCTAGCGACATTTTTTGACATTAAAAAGGCTTATGATCAAGTTTGGCACGCTCGATTGTTGCTAAAACTAAAAAATCTCAGGTTTTCCGGTCATATATATCATTACATTAAAAGCTTTCTGTGTAACAGAAGCATACAAGTCCGAGTAAATAATGCATATTCAGGTTTCAGGTCTCTTCATATGGGTTTTACCCAAGGTTCTGTAATAGCTCCTGTCTTGTTCAATATTTTATTACACGATCTTCCAAGAAAGTTATCAAATGATGTCGTTTTAGTGCAATATGCAGACGACATATGTTTATGGATGAATGTTAATATGAAGCGAAACACATCAAAACGGGCTAATAAATTACATCAGAAAAATTTATCAAAAACAACTTGACAACATAAATGATTATATTTTTGAGAATGGACTTTCTTTTTCTACAGAAAAGACACACCTAGTACTTTTTAACAATGGTAGTAATCCAGAGGAGTTACCAGTGTTCAGGATTGGCGGTGAAATCATCCATATAAAAATATAATAAAATTCTTGGGTGTCATTCTTACGTCTAAACTAGCTTGGAATGCACATATCGAATATACCTTAACTAAAGCAAGAAAGAGTTTGAATTTACTTAAAATGGTAAGTAAGCAGTTTTTGGGGACCAAAGCACTTTAAATCTGAAATGTTTAGCAACATCCTTATTCGTTCCAAACTGTCTTATGGGCAAGAGGTCTTTTCAATGCACCCAAGTACCTACTCAAAAAGTTACAAAGTATGGACTGTAAGGCATACAGGCTTGCCCTCGGAGTACCTTTTCATGCACCGGCTCTTGGAACTTATCATGAAATTGGAGAATTGCCCCTAGATGAATACCGACAATTGGCATGTGCAAAATATGTACTCAGAAGCAAAACCACAAAATTTTTACTTCAGACGAAGTAAAGATAAAATCAGAAATCAATTTTCCAAAAAGAGCAAAACAAATATCTTCTTTAAAGCCAATTGGTACGTATGTTTCAGACCTTTTTGAAAAGTCTGGAATCAATCAACATACCATGGATACACAAACTAAAGTTCTACCTTATCCTTCATGGGAAATGAACAAAGCAAATTTTGACATAGAGTACATTAATATGGCAAAGAGTGAAAATCAAAATATTGTGATCTCCAAAGTTCGATCTCATATTCATCATAAATATTCTCATCATTTAAAGGTATTTACAGATGGTTCACATCTACATGATCAAGAAACAGGTTCAGCTTTTGTAATACCATCGCTTAAAATAGAAAAAGTTATTATGCTGGTAAACACCATTCGATATTCACAGCTGAGCTAATAGCAATTTTAATGGCTCTTAATCATATTCTTGATCTTCCGGTGAATGTATTTCAAACTTTACTATGCGTTGATTCGAAATCGGTACTCTATGCATTAAAATCCACAAGTTCTAAGAAAATGTCTACAGTTGTACTAGAGATCAATCATGCCATACATGTTTTAGCTTTAAGGGGTATTTGTATCACCTTCTGTTGGGTACCTTCGCATGCGGGGTTCTTGCCAAATGAGTGGGCTGACAGAGCTGCGAAGAGAGGTGCAAGGCATGGAGAGGATTCTGTAGAACTACATGTTCCATTATCTTTACAAGAGGGCTATCATTTACTAGAAAGAGGCATCGTGGAGCAGGGCTAAAGAAGCTTATCATCAAAATGAGCACCTTTCAGACAAATCTTTAATCACTATCCTGTTTTTAGGAATATTGATCACTCTGAAACCTACACAAGTTTGTTCAATGGCAAGAAGGGTTAGCGCTTTATTCTTTAGAATAAAACTGAATGCTTTTATCACTAAATATAGTAAAAATATAAAATGTTTGTGTGGTGAGAAAATTACTAGCATTCATATAATTTTTGAATGTAAGAGTCTAAAACCATTATTACCTTCTTTTTCTGAAAAGTCCTTGGATAAGATATTCAAAAATATTGATTTGGCATTTCGTATAACAAAATCTTTAATGAACAGTCCTATAGGACATTTGTTATAGTTATAAGTCGCATTAGCATTTCTTATGTATTTATTTGTTGTTATCATTGCTTAGCCTTTTTCTGATATATGCCTAGGATATTTAGCAACAGATACCAATTTCACAGCACACAACCATCAACATCAATGTCCCCTCCCCTCCCCTTCCCATCGTCTAATATCACTTTGAGTGAACAGACGTAAAATCGAAGCAACAACAACACAACACACACACACACATCTATCTTCTATCTATCTATCTATCTATCTATCTATCTATCTATCTATCTATCTATCTATCTATCTATCTATCTATCTATCTATCTATCTATCTATCTATCTATCTATCTATCTATCTATCTATCTATCTATCTATCAGACAGATGGACAGGCAAATCATACAGACAGACAGAAACAGAGACAGAGAATTCAGGCGTTAAAGTCACAAACAAAAAGGCCATAAGTCTATTATAAGGAAATGTTCATGGGACTGGCAATACTACACACTAATTTTTACTAAGAATCACATAATGATTATAATATATATTTTGCTTCTTTCAATTCTCTGCGCAGATATGTAATACAATTGTTCTCTCTCTGTCATTGTCATTCCCATTGTCTCTCTGTCTCTGTCTTTGTCTCTGTCTGCTTGTCTCTCCACACCCGCTCCCTCCTCCCCCCCCCCCTTTTCAAAACCTGGTTTTCCCACAATCTAGGCGGTCGTTGGTAGCGAGTGTCAAGACCTCAGCTTCTCTAGGGGCCGCGTATTAAAGGCAGCGCCCATCTCCTCTCCCCTCCCTCGCTGCTTTACCTTCCCTGTCCCTAAAGACGGCAGGTACCCATTTACTGCTGGGTGAACCGGGAACTGTACTGAAGCCAGAGACACGCAAACGATCACCCTTTCAAATGGTAAAAACACGCTCAATGCTGCTTAACCTTAGCTTGGGGAAAACAAGTGCTCTGACCACTGAGCTATCCCATTGCAAAATTAGCTGTCTCAAATAACGGATATTAGCTATGTTTTCATTGCCCGCAGTTACATCGTAAGATAAGAACATAACCATTAGGACAAAATAAAAGTAATAACATTGTCCTCATAATTTGTTGTTTTATTTCTGAACTCCCTGCCTCCACTGTACCTGTCGTGACATCCCTCTTCTTCCTGAAGTCTTTGAAGCTGGCAGATAGTGGAAACAGGGATTCTACAGACGGATATCCATTTCATGCAAACAGGAGATGGAGACATGTAAGATTGACAGAGACAAAAGTGTCTCTCTCCCTCTCTCTAGCACACACACACACACACACACACACACACACACAACACCCACAACACACACACACACAACACACCCCACACACACACACACACCACACACACACACCCCACACACACACACACACACACACACACACACACACACACACACACACACACACACACACACACACACACACACACACACACACACACACACACACACGTGACGAAGCAGTCAAAAATAAACGTGTAATGTTTAAGATCTATCTAAAAGATAAAACACCAGAAAATTATGTAAAGCAAAAACAAGCCAAAAATCACAGCAACATAGTTATTGCTCAGGCTAAAAGGCAATATTGGTCTTGTTTTTGTGCCAGTGAAGTATACAGTCATAAAGATCTTAAAGTGGTCTGGAAAAAATTTAATAAAAATGAAAAAAGGTGTCAATCTACCAAGTTGCCTAGTAAAGTTGGGGAATAAAGAATTTCCATCAAAATGAAGAAAAGGCTGAAGCCTTTGCAGACATATTTTCAAAGTCAATGCGAATTGAAGGTTTATCGTGTGAACATAGAAAACAAAGAACAGAAGAGGAAAACAATCTAGAGTTGCATGCTAAACCAATCTCTGATAATAATGAATATGTCAACGCTCCAATCATGTTGAACGAAGTTAGAGAAGCATTACTTTCACTTTCCAACAAGAAAAACATCTGTCGGATTGGACTCAGTATCTAATGAAATGCTAAAACATTTACCGAAAACTTTTTATTTCTGCTGCACAAACTTTGTAATAAATGTTGGATTGATGGTGTCATGCCCATGAAGTGGAAGCAGTCTATAGTTGTTCCTGTACATAAGCAGGGAAAGCCAAAAACAGATATAAGTAATTACAGACCTATTGCCTTGACTTCACATACTTGCAAATTGATGGAGCGAATTATTCTTAAACGATTGATATATTACGTCATAAAAATAACATAATCCCAGTCAATCAAGCAGGTTTTCACAAAGACCGATGTGCCATAGACAATTTGGTTAAACTTTCAACATGCATTAAAAGCCAATTTGCACGACGAAAAAACTTTTCTATGCGACATTTTTTGACATTAAAAAGGCTTATGATCAAGTTTGGCACGCTCGATTGTTGCTAAAACTAAAAAATCTCAGGTTTTCCGGTCATATATATCATTACATTAAAAGCTTTCTGTGTAACAGAAGCATACAAGTCCGAGTAAATAATGCATATTCAGGTTTCAGGTCTCTTCATATGGGTTTACCCCAAGGTTCTGTAATAGCTCCTGTCTTGTTCAATATTTTATTACACGATCTTCCAAGAAAGTTATCAAATGATGTCGTTTTAGTGCAATATGCAGACGACATATGTTTATGGATGAATGTTAATATGAAGCGAAACACATCAAAACGGGCTATAAATTACATCAGAAAAATTTATCAAAAACAACTTGACAACATAAATGATTATATTTTTGAGAATGGACTTTCTTTTTCTACAGAAAAGACACACCTAGTACTTTTTAACAATGGTAGTAATCCAGAGGAGTTACCAGTGTTCAGGATTGGCGGTGAAATCATCCAATATAAAAATATAATAAAATTCTTGGGTGTCATTCTTACGTCTAAACTAGCTTGGAATGCACATATCGAATATACCTTAACTAAAGCAAGAAAGAGTTTGAATTTACTTAAAATGG
Organism: Rapana venosa; assembly: GCA_028751875.1. NCBI lineage: Eukaryota > Metazoa > Mollusca > Gastropoda > Neogastropoda > Muricidae > Rapana > Rapana venosa. The sequence continues at coordinate 44,321,297 of CM054136.1, forward strand.
TAAGTAACAGTTTTGGGGACCAAAGCACTTTAAATCTGAAATGTTTAGCAACATCCTTATTCGTTCCAAACTGTCTTATGGGCAAGAGGTCTTTTCAATGCACCCAAGTACCTACTCAAAAGTTACAAAGTTTTGGACTGTAAGGCATACAGGCTTGCCCTCGGAGTACCTTTTCATGCACCGGCTCTTGGAACTTATCATGAAAATGGAGAATTGCCCCTAGATGAATACCGACAATTGGCATGTGCAAAATATGTACTCAGAAGCAAAACCACAAAATTTTTACTTCAGACGAAGTAAAGATAAAATCAGAAATCAATTTTCCAAAAAGAGCAAAACAAATATCTTCTTTAAACCCAAATTTGGGTACGTAGTGTTTCAGACCTTTTTGAAAAGTCTGGAATCAATCAACATACCATGGATACACAAACTAAAGTTCTACCTTATCCTTCATGGGAAATGAACAAAGCAAATTTTTGACATAGAGTACATTAATATGGCAAAGAGTGAAAATCAAAATATTGTGATCTCCAAAGTTCGATCTCATATTCATCATAAATATTCTCATCATTTAAAGGTATTTACAGATGGTTCACATCTACATGATCAAGAAACAGGTTCAGCTTTTGTAATACCATCGCTTAAAATAGAAAAATGTTATTATGCTGGTAAACACCATTCGATATTCACAGCTGAGCTAATAGCAATTTTAATGGCTCTTAATCATATTCTTGATCTTCCGGTGAATGTATTTCAAACTTTACTATGCTTTTGATTCGAAATCGGTACTCTATGCATTAAAATCCACAAGTTCTAAGAAAATGTCTACAGTTGTACTAGAGATCAATCATGCCATACATGTTTTAGCTTTAAGGGGTATTTGTATCACCTTCTGTTGGGTACCTTCGCATGCGGGGTTCTTGCCAAATGAGTGGGCTGACAGAGCTGCGAAGAGAGGTGCAAGGCATGGAGAGGATTCTGTAGAACTACATGTTCCATTATCTTTACAAGAGGGCTATCATTTACTAGAAAGAGGCATCGTGGAGCAGGGCTAAAGAAGCTTATCATCAAAATGAGCACCTTTCAGACAAATCTTTAATCACTATCCCTGTTTTTAGGAATATTTGATCACTCTGAAACCTACACAAGTTTGTTCATGGCAAGAAGGGTTAGCGCTTTATTCTTTAGAATAAAACTGAATGCTTTTATCACTAAATATAGTAAAAATATAAAATGTTTGTGTGGTGAGAAAATTACTAGCATTCATATAATTTTTGAATGTAAGAGTCTAAAACCATTATTACCTTCTTTTTCTGAAAAGTCCTTGGATAAGATATTCAAAAATATTGATTGGCATTTCGTATAACAAAATCTTTAATGAACAGTCCTATAGGACATTTGTTATAGTTATAAGTCGCATTAGCATTTCTATGTATTATTTGTTGTTATCATTGCTTAGCCTTTTTCTGTTCTATACTGCCTAGGATATTTAGCAACAGATACCAATTTCACAGCACACAACCATCAACATCAATGTCCCCTCCCCTCCCCTTCCCATCGTCTAATATCACTTTGAGTGAAACAGACGTAAAATCGAAGCAACAACAACACACACACACACACACATCTATCTCTATCTATCTATCTATCTATCTATCTATCTATCTATCTATCTATCTATCTATCTATCTATCTATCTATCTATCATCTATCTATCTATCTATCTATCTATCTATCTAATCTATCTATCTATCTATCTATCTATCAGACAGATGGACAGGCAAATCATACAGACAGACAGAAACAGAGACAGAGAATTCAGGCGTTAAAGTCACAAACAAAAAGGCCATAAGTCTATTAAAGGAAATGTTCATGGGACTGGCAATACTACACACTAATTTTTACTAAGAATCACATAATGATTATAATATATATTTTGCTTCTTTCAATTCTCTGCGCAGATATGTAATACAATTTTTTCTCTCTCTGTCATTGTCATTCCCATTGTCTCTCTGTCTCTGTCTTTGTCTCTGTCTGCTTGTCTCTCCACACCGCTCCCTCCTCCCCCCCCCTCTCTCTCTCTGTAGGACAGGCATGATACAAGTAAATGGAAGAGGATAATGTGTATTACACATGTACTTTTCACTGCCTCAGCTCTCCCATCCACTCCAGTTTCCGAACCCAATACCCCTTTCACCCTCCTTCTCACATTGCCATCCTCCAGTGTGTCCTTTACAGAGCGAATGCCTCTTCACCTTCCTTCCCTTTCTCATCAAACCCAGTGTGTGTTGGTGCATGGTGGTTGAATTCTGCCTGTCGCAGCAGACATTGCAGTTGTGGTTGTCATTCTTCTAGATAGAGGAATACTCCGTCACTATGCCAAACGCCAGTCAGCGAGTCTTATGTTACACTGGAAACTAAAGATTTTGTAATAGGCTGGTGACTTTTGTTTCGGTTTCTCTGTCTGTCTGTCTGCCTGTCTCCTCTCTCTCTCTCTCTCTTCTCTCTCCTCTCTCTCTCTCTCTCTCCTCTCTCTAACTCTCTCTCTCTCTCTCCTCTCTCTCTCTCTCTCTCTCTATCGTCTCTCTCTTTTCTCTCTGTGTGTGTGTGTTGTGTGTGTGTTGTGTGTGTGTGTGTGTGTGTGTGTGTGTGTGTGTGTGTGTGTTGTGTTGTGTGTGTCTGTCTGTCTCTCTCTCTCTGTCTCTCTCTCTGTGTCTCTCTCTGTTCATAGGAAGATGCTGCTATCTTGGCCCTTACATCTCCTTGTTTTCTGTGTCGATACATTTCTCTTCTTCTTCTCCATTTTTAGTTGAATTCTGTTACAGACACTGCTGTGACTGTCATTCTTACTAGATTTAAGTACAGATAGGGTGTATGTGTTTTGTTTGTGTATGTTTGTGTCTTTGTTGTGTTTGTGTGTGTGTGTGTGTGTGTGTTTTGTGTGTGTGTGTGTGTGTGTGGGGTGTGTGTGTGTGAGTAAAGTTGCATGACATTGATGAAAAGGTTGACTACATTTCTATTTCTGTCCAATTCAGTGTTGTAAACGTATTTTGTTAATGCAAATAATATATGTTACAGTCGATTTTGAGGGCTCAAAGGCGAATTAAACCTTGAATCTAGTGTATTTTATTTATTCTTCTTATCTTATTCTTTTTATTTCGAGGATAATGGAATACGAACTTATGTGCTTTTTCTATCATTCAGTCCACGTGTGTATACAGTTTTGTAAATTTTGTCGTCCGTTCCCACCGGCACACAACGGCTACTCTTCCGAAAAGTGGAACGGGTTTTAGCGTGTGCATAAGATGTTCTATGTGCGTGCGCGTTTTGTTGTTGTTTGTGTTGTTTGTGTGTGAGTGTATGTGTGAGGCAGAAGCGTTGCTGCTATCACCGCAATCATGTAAGGACAAAAGAAAGATGTTGCAACTTTATAAACATCACTAGTAATCTTTTTAAGACTGGCTAACTGAGTGCATGATAGCCTGTCTTTACTTTACTCTTCTCTACAGATAGACAGACAGACAGACATCGAGAGAGAGAGAGAGAGAGAGAGAGAGAGAGAGAGAGAGAGAGAGAGCGAGCTAGAGAGAGAGAGAGAGAGAGAGAGAGAGAGAAGGGGAGAGAGAGAGAGAGAGAGAGAGAGAGAGAGAGAGAGAGAGAGAGCGAGAGAGAGAGAGAGAGACTTAAGACTTCAGACTGTACATCGGCCTTAGGCCACAATACAAAAAAAGATGGGCATACAGAGAGGGCATATGGCATAAGTAATATAAACATATTACAAGAGAGAGAGAGAGAGAGAGAGAGAGAGAGAGAGAGAAGAGAAGAGAGAGAAGAGAGAGAGAGAGAGAGAGAATATAAGGGCTTGTCAGGAAGATAGACAGACAGAGAAAACAGACCAAAAGGCATTCTACCAAACCCACACCCTCCAACCCCCTCCTGTCCCACCCCCACGTCACCTAGCCTATACCTTCTTGTTCCTCCTATCATCCAGAGTGTCTTCACAAAGGCAATGTTCCATCGCCCGCACAAAAAGGCCATTACTTTAAAGAGAGAGAGAGAGAGGAGAGAGAGAAGAGAGAGAGAGAGAGAGAGAGAAAAAGGAAGGATAGGAGAAGAGGAGAAGGAGGAGAAAAGGGGAAAAAGGGGGAGAGAAGAGAGAGAGAGAGGGAAGAAAAAGAAAAGGGGGGAGAGAGAGGAGAGAGGAGAGAGGGAGAGAGAGAGAAGGAGGAGGAGGAGAAGGAGGGGGAAAGGAAAAGAGAGGAAGGAGAGGGGGAGAGAAAAAAGGGGGAAAGGAAAGAGAGAAGAGGAGGAGAGAGAGAGAGAGGAGAGGGGAGGAGGAGAGAGAGGAGAGAGAGAGAGAGAGAAAAGGGGGAGATCGGGAGTTTCCCCTAATTGCAAACCCATGATCTCTTCTAATGGCGCTTTTTTGCATGGGACATGCCATCGTTTTAAACCTAAATATCCTTCTGTTTTCTTGAAGAGCTGTTTGTGTGTGGTGTGTGTGTGGGTGTGTGTGGTGTGTGTTGTGTAGTCCACCCCATTTGGAAATAAAATAAAACCTGTATACTTGTTTTGGATTTAAAAAAAATTGTCCCAGAGATGGAAAAGACGGGATGCACGCAAATTGTTTTACTTTTCGTAATGTATTGTTATGTAATGTCAAGCGTATGACTTTGAATAAAAATTTACCCCTACCCCCAACACCCCCCCTGTTAAAATATGTAATTTTTTTCATCACAGGGGAAGGTGCTGAGAGTCTAGCAGATTTCTTGCGTAAAAAAATTGTGCCTGTGCTTTCTGAGCTGAACTGTTCCACATTTCAGAGTAATTAGGTTTGTGTGCTGTGTTGTCATGTGTCGGTAGTTTTGTTTTGAAGTAGTAGAGTAGTAGAGGGAGCAGCAGCAGCGAGCAGCAGCAGCAGAGCGCAGCAGCAGCAGCAGGCAGCAGCCGCAGCACAGCAGAAGTAGTAGTAGTAGTAAATAATAATAATGATGATGTGGGATTATAATAATAACAAAACAACAATAAAAATAAAACAAAAATGAAGAAAAAAGATTTGATGTGATGATGACGCTATAATCTATTCATTGTCATGATGATGATGATTATTTTTTGACGTTTTTTTATTGTTATGGTGATAAAAATGATGTGATGAGATTATTTGCATCATTCTTATCACTATCTTTTTTATTAACGAACTGCATTCCCCCTGTTGTGTTGTTTCTATTTTTTGTTATTCTTAAACTGTGCTGTTCCCCTATCTCCATCATCATCATCATCTCATCAATCATCATCATCATCAACATCATTCATCCCAAACCATCATTGTGAAGTTGGTGTTGTTGTTGTTGTTTGTAGTAGTATAGTAGTATAGTATAGTAAGTAGTAGTAGAGATAATCGGGACAAATTTTTATGGTATTATAATCAGCGCAAAATTTATTTGTTTCCCTACAAATTTGCTTTCTTATGAATGTTTTCCCCGGAAATTCCTTTTCCTGAAAGGTGTTGTTTGTGTGGGGATGTTTTCCCCCCCCGTTTTGTTTGTTTTATTATTTTTTTTGTTGCTTTTTTTTGTAGGAGTGGCAAATGCATTTCGTTGGGGTGGCGTTTGTTTCATCCAACTTCCCATCATAATCAAGCAAAAAGAAACGTTGCCCTCAATGGGACGAACCCCGGTAGCCTTTCTCCTTTGACAGCTTATGATCGTAATAACCTTACCCTAAGCAAAATCCCCTTTCCTGTGTTTTATGGGTTCGTTTTCCTTTGGGCTTGCTTGTTTCTTCATTTGTGCGCGTTTGTTTGTTTGTTTGGGTTTTTGTTGTTGAGAGGGGTGACACTAATTAATTGCGAGCACAGAAATATCGTAGAACCAGATTAGATCAAAGCACAAAGAGAGAGAGAGAGAGAGAGAGAGAGAGAGAAGAGAGAGAGAGAGAGAGAGAGAGAGAGAGAGAGAGAGAAGGGGAGAGAGAGAGAGAGAGAGAGAGAGAGAGAGAGAGAGAGAGAGGAGAGGAGAGAGAGGAGAGAGGAGAGAGAGAGAGAAGAGAGAGAGGAGAGAGAGGGAGAGAGAGAGGGAGAGAGGGAGAGAGGAGAGGGAAAGAGAGAGAGAGGGAGAGAGAGAGAGAGGGGAGGGAGAGAGGGGAGAGGGAGAGAGAGAGAGAGAGAGAGGAGAGAGAGAGAGAGAGAGAGAGAGAGCGGGAGAGAGAGAGAGATGATGATGATGATCTTTATTTCAAAGAGTGTCAGATACATATTTTTTTTCATCCAGCCCTGTGTGTGTGTGTGTGTGTGTGTGTGTGTGTGTGTGTGGTGTGTGTGTGTGTGTGGGTGTGTACATGTGTGTGTTTACGTGTGTGCGTGTGTGTGTGTGTGTGTGTGTGAAGTCAAAGTCAATTTTGTAAATTTCCAGATGGTACATTAACTGAGCAACGCATTTGCTTTTTTTCATAAAGCCATCTATCTAGGAGCAAAAGCAACTTCACCAATAATATTTAACTACAACATTATTACGACAACTCACTCACTCACTCATCCCTTGGTCGGGACGACCGTTGGGGTACCCGCACCAAATGGTTCTGTCCTGGGCTGCTTTCAGGAGGTTTGGTACAGTGAGGCCGGTCCACTCCTTGATGTTGGATATCCAGCTTTTGTGTGGTCGTCCCTGCCTCCTTGCTCCTTCCACCATTCCCTGCAGGACTGTCTTTGACAGGCTGTTATGCCTTGTTGTGTGGCCAAACCATTTCAATTTCCTTCGTTTGACTGTATCTAGCAATGGTTTACGACAACGCAGAACAACAAAACAGACTAAATAAGAAAGAAAATAACAAAAGAATACATTGCACCCCCCCACCCCACAAACACATACACGCGCGCACACGTACACCCACTTAGATATTATTTTCTTTAAATAATAAAAATTTCAAACAAACAATATATATATATATATATATCAGGTTACAATATCATCCATTCTTTTACGTTCATACTTAATTGAAAAAAAAAGACAGAAAAAACCCCAAAGTATGTGTGAATGTACGCGTGCGTGCGTGCGTGTGTCCGTGCGCGCGTGTTGGTCTGTGGGTTTTGAACTTATAATTCCACCACTTTTCAACCCAATCATTGAAATTTGCCAGTTGAGAGAAAATTTTAAGAGTTTGGACAAACCTCCCAGACAATTTTTCTCACAAAGAAACATTATTTTTAATGATAGCATTGTTAAAAAAATGTTGTTTGTGATACGATTTCAGTCATCCGTTGATGTGGATATGTTCCCCTGTAGTTAACATCAGAACCTATTCCACCACTCTTTCAAAAGGGCCCTTTTCGGATGACACTATGAACCTGACCCAGGTCCTATGTGCAAACCCACGCAGAACATCTGACGCCAGCATTAAACCCCATTCCGCCTTTGGAAGAGTGGGCCATTAGTTGCCCGCAAGAACAGTTGACAATTAAAAAAAAACAACCCTGCATTTATTCATTTGTTTTTTTAATACGTGGATAATAGAATAAGCACACATGTGTTTTTAAAAATATTTTTTACATCCATTCCCCCTGTGTATGCAGTTTTGTACATTTCGTCATCCCTTCCCACCGGCACATAATGGCCTACTCTTCCAAAAACGCAGAACGGGATTTAACATGTGCGCAAGATGTTCTGCGTGCATTCACACACACGAAACCTCGGTTTATAGTCTCATCCGAAGGACTGTTTTTTGGAAGGGGGAGGGGGGAGGGGACGGGGGGCGGGGGAGTGGAGTCGGCACAGATGTTTAACTCCAGAGGAAAAAAATCCTCTTGCACGGGAATCGAACTCGGGGTCAGCGGATCACGAAACCATCACTCTAACCACCAGGCTATCCCGTCCCTCTCTGCATGCATACTTGTGTGGAGTTTAGATATCATCCAAGAAGTCGGAATACGGCTACCTCCAAGGCGGGCAAGAAAGGTCTTCTTCTTCTTCTTTCTTTCATCTGCCGCTGGTGCCTTTCGGCGTCGCGGGGAGACACAGACGTCTGTCTGCAGCAAGGCGGGAGGCTTGATGTAGTGACAGGTCATGGGCTCGCAGGGTGTCAGCCACGGAGTCGCTCCATCGTCTCCTTGGTCTACCTCTGGCTTTCCAGCCATTGTGTTTGGTGGTGTATGCCCGTAGGGCTGGTTGGTTGGGCGGCATTCTAGTGAGGTGACCAAACCACCTCACAAAGGGCAAGAAAGGTACCATACCTAAAATCTGCACTACTAGTGAACCTTGCAGCTTTTGCCGAGGTCTGGTGGAAAAACGATTTGGGTGATGATCATTTTGTTAACATGGTTTCTTTTTTTTTCATTTCTGATTTACATTCGATTCCATTCAATCACTTTTATTATCTCACAAACAGAGAATTTATGTGGCTTATAAGCCATACATAAAAAAGTAACCAGGAAAAACATTTTATCACAGAAGAATAACACAGCACAGCATACAAACCATCACCTCGCGCATGTAACATTACAAGATGATATATTTACCCAGCTGTAAATGGGTACCTGCCCTCTTTAGGGTCAGGGAAAGTAAAGCAGCGAGGGAGAGGAGATGGGCGCCGCCCTCAATATGCTGGCCCTAGAGAAGTGAGGTCTCTGACGCCTCGCTCCCCTACGACCTTATAGGTTATGGGACCCCTTTACCCTTTACTTTTACTATATGTACCAGTACCAATACCAGTACTTTATCTTCTTAAGAAAAAGAATTCAAGTAGTCACAAGCCATATCTATCTATCTATCTATCTATCTATCTATCTATCTATCTATCTATCTATCTATCTATCTATCTATCTATCTATCTATCTATCTATCTATCTATCTATCTATCTACCTACCTACCTACCTACCTAAACCTACTACCTACCCACCTACCTACCTACCTACCTACCTACCTACCTACCTATCTATCTATCTATCTATCTATCTATCTATCTATCTATCTATCTATCTATCTATCTATCTATCTATCTATCTATCTACAATTTAGATAGATGGGGTTTTCCCCCAATTTGATCGAAATACTGAGCTGCTATTATCGCGAAATACTTTGGTTGAGAAAGTATCATAAATAAGACACGGAAACGATAAAAGTCTTCTTTTTGTGTGTTGTTGTTATTGTTGTTGTTTTGTTTTGTTTTGCTCTGTTTTGCTTTGGTTTTGTTTTACGGTTGGTTGTTGTTTTTTGTTGTTATTGATGGTTTTGTTTTTTTAGCTGTTTTATTGGGGTGGGCTATCGATTTTCTATGAGCTTTATTTTGGGGGAGGGTGGAAGAGGTTGATTGTTTGTTGTTATTGTTATTGTTGTTGTTTATGCTTGAGTTATTTTGGCCCTTCGTGGGCGAAAGAGGGTAACAGAAAACGCCTGCGCCGTTGTTGTTGTTGTTGTTGTTGCTGTTGTTGTTGTGTTGTTCTTCTTGTTCTTGTTGTTCTTTTCCTTGTTGTTGTTGTTCTTCTTCTTCTTCTTTTCTTCTTCTTTGTTAATTTGTTCAAGGTAGAGTTTCCACCATTTTTGTCGGTTGTTTACGTTTTCTTTTGGTTTTTGCTTTCTTTGTTTTTAATTATTCAAGTTTGTTTTTCTTTTTGGGCGAATTGTAAAAAGGCCTTTATTGTGCCCCAAATTTTTTACCCATTAAAGGGTCAAAACAATCAATCAATCTTCTTTTCTTCTTCTCCTCCTGCTCCCTCTCCTCTGTATCTCTCTCTCTGACTCTCTGTCTCTCTGTGTCTCTGTCTCTACCTGTCTGCCTGCCTGCCTGCCTGTCTGTCCGCCTACCTGTCTGTCTCTCTCCCTCCCCCATCCCCCATCTTCCTCTGTCCAAATCCACCACACACACACGGCTGTGGGCGTGGCAGGTCCGATAGGTAATTAGAAATGTCTGTGCGTGTAGTGTTGTGTGAATGGAGACGATGAGAGGCCCACCCTCTCTCTTTTTTGTCTGTCTGTCTGTCCGTCTGTCTCTGTCTGTCTGTCCCTCTCTCTGTCTGTCTCTGTCTCTGTCTTCTGTCTGTCTCTTGTTGTTTTTCTTAGTTTTTTTCCCCCCTTTGGGTTTTTTTGTTGTTATTTGTTTGTTTTGGTTGTTTTTTTTCTTTTTCTTTTCTTTTTGTTGGGTTTTTTTCCCCGTTGATTTTTTTTTGGGGGGGGGGGGGTGGGCTCATTTTGTTGGGGTATTTTTTTTTTTTTTTTTGGGGGGGGGGGGTTGTTTGGGGGGTTTTTCTTTTATTTGTTATGGAGCACCGGTGGTCGAGTGGTTTAGGCGGTCGACCCCGTGATCCAGAGATCGCGGGTTCGATCCCCGCTCGGCTCGGTGTTGTGTCCTTGGGAAGACACTTTACTCCTATTTTCCCCACTCCACCCAGGTGTACAAGTGGGTACCAGCTCTGCTGGGGAAGATCTGGCGACAGACTAGCGTCCTGTCACAGGGGTGGTGAAAAACCATCAGTTCGCTTAACGCTACAGAAACCGGGGATAAGCTCCGGCTCTATGGGGTTCTGGATCGAAAGAACATACTTCTTCTTCTTCTTTTATTTGTTTAGTCTTTTTTGTTGTTGTTTGTTTTGTTTTTGTTTTTTGAAAGGGTTATTCCCCTTTGTTTCTACTGCGTGAGAGTATGAGTATTGGGTTATTATTAAGATGTTCCCTACGGGGCGGGGACTGGATT
>CM054136.1:44332477-44366199 GCA_028751875.1 Rapana venosa
AGCTTTTTCATGCTTCTGCTTAAAAATTCAATAAAGTACTGCATAACAAAACCAATATCTTTTTTTATGCAATCAAACATTAACATAATACGGGGTTTATATAATATGAGAGCTTAACTGCGTTTTGAAAAGAATTACTCCATATTAAAGCTTCAAATTTAGGGTTTATTTTTATGACATGGCAATTTTTTATTTATTAAATATTATATATGTTTTCATATATTTTTTTAATCAAGATAGCCTCTCCAACCCCCCCCCAACCCACCACCCAACCCCCCTCACACCCCCCCCCCCCCCACCCCCTTATCCTTCTTCTGTATAATACATAATGAAGATTCCTTAATTGTCATGTATATTTTTAGTGGCCCATCATTGCATATGGTCTAGCTGAATTAATAAATGACTTTGTATTTTGTTCAGTATAATGATGTTCGGCTTTTATGTCTGACGGAAAATTATCGCTCTATTAAAAGGAGCGCCCCCAATTTCTCTTCTCTTTCTGTGTCTCTCGCTATAAACAACCGATCGTGCAACACACACACGCGCGCGCACCCGCAGGTGGCACGCAAGCTACACCGGGAGGACCGACACACATGAGAAATCGTGAAGCGTAGTATATGAAGTGGTGGTGTGTGTGTGGGGGTGACCTTATTCATGCAACGACAGAAAAAATCAAATCCCGGTTAATCGACCAAGGATAACTGCCGTATAGTATAGAAAACACGAAGAATCTACCTTTTTGGCTTATTTTCATCTTTCAAGTTATTTTGAATCTAGACATTGTTGGAATGAATGTTCTTTTTTCTGTATCTTGTTATCTTATACAAACATGACTGCAACAAAGAAGAAAGAACCCTTAAGGCTCTTAACTGTTTGATCAAATAAATCAAATTTGGAAAGCATCACTTTGGTGTTACGCTGATTTTTTTAAAATGTTCACCAGCTACCCAAATCACTATTAAGTAAATGTGTTGTCTTGAGGTTACCATCAGTTATATGCTTGTTATTGCTTGCAGCATGTGACTGTGTAGCATTATGTGTTGCTTTTTTTCTGAATAAAGAACTACTCAAACCGAGTTAAAGTAAGCGTGTATGGTACGGTCGCATGTGGAGTTATAGATGGTTGAATGCATATACGAGTGGGAATTTACTATCGATCATGATAATTATGTGCGGAATCCCCACTCCCACCCTCTTTCCCAGTGTACTGTGGCCAAAGGCCAATGTACCTTTACACCATTCCAGAGTTTTCAGAGTTACCTGTCAGTGTGTTCGTGTGTGTGTGTGTGTGTGTGTGTGTGTGTGTGTGTGTGTGTGTGTGTGTGTGTGTGGTGTGTGTGTGTGTGTGTGTGTGTGTGTGTGTTGTTGGTGTGTGTGTGTTTCTGTCGTGTGGTTGTGTGTTGTGTGTGTGTGTCTCATGTCTGTCTGTCTGTCTGTTTCGTCTGTGTCGTGTTTCTGTCTCTCAGTCTCTGTCTGTCTGTCTGTCTGTCTGTCTCGTCTGTCTCTCCTCTCTCCTTCTCTCTCTCTCTCTCTCTCTCTCTCTCGGGGACTAGGTGTAAAAAAAGCACATGGGTGGGAATTCATTATCCTCGAAAATAAACAGATTTTGTCATTGTCATTCTCTTCTCCTCTTCTCTCTCCCCCCTTCCCTTCCTCCCCCCCCCCCCCCCCTCCTCCTCTCTCTCTCTCCTCTCTCTTCTCTCTCTCTCCTCCTCCCCCTTCCGTGTGTTGTGTGTGTGTGTGTGTGTGTGTGTGTGGTGTGGTGGTGTGGTTTAATTTTTATTTTGGCAAACGGGGGGATTTTTGGGGTTTTTTTAAAAAAACCCCTAAAAACCTTTCGTGTTTTGGAGGCCATGTTTTAAAATTTTAAGTATGGGGGGTTTTTTAACGTTCTGTTTTTGGCGGTTTTTTTTTTTGGGGTCTGTGGAAAGGGTTTTCCCCTTGGTTTTTGGTTATGTGTGTGTTGTGTGTGTTGTTGTGTTTGTTGTGTTTTTTTGGTTGTGTTGTGTTGTTTTGGTTTTTTTGGGTTTGTTGTTGTTTTGTTTTTTTTTTTTTTTTTTTTTTCCCCTTTTGTTTTTTAGGGCCTGGTGTTTTTTTTCCCTCGTTTCTTTTTTCTTCTTCCTTTTTCTCTCTCCCCCCTTTCTCCCCCCCTCTCCTCTCTCTCCTTTTTCCTTTTTTTCATTTCCCGAAAATGTTTTGTTTTTTTGGGGTTTTTTTTTTTTTTTTTCCCCCCCCCCCTTTTTTTTTTCCCCTTCTCTTTTTTTTTTTTTTTTTTTTGGGGTTGTGTGGGGGGGGGGGTTGTGTGTTGTTGTGTGGTGGTGGGGTGTGGTGGGTTTTTTTTCCCCCTGTTTTTGCCCCTTTCCCTTTTTTTTTTTGTATTTTGTAAGGGGTTTTGGGGTTTATTTTTTGGGTTTTGGGGTTTTTTTGTTGGGTTTTTTTTTTAAAACTTTTTTTTTTAACCCCCTTTTTTTCTCCTCTCCCATTCCCCTCTTTTTTTATTTCTCTCTCTTTTGGGGAACCTCTCCCCTTTTTTTCCTTTTTGTTTTTTTTTCCCCACTTCATTTTTTATTTTGGGTTTTTTTTCTTTCCCCCCTTTTTTTTTTTCTTTAAAAACCCCTTTCCCCCCTTTCCCCTTCTCTCTCTCTTCCCTTTTTCCCCTTCCCCTCCTCTCCCCCCCTTTTTTCCCCCTCTCTCCCCTTTTTCCCCCGGGGGCGTGCGTTGGTGTGTGTGGTGTGTGGTGTGTGTGTGTGTGTGTGTGTGTGTGTGGTGTGTGTGTGTGTGAGTGTGTGGTGTGTGTGTGTGTGTGTGTGGTGTGTGAGTGGTGTGTGTTGTGTGTGTGTGTGTTGTGTGTGTGTGTGTGTGTGTGTGGTGTGTGTGTGGTTGTGTGTGTGTTTGTGTGTGTGTGTGTGTGTGTGTGTGTGTGTGTGTGTGTGTGTGTGTGTGTGTGTGTGTGTGTGTGTGTGTGCGTGCGTGCGGCGCGCGCCCCCACGTGAAATAAACCAACCAACAAACAAAAAAGTCAAGTTTAAAATTTATTTCCTGAGGTAATACACAAATAACAAAGACCTTTCTCCATCCACACCTAGAAGAAAATACAGCAAAAAGAGAAGAAGAAGAAGAAGAAGGAGGAGGAGGAGGAGAGGAAACGAAGAAGAAAAGAAGAAGAAGAAGAAGAAGAAGAAGAAGAAGAAGAAGAAAAGAAGAAGAAGAAAAGAAGAAAGAAGAAGAAGGCTGGAAAAAAAGAGAAAAAATGTCAATCCACAAACTGAAGTTCTTGCATACAGAACACAGAACGCTGCAGAACCAGAAAGGGAGCAAAGCTGGCAGACTAAGGTACAGTCAGAAGATAGGTTGGATCCCAAGAACTGTTATCTTCGAAGAAAGACTTACAGTGTGGAGAACTTGTAGCCAATGCGCGCACCATGAGTACAAAGCCTAAAAAGGGTGATCATGATTAACTGAGAACCTCCAAGCACAATGATTTAAGAATTTTGTGCATACTGTCAATCAGTTGTGACATGGAGACTACATATGGAACTTCAAAGAGATGAAGTACAGTAATAAAAAATATATACGTAACAGAAAATAATAGTAACAACAATGATCATGATGATAATGATAATGATGATAATGACGACGACGACGACGATGATGATGATGACGACGAGACGACGACGACGAAGGTGATGATGATCATTTTGTGTACTACAATAACGGAATAAGATTGTTTCAAAGCGGACCGAACATACTCGAGCACGTTATGCAACTGGTGTCACACATGTATAAGCACGAAAGCAAAATAGAAAAGAGACCCAGGAAGACAGCAATAAAAAGGGCAGTCACAATCACTGTGATGCTTTCAAGCCCTCATTTCATCACTCCTACTCCACCTCTCGTCTAATATCGCTTGGAGTGAACAGACGTAAAATCGAAGACACATACACAAGTCCTCTGTGACAGACTACCAGCTGAGGGAAGGTGATGAACATTTGGCATCACAGGAACTTGTAAATGCATGTGTGTCCTCTGGGCATTGATTTATCACTCTCTCTCTCTCTCAATCTATCATCTATCTATCTATCTATCTACTATCTATCATCCTATCTATCCATCCATCTATCTATCTACTAAGTATGTAAATCAAAAAGAGTGTTGATGGTGATCGTGTGCTGTTTTGAGAATTCTATATTTAGTATTATCTCTGAAACACACACACACACACACACACACACACACACACTCTCTCTCTCTCTCTCTCTCTCTCTCTCTCTCTCTCTCTCTTTTCTTGTTTTGCTTACAGTTATAGTTGTTGTGTATCCTGGAGAAGGACGTATTCATACTTATATATTTTCAATATTTTATTGGCTTGTTGACTGTACTTGAGTTCTAGTGAGTGTTTTATTTCAATATCTTATTGTTGTGTGTAACAATTATGTGTAGCATTTTACAATGTGTAGATGTTCATTTTTATGACTTTATAACTTTTGGGTGTTTTTGTTTTATTGTTTTTCTTTTTTTGTGTCTTGTTTTTTTGCTTTTTTAAGGGGGGGGAGGGCGGTGTTTCGGTTTTTGTGTGTGTGGGTTTTTGTTTGTTTGTTTGTTTTAAGTTTTTTCCCTTTGTTTTTACTGTGTGGTGTATAAGTATTGGGTTTATTATTTAAAATGTATCCCTACGGCGGGGACTGGATGTAAAAAGCACATTCATTTATCCTCGAAAAAAAAGAATTTGTCATTGTCATTCTTCCCCTCTCTTTTCTCTCTCTCTCTCCTCTCTCTCTCTCATCTCACACTCTCTCTCTCCCCCTCTCTCATCCTACCTCTCTCTCTCTCTCTCTCTCCCTCTTGAATGAGTGCATGAGTGCTTTTTTCCATTATCCTCGATAAAAAGATATAAATAAGAAAAGAACATAATAAAATAATGAGATTTTTTCTTTTTGCTTTATGATTTTGTTTTTTCAATATGAAAGCAAGATTTTTTTATCAGTTGCGGGAAAGATGTTTACTGGCTTATAGATAGATAGAGACAGAAATTAAATTCAGATCGGATATCGTGTTTGTTGATGAGTTTGGATACTTCTCTGCGTGTTTCTTTTTCTGTCGGGGTGTGGTGTGTGTGTGTGTGTGTGTGTGTGTGTGTGTGTGTGTGTGATGTGTGCGCCTGTGTGTTTGTTTGTTTGGTGGTGATGGTGGGGTGTTTTCATCACCAAATGTCTGGAAATATGTTGCTGTCATTCAGGAGTTGGTGTTCCGTCCATCAACCTGCCAAATGAGCAACCCAGCCAACCAACCAACAACCAAAAATGATGGGTCTAGCCGGGTGGATGACGTCAAAATACAGTTTTAGGGTCAAAACTATTGAAGATGGAATAAAGAACACATTGGTGGTCAACAGCTAAAGGCTTTCAGTCAATGGCAAGGGCGGGATCAGTCCAAGGACAGACCTTTGATTCCGATGAATGAATGACTTGAGGTTGTTGGCATTGTTGTCATTGTAGTTGCTGTTGATGGTAATCTTGTTCCTGTGATTGTCCTTATCGTTTGTTCTTGTTGTTGCGTTTCACCTTCGCCTTCTCCTCCTCCGTAGTCTAGAAGACCGTTGAAGCATCATTGAAGATTTTGCAACCAGCTTCCTTCACTCCTCGTGGTTGCTTACGTTTACATAAAAATGTATTAGAGAAACAGTGACATTGGTCGGGTCAGAAAAAAAACAACAACTTGTCACAGAAAAGCTAGAAACAAGTGTCTGTTTTGTTCCTTGTTACTGCTACTGTTTCAGCTTACTGAACTGAAGCTGAGGCCTATTGTCCGAAAGGATTTGAGTTCTTTTGGGTTGAGCAATCTTGTCATATTCAATACCTCTAAGTCCTGACTGTTATGCAAAATAACAGCTAAATAGGTGGGCGTTTCTTTTTGCTCCATTCCTATTAGAAATAATATACAACCTGGCGACCCATTAACTATTCATTGACCACACACAATCGTTTAATACCTAGGCTAGGTTGAAGAGAGTAATGTTTAGTTGTTAAGACTTTCTACATTATACAGCACAGGCCTTCTTTGGCCTTAAAATCAACTTACTGCCCCTTGCGCTATCGATGAATCTCGTTTTGAAAAATTGACACTTCCCATTAAAGAATATATACAGTATAATTAATGCCCAAGCTCGGTTCACCAGACAGTTTAAGGGTGTAAAACTCTCCTAAGAAAAGTAATTGTCCTTGATTTATGAAAGGGAGCTTATCCATAGTGGGAGCGTCACCTCACTCAATTTAGAGTGCCAAGCAACCTCCATTCGACTATCACTTAAATATGTATTATTCTTCCCTGCGGCAACTAAGGGTGACAATTTGTTTCAGTTGGTGATGACGTTTTACGTCTGGTTGTGGTTGGACTGGCATTATAATGGTTGGCCGTCTCTAATTTTGCCTTTGTTCTGTTGAACCAGATGCACCCCAGTTTTCTCTTTGTCTCTCTCTTCTCTCTGGTCTCTCTCTACCAGACCAGAGAGAGAGGGGGGG
Organism: Rapana venosa; assembly: GCA_028751875.1. Taxonomy (NCBI): domain Eukaryota; kingdom Metazoa; phylum Mollusca; class Gastropoda; order Neogastropoda; family Muricidae; genus Rapana; species Rapana venosa. Next base: position 44,338,996 of record CM054136.1, read on the forward strand.
AGGGGGATGGGGAGGGAGCACTTAGAAACTGCAAATCAAACTTAATTTTTTGTTTTTATAAAAGGTCGTCAGCTTTTGATAAGAACACCAAACCACTACAGATATGTTTGTTAGTATTGCACTACAATTCATATAATATTGGTATATATATATTAAATAGTTGTTTTTTCTTTTGGTTGATGTTGTTTTTTTTTTTTTTTTTTTAGGGGGGGGTTGGGGGGTGGGGCAGGGGTTGTTGTTTTGTTCGTCAGATGGACAGCTCAGTCTCTTTGACAAAGGCAGCTGCACTACGCTTCAGGTTCTCCCAGTCTCCTCAGAGCTTCTTGGCCTCTTGCGTGGTGGACACAGGCCAGGCCTTCTTTGGGAGTGCCTCGTGTGGCAGGCAGGGCTGCAGCACCTGTTCTGTTGTCTGGCTGGCTGCCAGTCTTGCAAGGGCACTGCTCTGTGTGTGGCCTATGTACTCCAAAATGTCTGACCCAGAGTGAAGCCTGACGCAGCACCTGGGGTGGTGAGTTAATTATTGTAACATACGTCTCATTTTTCTTGGCAGTGTTGTTTTCCACTTCTTTGTTGTTGTTGTTTTTTTAGATGAACGGCTTGATGGAATTCGTAAATGCATTGTTTGTTGTTGTTTTGTTTTGTGTGGTGTTTTGTTTTTTGTTGTTGTTGTGTTTTGGTTTGGGGTTTTTTTTTTTTGGGGGGGGGGGGGGGTGATAACGGGTTTTTTTTCGTTCCTCGGGTAGAGCTTCGAGGTTTCACAATGATGAGATTTTGCCTATTTTTGCATTGTTTGATCAATGTAACCATTTGAAAATGAAAGTTTGACTTAAGATACTCACGTAGATCTGTCAAGGCAATCCTTTCAAACAGAGTGTCTGGCAGGCAATGCTGTTTTTTGATCAAGATTTTAGTTTTAAAAATGATCTTGTTTTTGGCGTGGTTTTGTTTTCCAGCTTACTCCATCGCCTTTGAGTGGCTGGGTTATTCAGAAAGGCATGATTCAATAGCAGGTTGGGACACACACACACACACACACACACACACACACACACACACACACACACACACACAGAGTATTTAGGGTTGTGTTCGTTCAGGAAGCAGTACCATATGAGTGGCTTTCCCCACTCATGGAATTCCACTTTACAGCTTAGTCTTCAGTGAACGACTATGACTCTCTGACTAGGAGGCTTGACTCGCACAGTCATGTGCTGAAGCCTGGGGGCTGGTTGGCCTTTGGAGAGCATCTCCAACGCTGACTGTCCTTATGCCCACTTGGCCGAGAGTGGGGATGTACTGTGGCAAGGCATCTCCACTATAATCAAATTTCTGCCCAGTTTCCAAACAGCAGCTGCCCTCCTCTGCTGTTTTGGAGGTCATCGTCGGACACGACGGACAAACATACATACCTTATGACTGATTAACGACCCATATTGCGAGCCTTTTGTTGTTGTTAAGGTTATATTACAGTCCTAACAGGGACTTCCGATGTAGGGTATATAACTCAGACGGAGGGAAATGTTCAGTATCACTCAGCTACCAGCCTGAATCTCGTCTACACTGTAAGCAGCGTGTAGATATACACCTCACGCCATCTGTGACTGCGTCAAGGGGAGACAATTTTCAATAAATTGTAAAGACTGTGACACTGCCTGTAAACAAGTCCAGCTGTTGCAAACACTCTGGAAGCAGTTAAAGCTGTCCCAAATACACACCACAGAGAGTGTACGTCAGTGATGCCAGGAGTGAAGTATCTTTAGTCTGTGCGATTGATCAGTTCCACGACTGTGAGAAACTTATCTTTCATCATTCAGAAAGCATTTTTCCTTTGTCTAACTAGTTTGTCTTTGTTGGGATTTGACTTATTTCACATAGTTTTCTATCAAAATCCATTGTAACACTAACACACACGCGCGCGCACGCACGCAAGTACGCACGCACAGAGTGTGTGTTTGGCAGTTTATGTAATCGAATGTCTAAAGATCAGAAACGTATAGCTCTTTTGGTGCCTGCAACAAAAGCCTGCGTGCTTACTGTATTACATCACCTTGACTGCTCTATGGTTGCTTTTTCATATTCTGTGTTCATATGGGTCTTACGGCCTGCAAAAACTGAATAAATATGATTTATTGATTCACACACACATACACACTACACACACACACACACACACACACACACACACCACACAACACACACACACACCACACACTGTTTTTCTTTCTGTGTTTTCCTGTTTGGGTTTTGAGTGTGTGGGTGTTGTTGTTGGGTTGGGTTTTGTTTTTTTGTTGTTTTTTGGGGGGGGCTATAACACACAGCATTATACCTGCTGCAGCTGAATCTTCATCTTCTCCTCTCCTTGAGATTGGTTTGGTCTCCCTCACACACAACACACACACACACAACACACACACACACACACACACACACACACACACGCACCACCACACGCACGCAGCTGCCGCGCACGCACGCACACTAAACACACACCCAAAACCCATCCCAGAAACCAAACAAACAACAAAAAGTGCTTCAAATTTTGAAATTGACTTATGATAAAAGCGCCTCCCCCCCCCCCCCCCCCCTTGTTTGTTGTTGTTGTCCTTTTTAGTTTATAATGTATTAATTTTTAAGCAATTTCATAATGCTTTGTGGCTGTAGGTCACAGCTACAATGTCATAATAAATCGTTTCATGCATTTATTACATAGTAAGTTCAACTTCTGTGCAGGCTCTTTGAGTTTTCTTTTTGTGGTGTGTTTTGATATTGTAACACACTCTATTGATACTATTCTATTTTATGTCCATTATATTCGTTAAGTTTCTTCTATTTTCGTTTCGTTATTCTCTGTATTATATATATATATATATATATATAATTTATATATTAATTTATATATTTTATATTTTTTAATCTTAGTCTATTCTGTTTCTTCCATCTTTTTCCTGAGCGGAACCGTGAAGCACTAACCATGCTGGTCACAAAGGTCGCTCAGCAGAAAGCTGGAAGCCTGGCGACAGGTAAGGAAAGAACCATCGGGGAAGGGCAGAGAATTCCCGGGTTTTGTTGCTTCAGGGTGGGGCCCAAGGAAAAGGGATTAGTCTATAATCTTTTGAGAAAAGATTCAGGATAAGGGGGCGATTCTCTTTACCCAGACACAAACTTTCTTCCACACTCAATATGTTGGTAACGGCCTCCTCGCTTTTCGTCTGTTTCTATCTTGTCTGTCTTTTGTGTCTGTCTGGGGCCCGTATGTCTGTCGTCTCTTCCTCTTCTCGGCTGACCTTTGGCTGGTTTTACCTCCCTCCCCACTCGGGTTCAATTTTGCCCCCTCTGCTCTGCAAAGTGTTATCTTCTTTCTGTTTGTCGCTCCGTTTTCGTTCCTCGTCGTACTGTGTTTTCTTGTGTGTGTAAGCCATCCCTCGTAGGCCATTCATTAGCTTCCTACCTCCAAAAAATACAACCCCACCCCTCTTTCACCCCAAATAGTACCAACGTAATAGAAGAAAAAATAGAATGGCCAAATGGCACCTGAAAAAACTCTCACAATGTCTTAATTTGCCGTGGTGAAAGGTATAGCCTATGTGGTTACTGCTGGAACGATTGTGTCCTTTTTTCTCAGCCCGTCAATGAGTTAGTGGGGGGCACCGTGTCAGTGTTTAGGCGTCCCCTAAGATACGTGGGGCCGATCCCCGCTCGGCTCGGTGTTGTGTCCTTGGGAAAGACACATGACTCCTATTTTTCCTCACCCAACCCAGTGTACAAGGGACCGGAGATGCTGAAATGACAACTGCCTTCACAGGGGTGGTGAAAAACCATGTTTACCGAACGAACGGTGATAATCCGCCCTATGGCTTGGAAAAAGATATTCTACTTTCAATGACATTAGAATATCTAAGATCAGTGTCCTGATTTTATTGTCATGGTAGGTGGTTTGTCATGATGTGTTGTGTGGTGCGTGTTGTGTGTGTGTGTGTGTGCGTGTGCGCACGCGCAGAGGGGTGGTGGGAGGGATTGGGAATGGTGGCCTTCCCAGCTGGATCAGAAAGTATTATTGAAACCACCAAAACAATCCAGCAGTACTGCTGTCCTCTTCTGGCTGATAGTCTCACAGCGACTCTTTTTTTTATTTTTCTTTTTTAGACCTCTAGAAAACTAACAGAAGGAACCTGGGTAGGATAGTATGCAGGGATTGAAGTCTACGCTCAAAATAATCGCCGTCAGAGCAGCAGAAAGGGTGTGCTAGCCTACTGAAGATGTGGCAGCTGTTACAACAAGGTAGGATTTTAGGTGGGGTTTTTTGGTTTTGGTTTGGTTTGGGTTTTCCAAAAAGAAATTGGGTAGTGTCTACCCTTACACGTACTAGATAAGCTATCTATTCTGAAGAAAAAATGACGATCTCTGCAAACGTGTTTCTGTTGGCTGAAATCTTCTCTTATCTGGCGCCAGTCCTAGAATTCAATCAATCCATGATGTGTGACCCTGAGGGGCGAGAGGGGTGGGGGTGGGGAGTCAAAGGGAGACGAATTTTTTTTTAATGTAAAAAGAGTATAGATCGGCGCCGGGGTCGGGCAAGGAAGAAAAATAAGAGCATCTTTGATAAATGATGGACGCCAGGAAGATTTAGAAGTATCTTCTGAGTCAACTGCTCATTTAGCTGTCAAGGACAGAGATTTAAGAGGACAGAAAGTAAGGAGGGAAGGCATAAAGAGAGAAAGAAACGAAAGAAAAAAGTGAAGAACAGAAAAGGTTGGGGAGTCGTGGGCGTGATGGATGCTGATGGCGCTGAAAAGGGTTTGACACCTAGCAGTTGCTAGGGGCAGAGGTGGCTCTTTTGTTCTTTATGCTCGGGACGGTCCTTTAAATGGCAGCTCTGCCCTTTAAAAAGAAAGATTACGATGTACCATTGATACGACAGCGTACCAACACGCAGCCACTCGTTGTTGAAAAGCCGTTTATCTGTTTGGCAAAACAGAAAGAAAGTTAGAATCCCTAATCTTTTTTTTTTTTCCGGGATTTACCAAAAAACATTCGCTGTATCAATTTGCTGTTCGAGGCCATCATGGAAATAATCCATAATCATGAGGAAATCACAAACGCTGTCCACCGGATTCTTCTCCTCACTGCATTCCTTGTTGAATAGGATGCGTAGTACTTGGTTTCTATATGTACTTGTAACCGACTTCGGAACAGCTCATTTCTTTGCACAAGATGCATCTGGGTAGTTCGTGTTTCTGTAACCCCACCGAACACTGACATAAATGACGAGTTCTTTATTTGTACATATTTGTATCTTCTGTATGTGAGTTTGCACGAAGGTAATCAGGCACGGGCACGTGGGTCTACACTTTAAGTTGACCATGGAGATCATACGAATGTCCACCAAGGTTGCCAAACACCACGGTCTGAATCACCTCGACTATAGCATCTTTCGGTTCAGAGGCATTTACCTGGAAAATAACAAATAAAACTTTGAAAAAGCAAACTAAACAACAACAGCAACAACAAAAAATGGACACCCACTTCAGTCTGTTAAACCCTATAACCATGACTGTACCTTTGTGGGAAAAGGTCTAGTTTGTGTTTCTTGACATAGTTACTCGATAGTGACAGGCGACAGAGTTTTGACCATTCTTCCCACATCCATTTACTTGCGCAATGAAAAAGGGTCGACATTCATCTTACAGTGCAGGGGTTCTGGCATCTGCTCGGAAATCTCTCTTTTCCTGCAGTGGGACCTCATTATTTTCCACATAGTGTTGGCAGAAGGTGGCATCATTCAAATGCCCAAAGTGCTTGAGAGAGTCATTTCATGATAGTATAATTCTTGTTACGTTAGGAATAGATAGATTTCTCTGTTTTAAACTTAGACTGTTTCTCGAGATAGCACAGCCGCCAAGGAATTAATTCTGACATGAAGAGTGATAGTAAGCCAGTTTGTACACGTATGCTTACACATGAACAATTTTTAGCGTGGGAAACAATGAATCTGTGCTGCCTGGAAGTTATGGTAAACGGTAAAGTTATGCAAGACTCCCGGAAATGGCAGTTTTGACAAATTTAGGTTTTAATATAGATAAGTCTTATAAATGCAAGGATAGTGGGTACCCCACTCCTTTTGTGAGTAATTTTTTAACTACCCCCTTTCCTTCCTCCCCCCCCCCCCTCATCTCTTATCCCCCCATCTACCCCACCTCCCACCCCCCTCTTCCCCCACCCAGCTACCCCTTCTTCAAAAAATTTCTTTTACAGAAACAGAAAACAGCACCAACATGGGAAGATAGACAACACATCTCCTCCAAACTTCGGAGGAATAGATATTAGGGGGGGGTGATCCCGTGTAGAGAACACAAATTCCTAACTCACAGAAAAAAGTTGCTGCATCTACACTTTTTCAACGTGTTATTCAAACAAAGAGTTCCCCAAAATTTAAAGGTGTCTTTACTTATCTCAGTTCAGAAATAGCAAAAAAGCTTATTCAAAATATTCAGTTTCACCCTGTCCTCCTTTCAAACAAACTAAACAGTAGAGTCTGCAATTCTATATAAAAATTTGCTGCTTCATTTCCATCAGATACAAACTGTTATCTGGACTTTTTAGAAAAGCAAACAATAAAAGGAATGTAATGTTCATGATAGCCTCTGATGGGAGGTAATAAAGCCATAAGATACAAAGAAAAATTTATCATCCACAATAATGTGTCAAAAACGCTAAATACGGTTAAGCAACGTTGATATGCGCATAACTTAACATACGTTTAAATAACTAAAAACCTTGAAGAGAGTTGTCACTGGCAAATTTGATGTCTGGGGGTAATACATCCAGGACATCTTTGGATGGCCTCTTTATTGGCCTCAGGGTGGTGATAAGAATTAATGTGATGTATTGGGGTTGATGGTGTTGGAATGTTTGGAAAGATATCAGTAGTCTTGTTCTGATTTAAGTGAAAGTTTTTAAAAGTTATTAGAAACTTAATGTGGTGATAGCTTCGTTTGCCTTTCGTAGTCTAGTTGGGCTTTAAACAATAAAAAAATGAAATTTTGTAATAACAATATGGAATTTGTATGGCGCTTTATCTTCTAAAACATACCAAGCGATTGTATTCAAACTTATCTGTTTTTACTTGCAACCAATTCACAAATAGTTTTAACAAATTAAAATTCACCACACACACACGCGCGCGGCGCGATACACTTTGGCAAGTGATGGGCAAGTTTGGCTGTGAAGGCAGGAATAGATATGAGATGAAAACAGAGGGAAATCTTAGATTTTCAAAATAAGTTCCTCTGGAGGCTGCATTTTAATAGTGTCATAGTTTGCATTCAGTGATGAGAGAGAAGAAGTAATTCCTGATCTATGGGACTAGAAAGAGAAGAAAGAGAAAGAGAAAGAGATAGGAAACAACACACACCACACACACACACACACACCACACACACACACACACACACACACACACACACAACCACATACATACACACACACACTTTCTACACATACATGCAATTGCACAGCATTTAAACACGAACTTTTTTTTTTTTTTTTTTTTTTTTTTTTTTTAAGTTCTTCTTTCTTTCTTTTCTTTCTTAATTTTTTTTTTTTTTTTTTTTAAATGTGAAAATGACACTTGTAATGATTCAATTCATAATACATCGCAATAATTATGTGAAAATGACACTTGTCATGATCAATACAAGAATTATTGCGAAAAGTGAACACTTGCCTGATCAATAACAATACATCGCAATAATTATGTGATATAAAAGACACTTGTCTTGATATACATAATTATGCGAAAAGTGACACTTGTTATTGTCAAAACATTACAACTGCAATAATTATGTAAAAATTGGCATTGTCATGATCATACATTTTCACTGCATAAAATTATGTGAAGACACTTGTTGCGATCACTGTTAAATGTTAAAAGTGACATTGGGCAATTCCATTGGACTTCAAAGTTTCGCATAATTGTTACCACAAAACTGTTTCTAAAAATTTAGTTTTGTAATCGTGATTTTCTTCTTTTTTACATTTTTTTTTAAAGATGAGTTTTGTTTTTACAAATGATTTTTAGAAATTTGTTTGCATTAACATTAGAACAAATGTACCATATATGTTATAAGCAAGTATATATAAGAGTTTGCAAATATATTCAGATATGAATACGAATTTCAAATAAGTTAAATACAACCTAACAAAACTGTACAGAAAAAAAGAACATGGAAATGGTTTGTACACAGAATTCGCAATTTTTGCGTATTATCAACTAAATAAATGCTATCAAAATCAGTTTCTTCAGAATGTATTCTAGTCATCATCAATTAGATTGTTGTTATGTTGCCATTACTGCAACCAACTATATGTATGTTTGTTTTAGCATTCACTCTTTTGTTTGATTTAGTTTTTTCAGATATTTTTAAAAAACCCAAATCGAGGTTCCGTTTTTTGTACTCTAGATCTGTAAATAAACAAATTTTGCTGGATAAATATTTCATCTCTATTTCATCACTCTTTGATCGAGAATCAAATCCAAACAAAATCTGTTCCTTTGACAGCACTAGATCATGTGTATTGGTACAATTTTCCTGAAGAAAGCTTTGTAATTCATTCAAAAATGAGAAGTTTGCTGCAAGCAATGAATAGTTGATCACAGTTTCTTTCTCAAAATTACAGAATGTGATTTGATTTTACACACGAACTTTTTACAGTGCCACGTGTACATGATTATTTAGTACCACGTTATGTTTTTTGCAGATCCGGGAGAGAGAGAGGAGAGAAAGAGAGCGAGAGATGAGAGAGAGGAGAGGAGAGAGAGGAGAGGACGAGGAGAGAGAGATGATGATGATGAGTGAGAGAGAGAGAGACAATGACATGACAATGACAACGACAATGACAAATTCTTTTATTTCGAAGGATAATAGAATAAGCACACATGTCTTTTTTATCAGTCAGTCCCGCCGTTAGGATTTATCTTTAATTATAATAAACCAATACTTATACAGTCTCACAATAAAAACATGGGAAATAACCCTTTTCAAAACAGCTCCCCCCCATCAACCCCCACCCCCACCACAAAGCAGAAATAAAAGAAAACCATAAAAATACCCACCCCACCCCCAAAAACCTTAACAAAACAAACAAACAAACAAACAAAAAGAGAAGGAAAAACCAAACCAACACCATGATGATTAAAAGAGAAAAAACCAGACAGACAACAACAACAAGAACAAGGAACAACAACAGAGCCAGATAACTAAACACAACCAAACTTAATAATGTTAATAAAGATAAAATCAACCACATTGTCAAATGGTACACATACTTGTTACACATAATTATAATCAATAATTAACCAAACAAGATCATTTCAATATAAAAATGAAATATTTCACTCAAAATCTCCTTTCAATTAGTGTAAATCAAGAAATCGAAAAAATCAAAATGACTATAAACAAAACATTAACCAGGAAAAAAGACCACAAAACACTTCCCTTCCTACACCCTCCCCTAAACAAAACAACAACCCCCCAAAAGTCCAGACTAAATAAAGCGTGCGCGCGCGCGCAGCGCGCGCGCACACTCCACACACACAAACACACAAAACACACCACAACACACACACAAACACACACACACACCACACAAACACTCTACACACTCACACACCACACAACACAAACACACACACACACAACAACACATACCACTCTCTACTTACGCAGTATAGCCACGCATGCACATCACTCACACACACACACACTCTCTCACACATACACACGCACACACACATAATACACCACCACACACACACACACACACACACACACATCCTGGTTACATATCCATTCGCAAGAAATTTCCTCACATACAAGTTAATTAGTACACATGTTCGTAATTATCAAAAATATCTAACCGTACAATTTGTACAGCAAAACCAGGAATAAACTTATTTGATGTACGAAGGACAGCAAGCCACAATGATATCAGAAAAAAATGACAGTCTAAAATCAGTATTTCAACATTATAACACAGAACTGCTTTCTTTCCGCTCTCATCTGCACACACTGTGTATGGGCGTCATTACTACTCACTGACACACACATACCACAATACACACCATATTCCACACACACACATATTCAAATGCATGCGCAATCATATATACAATATTAGAATTGGTACAAAAGTCCACAGAAAGTAATGAAATTGTTTCAACAGAACATTGCAAATTAACAATCCATACATTTCTGAATTAACAACAAAATACAACCCTAAACTTGCTTTTTAAGGGGGGAAAACTCAGACATGTTCCATTGTTAACAATCAAACAGCTTAGGGCTCACACACAAACAAACACACACACACACAACACCCACACACACACACACATTACAATTTCAAAGAAGCCTCACTAAATGTCAGTTACAGAGAGAGAGAGAGAGAGCGAGTGAGAGGAGAGAGAGAGATGAGGGGATAATTTGGTATAATGCAAGGGAGGATATATTTACTTGTTTCCAAACAGATCAATTGTGGATTTTTATTTGTGATGCATTAAGGGATTTGAAAAATATGGACTTTTGAAGATTGTTAATGATTGGAGTTGTCTAAATGAGTCAGGAAGGTAGTTCCTCAGCACAGGGCCTGAGTAAAGTAAGCGAGATTTGATACAGATCTATTCTTGGTGATTGGGACACATGGCTTTTCGGTTTTATGAATGATTCATTGGGGAACTTGTCCTTTTAAGGTTGATGGGAAAAGTTCCTGTTCATTATCTTAAACATCATGATGCCTTTGTTAAATCTTAGTCTTTGGTGTTGGGGAAGAAATATTTAACTGGGTTTAATCCACTTCTAGTAAAGGTAGTCTTCTTCAGTAAGAACCAGTTTAAGAGCCGTTTTTATACGATCTTAATATGGTTTCATAGTTGTTTGCACTAGAGAATCCCACAGGGTTGAAGCATAATCTTTTGAGGATTGTATATAAGCTTGAAGTATAGTTTTCTTGAATGAAGTCAAGAAGAATGTTTGATTTTAGTCAGTGGTATATCTTGAGACATGTATTTCAACAGATGGGATAGGTTGTTACCAGCTGAGATTATTCATCAATTGTTTCTCCTAGAACTTTTGTGGTGAGAGGCTTGTTCTATTGTTTCCTTATCAATATGAATTGGAGAAATTTATTAGATAGATTTTGTCGCTTTTGTCTGGTAGTATCAAGCATGCATTTGTTTTTTGGGTGGTGTATGACATGTGATTTTGTTCAGTCCATTTGACAAGTTTCATCAGTGCTTTTTGCAATGTCTTTGCAAGTGGTTAAATGTCAGTTTTGGCTTGTATGTATGGTTGTGTGTCAGCAAAAAGTTCGCATTTAGATTTGTTATGGAGAGGAAGGTCATTTATGTATAATGAAAAGAGAATTTGGTCCCTAAGATGGATCCCTGTGGTTACTCCATAAATGAATGGTTTTAGTGGTGGATGTGGAACGTTTAAGGGCCTATCTTTTGAAACACATTGTTGCCTGTTTGTAAGATAAGTAGCCAGATAGTTCAAGAGTATTTGTATGAGAGATTATATAAGTATAGCTTTTTAATGAGTGTCTTCGGTCAATTGTATCAAAATGCTTTTTTGAAATCTACAAATAATACTCCACTAAATTTATGTTCTTATGTAGCAGCAATTGTCTACAAGTACTAGTTAATGCGTTTATGGCACGAGTGATTTTTTCTAAATCCAGACTGATTTGGGGTGAAGTAAGTTGTTTATATCTATATTGATGTGGACTATGTGTTTATTATATGTTTTCCAAGGGTTTTGAAAGGTAAGATAAAATAGAGATTGGCAATAATTTGAGGGATCAGAAAGTGTCTCCAGACTTGTGGCTCGGAAATCACCTTAGCAGTTTTGAGGCGTTGGGAAATAGTTCTTATGAAGACAAAGGTTTAGATATGTGTCAGAGTGTCTGTAATATGGAGCTGAGAGTTTCAGTATTCTGCCATCTATTCCATCAAGACCACGGCGGAATTGATTGTTTGAGGGGAGTAGGTAATCGTAGACTCAGAAACAGATATGAATGGTATGTGGAGTTTGATGGAAACGCTTTTCCTTGGCAGAATTGTTTTAGTTCATTTGAGATCTTTGGACTTCGATTTATTCATTGTTAATTATTGTTACAAGATGAATATTAATGAAAGTGATTGTTTTCGTTTTTCAGCTGAAATATCTTTAATTACGTTAGATTTGGAAGACAATTGATTTTTTGTTATTTGATTGATTGCATTCCATACAGTCTTTGAATTTTGTTTGGATGAAAGTAGATACTTGGAATTTCCTTTTCTCTCGCGTTTTTGTGAATTTATGGCTTTTCTTATTTTTTTTTGCCTCCTCATAACTATTTATGTTCTTTTAGGAAATCTCTAGTAGCATTGCTTCTTCTAGTTCCTTTGTTTATACCAGGTGGTTTGGAGTGAATGTTTGATCCTTATGGTTTTTTATGGGGAATGTTTGGTTAGAGATTCAGTAAAACTTTTATCCAGAACTCAATGGCCAGGTCTGGATCTAGTAATATTGAATGTTTCCGTGGCATGGAAAATGCTTAACTCTAGTAAGAAAAGCTGCTCATTAAATTTTTGCAAAGGTGCGATAGGTTATAGTTTATGGCCAGGTTTAGAATTTTGGTTCCATTTTTTGACATGTGGTACAGACTGGGTATTGGTCGCTACAGTTGTTGTACAGGGACACAAGTTTCTATGATTGTTTTTAGGGTTGATACATAGATGTGATCAATGATTGTTTTAGAATTGATTTATCTTGTGACTCTTGGTGGGGTTGAAAGTTACTAATTGGTGAAGATTGAATGAGTTTATACTTGGGTCCATTGGTTGTTTACTTTTGCTAGGTCAATATTAAAATTCACCTGTAAGATATTTTCCCTAGATTCTAATAGGAACTACGTTCATCATGGGAGTCAAACTTGTCTATCAATTTTTTCTTCTGTTGGATTCTGTAGCAGAACCCCTTTATATAGGCGCTGCACCTTTTATAGCTACTTTCGATCCAGATGGAGATTCTACTTCATAAACGTTCAAGTATGGAAAAAGGGACGTTGGAACGTTACTGACTCACTAATATAGATTAGGGACCTGTTTCTTTGGGCTTTTGCGGAACTTTTTTCGCATGATTTTATATCCTGGAATGGAAATGTCAGTGTTATTGGTTATGTGTTCTGTATGTCTTGACTCGGAAGCCCTAGTTTATGAATGGTTTGCCTTGGTTTTTGAATGAGTCTTGTGTATATCTTCGATTTTATTGACTGCATGGTTTATATTTAGGTGCAAATTCGTAAGCCATTCCTTGGAGGGCCATGAATTGTGTCTTGAATAATCTATTAAAGTTAGTGTTGGGAGGAAGTATTAATGGTACAAGAATGGTGAGATTAAGAAGAATAGAGAGACAATGATAATAATAATAATAGGAGGGGGGAGTGAAGACTTGATAGGGGTATAGTGGTTGGAAAGGATGAATGATGAGGGTAAAATCAATTACACACTCTGTAGCAAACAAATGTTGTATATAACTCAATCAGTCTGACAGTTAGTCTGACGAGAAAAAAAAAGAAGGTAAATAAAATAAAAAAAAATCTACAGTGGCCGTGGTTGGTTACCGAGAGATAAGGGGAGATATTTTAGAAGGAAAAGCAAACAAAACCAAAAAAAAAAAAAAAAAAAAAAAGACAAAAAACAACAAAAAACACCCAAGCAAACAACAACATTCAAAGCAACCAAACACCCTCACAAGCGAGGCGAGAAATACAGTTAAAGCACTTGTAAATAAAAGATGCAGAATTTTGAATAATAAGCCAACTACAATCAGACAGTTCCTGGAAAATTGATTTTAAAAGAGAATTAAAAGTATTAATAAAAAAAAGTAAGGAACAATTAAAAAATAAAAATAAATACAAGATAAGAGAAAGGGATAAGTGTGTGCCAATCAGCTCTGTTCCTGAAAGTTGGTCCTGGTACAGGTGATTGACACTGTTTGTTGTCATGTTTGCTTCACACTGCAGCACTGGGTGGCGTGTCTCGAGCAAGAATATTACAGATTTATGATATAAAATTAAACTGTCTGCTTCACACTGCAGCAGCTGGGTGAGCGTTTGTCTCGAGCACTGAATAGGATTTATGATATAAAATTTAAACTGTCACCAATATTGACTTTTCAAGGCCATGGGTAGCAGAACTACCGGAGTATGTTCCTTGTAAGATGTTTATGAACTTCTAACTAATGATGTGGTTAGGGAAGTGTTCATTACACATGCATGCAGTATGAACGCACATACAAAATCCTTGTTCACACACAAAACACACACATACACACACAACGTCTAGTGCACACATAGGGCACATCATAGGTGTACCTGCATACCCACCACATCCCCACACACACCCACCACCCACACACACACGCGCGAACACAACACACTACACACACACACACTTAATGTGGAACTTGGTAGGTGAGAATTGTTACCACCAGAGTTTATAGTGTAACCTTAGACAGAAAAGTGGAGGCTCGGTGAAGTCTGGTGGCGGGCACTGCTGGGTAGGGTGGGGGGATGGGCGGTGGGGAGGAGGTAGGTCGTACATATCGTAGACGTGGGAGAGTTTGTCTGTTGGCCAGACACCGTCATTCAGGGGTTGAGGGTGGGTTGGCGTCCCTGACATCCGTGATGAAAAAGGGTATCCAGGGACATGATACCTTTTTGAAGCAGAGGTTAAGGGTTGCGTCTTTTGTAAGTCAGTGGGCCGTTGTTGTTGGGGTCGTCAGGAGAGGCTGTCGTTGGTTGCGGGGGTCGGAGTATGTGAGGCTATACGTACCTGTCTGTACTTTGGGGCTGGGATGGAAAGGGTCGGAATATAAATCTTTGCGTGTGCCCCTCTAGCAGTTGTAAATATGCAGCTGAGGTCTGCAAACGTGATGTTTTTGCAGAACCACTTTGGCAAGGAGGACATATTGGATAAATTGACGGTCTTTTTTTAGAGTTGTCGTCCCAGTGGGGGGATAATGGGCCGATGCCTGCAGCCTGGCTTGGGACACAAGCTTGATATTTCTGATAAGTTTGTGTCCATTTATTGTCTGTGGCTGAATGGTATGTTTGCATGTGTTGATTCCAGTTGAAAAATGATGGTGCTGTATCATCTTTGGTGCGGGGTATGTGTTTGTAGCCAGTGTATTATGGTCATCACTGTGAGACTGAGATGCCTGATGTTTTGATTTCTGCCTTTGTATATAGAATATCTGACTTGATGTGTCGTGTCACTGAGTCACGGATGAGATTTTGATCGTTGGGCTGAGTGTACTCTTTGTACTGCTAGTTGTGAGAGTGGTGTGGGAGTTTTTTGTTGGTTGTAGTTGAGGTGCTTCAGAAGTGTGTGATTGTAGTTTGTTTTTCTTTTTCTTTGAGGGGACTGTTGTCCAAACATTTGGGTTTGGGTCTTTCTCCTCTGTCGTTGTCAGGGCTTAGCTTGCCAGAGTTGTTTGGTTGTTTTGGATGCTGGACAGTGTTGCAGTGTTGCTTGTAGCTTGGTTGTTGATTTCTTCAGTAATGTCGGATGCTTGTTTGCCGGAGTCTGTTTGGTGTTGATGTTCACAGTTTTTGTCCATGGTTTGTAGTGAGTTGTTGAGTCAGGTGGTGTTGGCTTTGGTCAGTTGTTTTCATGTGTACATTTGATTTGTGTTTTCGTCGTCGTGTTGAGATGAGAGATCTGTTGGTGGTAGGGGAAGGTATGATAGTAGGAGTCTCTGTTCTTTGTCTGACCTGCGTGTGTTTGAGGTTGAGTGTTTGTCGTGTGTGTGCTTTCGATAGTGTGCGTTTCAGGTTCCCGTGAGTTCTGACTTAAAGTCTTGGTTTTTCTGTTGCAGTGTGAGAATAGTTTGGTGATGGGGAACCTATGCTTTGGTGTTTTTTTGGATTGAGCCAACGACAGTGGAGTGTATCTTTTGCTTCATGTCGTTGTGATGTTGGGTAACTGTTTGTTTGCACAGGAACGAGGAAAGCGATGTGATTTTTGGTGAGAGGGGTAACTGATGGTGCGACTGTTGCACGGTATGGATTGTGTTTCTAACCTTGTGTTTGTTTTGTGTGCTGTTTTGGGACTGAATGTTAGATGGGACTGATTACTGTTGTGTGATGGAGAACTAGCTTCTGCATAGGGTTGTGGAATGTGGTGTTTTCGCATGGTGTTTGTTGAAGTCGGTTTGTGTTGTGTTCTCCTTGCTGAAGTTTCCTGGGCTGGCTGGCTGAAAACTGGTGGGATGAGGGTGGTGAGCATCCACACGTGGGGACATAGATGGGAGGTGGTGGGCTTGGGTGTGTGACATCGGTAAATGGGGACAATCTGGTTGGGCAGGACTCCTGGATGGGGTGGGGATGTCCTGGAGAATTATTCCGCCAGTGGGGGAAGTTTGGTGTTGGGGTAGAGGTATTCGGACAGGTCACGCACAGCTCGTCCAGGTTTGGCTGTGCTTCTTCTGGTCAGAGAAGAGAAGATGGCTGGATCACGTGTATCAGAGTCTGATTTTCTTCTTTTTAGCATCTTCTGCACAGTTGCCTTGCACAAGTACCGATTCCTGTAGTGTAGAATGGTGGTGTATGGTGGATCAGTTTCTTTTCTCCACGATTCACTTGTATTTTAGTTTTATTAAAGTTCTTCACTAGGTTTTGGGTGTGTGGGATGCTGGTTAGGTCTATATTATCACTGAGGGAAAGGGTTTGTTAGGTTTGGCAAAAGTCATTCCAACAAACGCTAAAGGCGGGTTGATCGTTTACTTGTGCATGTAGCGTTTGTATAGGTTCACTACGGCCAAAGGGAGTAATGAAAAGGGATTTTAAGTTAAACTGTTTTGGGGTCAATTTTATGTCTATTTGGGGGCCGGTCACACTGGGGTTTATCGGTGACAGTGACATTTTGGGGTGTGGGTGAGGGGGGGGGGTGGACAAAGGGATGAGATGTATGATGGAGTGGGGCGAAAAAACTGGGAGATTGTGGTTCGTTCGAACACTGGCCTGGTCCCACTGTTCACAGTTTGAATATAGGGAACACTTCAAGTATAATATTATATCAGCCATGGAGAAGTGTCAACAATATAGGCCTATGTGCCATTAACGGGTAGAAGGCTTGGACTAAAGACAGAAGAGAGGAGGGGGGGGGGGGGGTGTTAGAGCAAGGCATCAAAAGCGTGAACACAGACTAGGTCTTAGCTAGTGATGGCTACTAGTTGGCACAATAGTATGAAGGGCCTACACACACACAAACACACATCACTTCTGATTTGGGTAGGCCTAGGCCTAGCTTAGACAGCCATCGAGCCGAACTTGAGGATTACTTCACACCTCATTGCTGTAAACACACCTTGGTGGCTGGCGAACCGAACATCCCACATCCGTAGCACAAGCTGCTGACTCTGGCACAAGGATTGTGTCGTCAAGGATTAATCATTTGACTAGGACTATCCAGGGATGCTCAACTGTGTCGGAGTGAATGGGACATCAGTGTGACAAATTGAAGGACAAATTATATTACTTTTTCTCCAATATATCACAAGGACACACCCGTTACAAGAAAACCAACAGCACAGGGTGCAATCCACATAATGAAAGAGGACACAGGTCTCCAAAAACTGAAATATATTGGAAGGACTGGTTCCGTATTAAATGAACATTTTTTCCAGAGCACAAGAGCAACGTCTGCACACGTTGGAAGAGGAAAGAATGAATAGAAGAGACACTGAGAGAGAGATGAGAGAGAGAGAGAGAGATGATTCGAGAGAGAGAGACGAGGGAGAGAGAGAGAGTTAACATATATAAATATCGACAGAGATAAAGAAGTTAGAATGATTTTCCCTGTTCAACAATAACGTGTATGGATTGTTTGAATCTAAAAACCCTTCCACCATTTCATTTTCTTGTCCAGGTCATATGGCACCAGTCAACAAAGATGGTTATGAGTTGTAGGAGACCCCCTTAAATGACAGTAGAAATGAAAAAAAACTATAGATTTTTTTTAAACAACAAAAAACAATACCCAAAATATATACAAAAAACAAAAATGTGTTTTTAATAAGACTGCATGCTAAACCATGTTAACTAATATCATCTATCCTCTTTGACTGTTGTCTTTTAACTTGAAAACCTTCAGTTCAGTGTTCTCCAAAAAGTTCATGTGACCGAGATTTTTTTTACCCTAAGTCACTTTTACGAATTGGTGCAAAACAAATCCCACCCTTTATAAAAATGATAAATGTTTACTAACAACAATAAATAAAATTCCGCAAGTCATCAAAGGCAGAGGGGTCCAATTGTTCGCTTCTTTTATTTTTCATGTATTTTGTTGGTTGGGGGGGGAAACAGCAGGTGTAAACCGTTTAAGAGTGGCATTTTTACAGAAAACTTTAAAAGTGACCATGTCTTCATGCAGTGAATGAATCTTTTACCTGCGTATGAAACCTTGTTTTCTTGTGTTTAGATTTACAAAAACAAGATATGTGCTATTTTTGTCAAATTATTATTCTCCTTCACGGTTAATCTTGAACAATTATATCCCTTTTTTAAAAATTTGAAGTTGCTTTCCTAGCTCCAGATAAAGCTTTCAATCTGATGAGAAAATGAAGCAACAATTTTGTTTATGACCATTGGAAAATATGCTGTTTACTGTCTGAATAAGTTGATAACGTGAAGTTAAATTATTATAGGTATGACTTTTTTGAAATTGCCAAAATGATATAAAGATGACCACAATGAAAGTTTGGAGTTGTTAGTTGATAATAAGTCATAAAATTCGATTGCCAATTATTTTTAGCTTGAAGTTAGAAATCCAGATCTTGTGGGATCACCCTAACTTCTAATCTCCAAAGTTTGGAGGAAATGTCGTTGTCTATATTCCATGGTTTGGCCGTTTCTTTTTTCAATTTTTCGGGGAGATGGTTGTGATGAGGGGGGTGGGGGGGGAGGTATAAGGAAATAAAGGGAGGGTTACTGGGGGGTGGGTGGGAAGAGCGGGAGAATATAGGGGGGGGGGGTCGGAGGGGTGGCGAAATAGGACTGGGGATAGAAGAAAAGGGGAATGGTAGGGTGGTTGGGGGAAGGGGTACCTGGCGGGAGAGTATAGGGGGGGGGGGGGGGGGAGGTAAGTGGGCTGGGGGGAGGTAGCGGGCGGGGTATAGAGGGGGTAACTTAGGGAGTGAGGGGATATGGTTTGTGGGTTGGGGAGAAGAACTTCGGGTAGATAGGTGTATAGGGAGCTTAGGATGAGGTAAGTAAGAAGGAGCAGCCCTAGCAAATACATGGCTCGTTCATTCTCTCGCATTGGAAACCAGTTCTTCATATCTTTGCACCTGTCTGTTTGGTTGTTTCGATATAAATAGTGGTATTTTTACAGCAGTGTGCAGTGACAACTGTCTTCGGCTGGCGTGAAACTTCGTTGTTTACGCGTGTTTAGATTTCCAACACTCTATTTGTTGGGGAATAATAAATATAGGAATAAACCCACACACACACACACACACACCACACACACACCACCAACCACCACCACCACCACCACCTCGCCACCACACACACTCACGACACACCACCACACCACCACCATGAACAAACAATACTAGTGCCTTTATTTTCTAGGCCATAAATTGCTCAGTAACCAGCCCGTGTTGCTTCTCTTATCCTGCTTCTGCAAGCTGTCCGAGGACGTCCCAGAGACGCATCTCAAACAGCGGTGTTTGGGGGCAAATACGGGGGACGGGACAGTGGTGTTAGAGTTGATGTTTCGTGATCATGTGACCAGGGTTTGATTCTCGCTCAGGGTGCTTTAAACATCAGGTGCCCATCCACCTCTCCCCAAAGTTCTTTCCGGATGAGGACTTGTAACGAAGTCCAGTTGCGAATGCACGCAGGCAAGATCTTGCCGCACACGTTTTAAAACCCGTTCCGAATTTCGGAGAGTAGGCCATGTGTGCCGGTGGATCGGATGACAAATTTACAAAATACATACACACAGAGGTGGATTGAAAAAAAGCACTCGACGTGCTTACTCCATTATCTGGTAAATAAAAGAATAATAATTTTTAAAAAAAGAATAGTGAGGGCTACTTCCCAATGTACTTATGGTGATTAATATTCGCCCTCAGTCATAAACGCCTCTCATCTGAAGAGAGAGACTATACGCTGATCCAAGCACCATGAATCAATTGAAAAAGGAAGAAGGAACAGTGGTTACGACTAACCACAGACCTGCAACCAAACTGCCAGGAACAACAACCCTATGCAGCTATCCTGGCCGTTAGAAACTACGTTACAGAAAAGAACCAAAACGTAGAAACCCTGAGCGAAGCAAGACAACAGATGACCACATTGTATCGCAGCAAGAATTGAACCGAAGAAGAGCCGTGATGTGAAGTATGAAAGCAACGACATATGTAGAGGAAAACAAAAATTCACTATTCGTTACCCCGAGACCTATAAATGTATTTATATCACATCCTAGCTGCTTGCAGGAAAATCTGATAACTGTTCCTATAAGACAACAACCCCCGAAAAAACTAAAGAAAAACAACAAGCTCTTAGATTAAAACTTGCTACCAATCAATCAATCAGTATAGTCCTGACCATAGATGGTTGTTTGGGGTGGGGGTGGAGTGGTGGGATGGGAGGACCTAGGGACGAGTTGATCAACAGTCCGGGGAGGGTACACATACAGAACAGATACAGACAGGACAGACGGACAGACAAGCAGACAAGGAGAAGGTGTAGGGCGTTTATGTTGGTGGCTGGTCCTCTGGTAAAAAAAACAAATATAAGGGAGCTCTACTTTAGATGACAAAGATGAATTGCTGACAGATAGCAGTTACAGTGGCTAAATAGGTCCCCTCTTCAGTGAAATGTTTATTGTACTAGTCACGGATATTCTGAGGGAATGGGCAAAGTCAATCAAGCACAATACGGAAGCATGCACGCAGCACGACCATATGTTACACACACGACACTCACACACACACACCACACACACACACTCAGACGCACAGGTGCGTCGCGCACGCGTATGTGTATATGTGGCCGTTTCTGTCTGTCCGTGGTTTGTGGGCGGGGCCATCAATCATCATCATTAGCCTTACACAGCGGTGTGTAGGGCAGCACAAAGCGCTTCCACTCTGCCTATTTGGGCAACCTAGTCACTCGATCCCCAAGAGTGCTGTTGGCCTTCATTCTCACTTTCTACAGTTCTTATCCACGTTAGCTTTTGGTTTCCTTTCTTTCTCTCATTCTGGGGTCAGTGCAATGCTGTTCTTTGCGATTGACTGTGGGTCTCTTCGGAGGATGTTTGTGCCCAAATCACTTCCACGTCTTCTGGTGATGTTGGTTCCCATGTCTTCTTTGCAGCATCTCCGTAGTAGGTCTTCATTGGAGATCTTCTTTGGCCACAAAGATCGGTGAAGTCGTCGCAGGCATATGGTGTGAAGGATCGAAGTTGGTAAGATCCACTTCCGTCATCCTCAGCACTCAGAACCGTCAGGAGCGTAGACACAACACAGCTCTGGTATAGCTTCAGCTGGTGTTGGCGCTGTACTGAGTTGATCTCAGATATTGTTCATCGCCCATACACATTCCTGGCCTTGCCCGTCTGTTGTGGATGTCTTCTTTTGTGCCGCCCTTGGTTTGATGCTGTGAAGGGTATGTGAACTTGTCTTTCTGGCACAGGTCAGTTCATTCACTTTCACAGGGCTGGTTGTGTTCACATTGAGCGACATTTCTCCGTTTTCTTGGTGCTATACGAAGCCCACTGTGCTGTCCGAATGTTTGGAGGTCTGCTGGTCTCTCCTGGATATGTTGGTTGTGTGTGGGACAGCAGGCGCCAGGTCATCGCAAACAAAGTAGTCACGGTTCGTCTAGTGTGAGTTACACGGGGCATCAATCAACTACTGGTTCATTACACATTCACTCTGCCTGATTAAATAACAGGCATCGCACAGTCAAAACAATGAAGAATTTACACAGTTTTTAAAAAAATGTAATGGGGGGGATAGCTCGGTGTAAATGCACTTAACCTTTCAACTGAAGGCAAAGCCTGAGAGTGGTTTGCTCACAGATGGGTGGATCGTCGTGCGCATTGGCTTTCAGCAGGTTCCCAGTCACCTGCCCCTCTTTAGACCTGTCATCTTCTTTTGGGAAGGGAAGGTAAATGCAGGCAGCGAGGGAGAGGACGATGGCACCACCCTCAAGATGCTGAAACTAGAGATGGTAACTTTAGGTTGTGACACTTTTGTTTCCTTCGTGGGATTTGTTTATCGTTCACATTTGCGCCTGCGCTGCATGGTGTGTGTGTCTGTGTTTGCAAGTCAAGTTGTTGTGTTTCTCCTGCGTCCTTCCGGGTAAAAATTTTTACATCCTTGTGTTCGTGTCGGCACCAGAAGTCTTGATAAAATGCCCAAGGATAGTGGGTACCCACTCCTTTTGTGAGTATTTTTTAACTACCCCTTTCCTTCCTCACCCCCCCCCCCCTCATCTCTTATCCCCTCATCTACCCCTCCCACCCCCTCTTCCACACCCAGCTAACCCTTTCTCAAAATATTTCTTTTTTCAGAAACAGAAAAAGCACCAACATGGGAGATAGACAAAAAACACATCTCTCCAAAACTTCGGAGGAATAGTATTAGGGGGGGGTGATTCCGTGTAGAGAACACCAATTACTAACTCACAGAATAAAGTTGCTGCATCTACACTTTTGCCAAAGTGTGTCAAACTAAGAGTTCCCAAACTTTAAGGTGTCTTTACTTATCTCAGTCAGAAATAGCAAAAAACAGCTTATTCAAATATTCAGTTTCACCCTGTCTCCTTTCAAACAGCTAAACAGTAGAGTCTGCAATTCTATATAAATTTGCTGCTTCATTTCCATCATGATAAAACTGTTATCTGGACTTTGAGAAATGTCAAACAATAAATGGAAATGTAAATGTTCAGATAGCCTTGTATGGGAGGTAATATCCCCATAAGATACAAAGAAAGTTTTATCATCCATTCATATAATAGTGTCAAAAACGCTAAATTACGGTTAAGCATCGTTGATCTGCAGCATAACTTGACTTACGTTTAAATAACTTCAAACACCTTGAAGAGAGTTGTCACTGGCAAATTTGATGTCTGAGGGTAATACATCCAGGACATCTTTGGATGGCCTCTTTATTGGCCTCAGGGTGGTGATAAGAATTAATGTGATGTATTGGGGTTGATGGTGTTGGAATGTTTGGAAAGATATCAGTAGTCTTGTTCTGATTTAAGTGAAAGTTTTTAAAAGTTATTAGAAACTTAATGTGGTGATAGCTTCGTTTGCCTTTCGTAGTCTAGTTGGGCTTTAAACAATAAAAAAATGAAATTTTGTAATAACAATATGGAATTTGTATGGCGCTTTATCTTCTAAAACATACCAAGCGATTGTATTCAAACTTATCTGTTTTTACTTGCAACCAATTCACAAATAGTTTTAACAAATTAAAATTCACCACACACACACGCGCGCGGCGCGATACACTTTGGCAAGTGATGGGCAAGTTTGGCTGTGAAGGCAGGAATAGATATGAGATGAAAACAGAGGGAAATCTTAGATTTTCAAAATAAGTTCCTCTGGAGGCTGCATTTTAATAGTGTCATAGTTTGCATTCAGTGATGAGAGAGAAGAAGTAATTCCTGATCTATGGGACTAGAAAGAGAAGAAAGAGAAAGAGAAAGAGATAGGAAACAACACACACCACACACACACACACACACCACACACACACACACACACACACACACACACACAACCACATACATACACACACACACTTTCTACACATACATGCAATTGCACAGCATTTAAACACGAACTTTTTTTTTTTTTTTTTTTTTTTTTTTTTTTAAGTTCTTCTTTCTTTCTTTTCTTTCTTAATTTTTTTTTTTTTTTTTTTTAAATGTGAAAATGACACTTGTAATGATTCAATTCATAATACATCGCAATAATTATGTGAAAATGACACTTGTCATGATCAATACAAGAATTATTGCGAAAAGTGAACACTTGCCTGATCAATAACAATACATCGCAATAATTATGTGATATAAAAGACACTTGTCTTGATATACATAATTATGCGAAAAGTGACACTTGTTATTGTCAAAACATTACAACTGCAATAATTATGTAAAAACTTCTTCACATATGTTTTCTAAATGCGCAGTCTGTTTGCCCAGATGTAAAGCCGACCTTCTTTCTGATTTTATATCTGAACAGAAAATTGATCTTATCTTTCTCACAGAAACCTGGCTTAACCCACAAGGTCATGAACCTAAGATTAAACAACTGACACCACCTGGCTATACAACTCTTTCTTTCCCCGACCTTCCCGTGGAGGTGGCATTGCCATAGTTTACAAAGACACACTGCATCCAGCTCTTTCTTTCTGCCACTCTTTACCTATCTCACCTGAATCTTTTGAAGTCTGTGAACTCAACCTCACCTCACCCGGTCATTCTATTACTTTCTGCTGCCTTTACCGCCCACCTCCCAGCCGTAAGAACAAACTGACATCTTCAGTTTTCCATCAAGAATTTCAATCTCTCCTCGATCACTACAGCCTCTCTCCAAGAAGCTTGTCATTCTTGGTGACTTTAATTTTCACTTCGACAACCAATCTTCTCCTGATGTCAAGCGTATTTCTCTTTCTTTGTCAAATCACTCTCTTTCCCAGCTGGTGAATGAAGCAACACACAGATCAGGTCATATCCTAGACTGGCTCATCACTGATGTTTCACAAGATCTTGTCACCTCTATCTCCGTCACTGACCAACTGCTTTCTGATCATTCTGCCATCCTTTTCTTCCTTAACATTGCAAAACCTATCAAAAAGAAGAAGTGCATCACCCGTGTAACCTCAAGGCTATTGACATTCAAACTTTCTCTTCCAAGCTGCTGAACGCCTATCACAAAACCCCTGAAGACACTGACAACTTCTAAACACTATAACGCTATTCTCAGCCAACTGCTTGATGAGCATGCACCTCCCACTGACCATATTCTCCTGATAGGCCTTTCGCCCCATGGTACACCCATGATATCCTGGTGGCAAAGCGCAAACGCCGACAACTAGAACGGCAGTGGCGAAAAACAAAAACTGAAATAAACAAACAGCTCTTTCGAAAAACAAACCAACAAAGTAAAAACCTTAATCCACTCAGCCAAGACAAAGTACTACTCTGCTCAAGTTCTCAATGCAACATCCATGAAATCTCTTTTTTTCCCTCACTTCAACTCTTCTTGGATCTGCAAAGACAAGCCCTCTGCCTACTGTTCACAGTCACTCTGAACTTCCTGATATATTTTCTTCGTTCTTTTCAGACAAAGTCCGTAACATTCGCTCCAGACTAGATCAGACTCCCTTCCAACCTGTACCTCCTGATCCCCAATTCACTGGCACTCCTCTCCTTTCCTTTCAGCCAAAAAGTGAGGAAGAAATCAGGAAAATTCTAAATGAAATGACCATAAAATCATGTGATCTTGATCCTATGCCTGCTTCTCTTTTCACGCAGTGCCTTCCGCAGCTTATACCAACTATCACGAAGATTGTAAACTCATCTCTTCTTTCGGGAATTTTTCCTTCAGAACTCAAAACTGCAATAGTTACACCTCTACTAAAAAAGCACGACCTTGACCCTAACATACTGAAAAATTACAGACCTGTTTCTAACCTACCTTTCATCTCCAAAGTCCTTGAAAAAGTAGTTCTGAAACAACTCAACAGCCATCTCCATTCAAATAGTCTCCTTCCCGCATTTCAGTCTGCCTATCGCGTCAACCACAGCACGGAAACCACCCTAGTCCATACGTTAAACACGCTTCTAAACGCTTCTGACTCAGGGAAAATCTCTCTTCTCACTCTTCTCGACTTATCTGCAGCATTTGACACTATAGATCACTCTATCCTTCTCTCCCGTCTCCAAAAAACGTTCGGTGTTACTGGCACAGCCCTTACCTGGTTTAGTTCATACCTCACTGATCGATTCCAGACAGTCTCAGTAAACAAAATTCAATCAATTCCTGTAAAACTAGAATGTGGAGTCCCACAAGGATCATTCTGGGCCCTGTCCTGTTCACTCTCTACACTGTTCCACTCTCATACATAATAAACCGTCACCAGATCAACCATCATTTCTACGCTGATGACTCTCAGATTCAAAGCAGTGACACTCCTGAAAATCTGCCTTCTCTCTTGACAAATATGTCACTTTGCCTTCAGAAATTCAAAACTGGATGATACAAAACAATTACAGCTAAATGCAGATAAAACCGAAGCCATGATTATAGGGACCAAACACAAACTCTCTTCCATCACAACAGATTCAATAGAATTTGGCAGTACATCAGTTCCGCTATCCAGTGCAGTTAAGTATCTAGGTGTTGTTATTGACAACACACTCTCTATGCAAAAGTTCATCACCCAGACCTGCCAGTCCTGCTACTATCAATTACGACGTATAAGTGCAATCCGAAAGTACCTGTCCACTGATGCAACATCCAAACTTGTCACATCTCTTATTCTTTCACGTCTGGACTATTGTAATTCTCTTTTGGCTGGTCTGCCAGCATCATCTATCCACTCCCTTCAACGCATACAAAACTCTGCAGCTCGATTAGTCCTCAAAAAGAAAAAATCTGAGCATATTACTCCACTCCTGCAATCTCTCCACTGGTTGCCTGTGCCACAGAGAGTAAAGTACAAGATCAGTACCCTCTGTTACAAATGTCTCCACAAAACAGCACCCTCCTACCTCTGTGAATGTCTTCACCTGTACACTCCTTCTCGTTCCCTCCGCTCTGCTGCAGATACCTTGTGCTTACGAATACCTAGATTCAACCAATCCACTGTTGGCCGTCGCTCTTTCTCTATTTCTGGTCCATCAATCTGGAATGACCTCCCTCTCTCCCTTCGTGAAAAGCCTACTTACGACAGCTTTAAATCCAGCCTCAAAACATACCTATTTCAAACCTAAGATTTTTCCCTCTTGTTTCATCTCATGTCTGTCCCTGCCTTTGAAAGCCAAAATTCCAACACCCTGCTGAAATGTACAACCTGTGTGTGTGTGTGTGTGTGTGTGTGGTGTGTGTGTGGTGTGTGTGTGTTT
>CM054136.1:44366699-44456699 GCA_028751875.1 Rapana venosa
TGCAAGTTTTATTTCCACACCATTAAGGTAGCTGCATTCTAACCTTGGGAAATTTAAACATTTGAGGCCTGAAGCCTAATGTTTGAGTTCCAAACTAAAATTCAAAGAAATAAGTTTTGCTTCAATTTGAATCTAAATATCATGGTGTCCACGTGCTGCTGTGTCATACAGGCCCATTTTTAAAACTTGTTTTTAACACTAATCCTAACACTAACCCTCATACTTACTCTTGCATGACCTTACTCTTGCATGACTTTACTCTTGCATGACCTTTGGGCTGCATGTCATCACAGTGGCAGGTGGATACAATGGTATAAGGACACAATGGTTTGTACCTTTCTTGAAACTCCTGAGGGGGGTGTCGTTTATTTGGTTCTCCCACAAAGCAGTGACCGTCTATTTTGGGTTGACCCTTATAGTTGACCAGGGCTTTGATGCGAGAAACGACAGTAGAGTTGTTTTTATACCATGTTTTAATCTGTATATAGTTGTACTGGGGGGGGGGGGGGGATTTCGGGCAAGCAAGTATTTAGGGAAAGGACACCAAGTCCATGCAAATGATATAAAGAGGTGTATGTCTGTGCGTGGAAGGGTGTGAGGAGCAGAAATGTATACTTTATTTTTGTTGTTTATGAAAATGAGTAGGAGCAATTTCAAGAAAGAGGTGTTAAAAAAGATGGTATATATGTCTAGGCTACTTTTTTTTAAAGTGTGGAGGTGGGGTAGGGGAGCAGAGAGGATTAACAAGGCACAGATGTACAATTGGTAGGGGGATAAAGAGTAGTAAACTGAATGACAGAGAGGTTCAGAAGGAGGAAGTAGGAGATGTATATTCAGGTCCCTAAGAATATGGCAAACAATTCTCACTGTGTTGTGTTGTCATGTGTGGTGTGGTGTGTGGTGTGTGTGTGGTGTGTGTGTGATCAAAGCGGAGTCTGATTTGTACTGAAGGGAAATCTTTGTATTGCTGTTATTACGGATAAGTGATCACATATTTGATTATGCAATATTTTGATTCTGTTGTGAAGCTAGGACCAATGTTGCATTATTTATATGTACATGCTTCAAGAGAGAGAGTGCTTCTGTCTAAAAATTATTGATGGTTAGCTCTTTTGTGTGGCTATTTGTGTGTGCTTTTTTAATCATGATGTTTTGTGCATTACTTCATCCCTTTTAAAATAAAATATTCTGCTTTAATGATTGAATGTGGTTTATGTAGATAATAATTTTTTATATCAAACAAGAAACACTGAAGGAATAGAAGGTTCGATGCTTCTCCCCCCCCCCCCCCCCCCCAAAAAAAAAGGAAAAAAAAGAAAAAGAAAAAAAGAGAAAGTGGGAAAAAATAGGAGGTTGGAGGCCCCACCCCCAAAAAAAAGAAAGAAAGAAAAAAAGAAGAGAAAAGAAAAAACACAGAAAATACAAAAGTGGGAAAAAATAGGAGGCTGGAGGCCCCACAAAAAAATAAAAAAATAAAAAGAGAAAGAGAGAAAAAAGAAAAATGTTGGGAGGAGAGGGTACCTAGATTTGTTTTTCGAGATCAAATTTGTTCTAAAATATTTTAAACAATCTTTCCTGTTGGCTGGACAGAATGTTTGTTACTTGTAAAACCAGCTGAAAAGTTGTATTCCTTGTTCGTATGGTTTTGTAATGTGGAAATGCATTTAGCCATTATGTATGTGTGTGTGATTTTTAAAATTTTGATAGAACTTGATTTTCTTTTAAAATCATAGACCTGAAATCATGTTTATTGTACATTGCTAATGAAACAAACTACTCCTGAAATAGCTGTTGATGTAAGACAGGGGCAGAATGTTGCTATATTGCTGGCAAATCCATGCTGTGGCCTTATCATTAATAATACCATGGCAGATTTTACAACAGCACTTCCAGGAAACCACCTCTGTGCATGATTTTGTAAGTAAAAATGCCGTTACCTGTATTTTCTTTGTTTTCAAAGTTGTTTGTGTCAGGTTTATGTGTGTGGAATGTGGATATAATTTTTTTTCAACAGATTGCTTTCAAATTAGTCATATTCGTACAGTAAATTTTACTTTTAAATGGAGAGGGGAATTCTTAATTTGGATTCATTAAAAAAAAAATTGTATGCTTTGTTTTGGTAGCTTTTTGTTTTGTGTGTGTTTCTTAAAACATGACATTGTAAAGCCAGCAGAGTAGACTGTATTGTTTTCTGTTTTTCGTTTTTTTGTTTTTTAGTAGGTTTTCTTTATTTCTTATAGTATGTTATGCTCTGAGATTGATGTATTATTTGCATACTCCCCCCCCCCCCCCCCCTCTTGAGTCTTGTGTCTCTTTCCTCCCCCCTGAAAAGGAAAAGTGGGAGACAAAATCAAATTGTGGTAAAACATGCCATCACATATATCTGAGAGAAGTTGTTAGCTTTTCAATTCTATTTGATTTTGGTTTTGCAATGCATACAGATTTTTTTATCATGTTTATATCAGAAAATTGTGTTAGTTCCATACTTAATTAATTTCTTGTTATTGATTTAATAAACTTGCATGAATATGAAATAATTCTCTTTGATTTTCATTTCAATATTATTTGTGTGTGTTGTGTTGAGATTGTAAGATTGTGATATAAAAGATTTTGATTGTAAGATTTGAATGTATAAACATTTTGATCACACTGAGGGCTTAACTTTTCTTTTTTGTACCCCTCTTTTTTGTGAGTGTATGTCAGTGTGGCAATTACTGAAAGAATAGTTTGTTTTTTTATTTATTATTTTTTATTTATTGAGGATAATGGAAAAAGCACTCATGTGCCTTTTTACGTCCAGTCCCCATGTGTATGCAGCTATGTAAATTTTATCATCTGTTCCCACTGGCATACAATGGCCTACTCTTTCGAAAAGTGGAACGGGATTTAATGTGTGCGTAAGATTTCTGCGTACATTTGCACATAGGGCCTCAGTTTATAGTCTCATCTGAAGGACTTTTGGGGAAAGTGGAGTCTGCACTGATGTTAACTCCAGGAAAAAAAATCCCCTTGAATGGGATTCAAACCCAGGTTGTCAGATTACGAGCGCAATATTCTAACCGCTAGGTATCCTGTCCCCCAATTTATAGATCTAGAGAGCTAATTTATCATCTTTTATTTGACTGCTTGTCACTGTAAGAATTCAGAAACTTTTCTTGATGGGTTTTTCTGGTTTTTTTAATTGATGGATAAAAGCAGACTGTATGAATAGGAATTTTAAAAAGTATTTCTCTTTTTGTTTTTGTTTTGTTTTTTTTGTTTTCTTTTTTGGGGTTTGTTTTGAAACGAAACGCTTGTCGTAATACAGATTAAATAAGAATTGCCACTTTCAACATATTTAAACTGAGTTTAGATTAGAAATGTACTAGTGCAGGTTCTTTGAGTTGTATCACTGTTATTTGTTAAATTAAAATTTTGAGAGTAGTAAAAGATTTCCACTTTATTTGTTGGTATGCATGTCTGAATATGTACGAGAAAAGTCTTTAGCTAAAAATGTAAACAGGTATAACAAAACAATGTTGAGCATGAATTATGTTAGGATATTGTGTGACAGTACTATGTTGTGTTGTGATTTTATTGTGTTCCCCAGGACTTCAAAACTGCATCATGACCAAGAATTTGTCATCGTCGGGACTTCACAACTACATCACTATGAAGACATCATCGTTTCCAAGACTTCAAACCTACATCAAGATCAAGACTTCATCATCTTCAAGACTTCACGACTGCATCATCACCAGGAATGAATAATTCCCATGATTTCTTCATCACCGCATATTCGTCGCTAGGATTTCTTCATCACCATCAGATCTGGGCTCTTCATCATCAGATCACCGACCGAATCTTCAAAAGGCGACTTCTACTGCTTGTCACTGTAAGAACACAGAAACTTTCTTGGATTATTTCGTTGATGGATAAAAGTAGAGTGTGTGCATTACTTTGAGTTTTTAAGTGGTATCCTTAAGAGGAAATCAAATGTTGCTGTTAATAAAACAGTTGGTAGATAAGAAGTGCCAATCTCCATATTTGGTTTATTTCTTTTAACTTTTGTTTGAAAATGGTGTTATAAGCTGAAAGATTTTCACAAACTTTTACCAATGGATTTTTTGGGTGGTGGTTTGGTGGAGGGGGGGCGGGTTGTTTTTGTGTGTGTGTATTTTTGAGTGTGACTTGACTTCCAGGTTACTTGTTGTTTTGGATGTTTGACTATCAAGAGGAAAAGTGCTGTGCCAGAAGTGTAGAAAGGTGTAGCAAAGTAATGGTGAGCATGAATTGAAATAACGATGTAAAAATGTATTGCAGTACTACATTGTGTGGTAATGTCTTGTGTTATTGTTTGATGTAATGTTCATTTCTTTTGAAATGATTGTAGTGCAAAGGGGAACACGTTGCCCGGAATTCATCATCACCATGACTTCTGGGTTTATCATGACCAAATCACCAAGACTTCAAATGGTAACTTCTGCTGCTTGTCACTGTAAGAATTCAGAAACTTTTCTTGATGGTTTTAAAAATTTTTTATTGATGGATAAAAGTAGACTGTATGAATAGGAATTTTAAAGAAGTATTCTTGATGAAAAAGAAATGCTTCTTGTTTGTGTTTTTGTTTTTGTGTTTTGTTTTCTTTGTTGTTGTTTTGAAAAGAAATTACTTCTCGTAATACAGATTAGATAAGAATTACCACTCATAACATATTTGAACTTAGTTTAGATTAGACATGTACTAGTGCAGGTTCTTTGAGTTGTACCTCTGGTGTTTTTTAAATTAAAATTTTTGGAGTAGTAATGGATTTCCACTTTATTTGTTGGTATGCATGTCTGAATATGAACGAGGAAAGTCTTTAGCTAAAAATGTAAACATGTATAACAAAACAGTGTTGAGCATGAATTATGTTAGGATGTTGTATGACAGTACTATGTTGTGTTGTGATTTTATTGTGTTCCCCAGGACTTCAAAACTGCATAATGACCAAGAATTTGTCATTGTCGGGACTTCACAACTACATCACCATGAAGACATCGTCATTTCCAGGACTTCACACCTACATCAACATCAAGACGTCATCATCTTCAAGACTTCACGACTGCATCATCACCAGGAATTAATAATTCCCATGATTTCTTCATCACCGCATATTCGTCGCTAGGATTTCTTCATCACCATCAGATCTGGGCTCTTCATCACCAGATCACCAACCGAATCTTCAAAAGGCAACTTCTACTGCTTGTCACTGTAAGAACACAGAAACTTTCTTGGATGATTTCATTGATGGATAAAAGTAGAGTGTGTGCATTACTTTGAGTGTTAAAGTGGTATCTTAATGAAGAAATCAAATGTTGCTGCTAATAAAACATTTGATAGATAAGAAGTGCCAATCTCCATATTTGGTTTATTTCTTTTAACTTTTGTTTGAAAATGGTGTTATAAGCTGAAAGATTTTCACAAACTTTTACCAATGGATTTTTGGGTGGTGGTTTGGTGGGGGGGGGGTTGTTTTTGGGGGGGGGGGGGGGGGGAGGTTGTTGTTTTTGTGTGTGTGTTTTTTTGAGTGTGACTTGGCTTTCAGGTTACTTGTTGTTTTGGATGTTTGACTATCAAGAGGAAAAGTGCTGTGCCAGAAGTGTAGAAAGGTGTAGCAAAGTAATGGTGAGCATGAATTGAAATAACGATGTAAAAATGTATTGCAGTACTGCATTGTGTGGTAATGTCTTGTGTTACTGTTTGATGTAATGTTCATTTCTTTTGAAATGATTGTAGTGCAAAGGTGAACACGTTGCCCGGAATTCATCATCACCATGACTTCTGGGTTTATCATGACCAAATCACCAAGACTTCAAATGGTAAGTTTTGCTGCTTGTCACTGTAAGAATTCAGAAACTTTTCTTGATGGTTTTTAAAATTTTTATTGATGGATAAAAGTACACTGTATGAATAGGAATTTTAAAGAAGTATTCTTGATGAAAAAGAAATGATGCTTTTTTGTGTTTTTGTGTTTTGTTTTCTTTGTTGTTGTTGTTTTGAAAAGAAATTATTTCTCGTAATACAGATTAGATAAGAATTACCACTCTTGACATATTGAAACTGAGTTTAGATTAGAAATGTACTAGTGCAGGTTCTTTGAGTTGTACCACTGGTGTTTTTTAAATTAAAATTTGTGGGAGTAGTAATGGATTTCCACTTTATTTGTTGGTATGCATGTCTGAATATGAACAAGAAAAGTCTTTAGCTAAAAATGTAAACAGTTATAACAAAACAGTGTTGAGCATGAATTATGTTAAGATGATGTATGACAGTACTATGTTGTGTTGTGAATTTATTGTGTTCCCCAGGACTTCAAAACTGCATCATGACCAAGAATTTGTCATCACGGGGACTTCACAACTACATCAAAAGGCAACTTCTACTGCTTGTCACTGTAAGAACACAGAAACTTTCTTGGATTATTTCATTGATGGGTAAAAGTAAAGTGTGTGCATAAATTGGAGTTTTCAAGAGGTTTCCTTAAGAAGAAATAAAATGTTGCTGCTAATAAAACATTTGGTAGAGATTGATAAGTGCCAATCTCCTTACTTGGTTTTTTCCCTAACTTAAGTTTGAAAACAATGTAAGCTGAAAAATTTTCACATATTTTTACCACTGTTTTTTTTTTTTGTGGTAATTTTTCTTTTTGGTTTTTAGTGTTGCTTTTCTTTCCAGTAACGTGATGTTAAGGATGTTTGAATATCAAAAGGAAAAGTGCAGTGCTAAAAATGTAGAAAGGTGTAGCCAAATAACGGAGAGCACGAATTGAAATAATGATGTAAAAATGTTTTGCGGTACTACATAGTGTGATGATTTCTTTTCTTGATGTTACCATGTTCATTTCTTTTGAAATGTCTTGATTGTAATATATTTGAATTTCTGTGCTTTGAGATAATAATGAATTATCTGTGTATGTTGGGCAGGACTTCGTCTTTGCCTGAACTTCTTAATCTGCTGGACGTTGTCAATGGCAAGACTTTTTCATCACCACGACTTCAGAACTGCATCATCACCAAGACTTCATCATCACCAGGACTTCAGAACTGCATCACCACCAAGACTTCATCATCGCCAGGACTTCAGAACTGCATCACCACCAAGACTTCATCATCACCAGGACTTCAGAACTGCATCACCACCAAGACTTAATCATCACCAGGACTTCACAAATGCATCACCACCAAGACTTCATTATCACCAGAACTTCAAAACTGAATCACTGCCACGACTTCATCACCAAGACTTCATCATGGCCAGGACTTCTTCATTGCTACAACATTGCCTGGAATTCTTCATCACCATGACTTCCGGGCTCATCATCACCATATCACCAAGACTTCTACTGCTCATTACTGTAAGTACAAAAACGCTGTCAATAGCGGTTTCATTGATGGATAAAAGTAGAATGTGTGCATGAATATAAGTTTTTTGAAAGTATCCTTACTGCATTATTTTATTTATTATTTATTTTATTTATTCTTTTATATCGAGGATAATGGAATAAGCACTCATGTGCTTTTTTACATCCAGTCCCCGTGTGTATGCGGTTTTGTAAATTTTGTCATGTTTCCACTGGCACACAATGGCCTACTCTTCTGCAAAGCGGAACAGGATTTAACGTGTGCGCAAGATGTTCTGCATGCGTTCGAACACAGGGCCTCAGTTTATAGTCTCATCTGAAGGACTTTGACATTCAGTTCGATTTTTTTGTCAAA
This sequence comes from Rapana venosa, assembly GCA_028751875.1. Lineage (NCBI taxonomy): Eukaryota > Metazoa > Mollusca > Gastropoda > Neogastropoda > Muricidae > Rapana > Rapana venosa. The sequence continues at coordinate 44,374,436 of CM054136.1, forward strand.
CTGGGAAGAAAGGGCGAGGCTGGGAATTGAACCAAGAACTTGACGGTTAAGTTGTTGGCAGGCGAACATCTTGACCATCCTGCCACCTTCCTTGCATTACTGCATATGCAAAATTTATAAATGCAAGTCATAATTTGGTGCATTTCTTTTATTTTTCCTAGTTGAGTTTGAAAATGTGGTTGTAAGCTTTAATGTTTTTTTTAGATTAGTACCATTCATTGTTCTGTTGAGTAGGTAGTTGCTTTCCAGTTTGGTTGTTAGTATGGATGTTTGAATATTAAAGAGAAAGCTGTAGTGCTAAAAACATAACAATGGTGAAGCAAAATGATAGTGTGCATTAATACGATCATGGTACATAAATGTTATATGGTACTATATTGTGTGGTGGTTTATTTTCTTATTGCTTGATGTTATTGTGCTCATTGCCTTGGGTTTTGGTTTGGTTTTTTTGTGCCTCAGTTAGAGCTTTAAGGTTCACCAATAGTGAGATTTTTGGTTGTGACCGTTTTTGCCCACCATGAAGGTAGCCGCATCCCAACTTCAGGGATGTACGCTAATATACTGAATGCTGACATAAATTAGGGACCTTTAGCATGCATGTTTGATCTTATGCAAGTGTATATATATGTATATAATTGTATATGTACATGATGGGAATTACGGCACTGGCAGGTCTGCTCTTGAAGTTGACCTGGGAGATCGTATAAATCCCCACCCTTAATTTGCCAGATGCCAGCTAGATTCAAACCCATGACTTCTGAACCCATGGGATTGAAGCTGAACAGTCTTAACCACTCGGCTATGGCATCCATCACATCATTTCCTTTGAAATGCTATGCTTGTTATGTATTGAAACTTGTCTGCTTTGAGATAGTAATGAATTGTGTCTGTATGATGGGCAGGACTTCGCCTTCACCAGAGCTTCCTTACCTGCTAGACATCGTCGCCAGGACTTCAAGACTTCATCATCACCAGAACTTCAAGACTTTATCATCACCAGGACTTCAAGACTTCATCATCACCAGGACTTCCAGACTTCATCATCACCAGGACTTCAAGACTTCATCATTACCAGGACTTCAAGACTTCATCATCACCAGGACTTCCAGACTTCATCATCACCAGTACTTCAAGACTTCATCATCACCAGGACTTCGAGACTTCATCAACGCTAGGACTTCAAGACTTCATCATCGCCAGGACTTCAAGACTTCATCATCACCAGGACTTCAAGACTTCATCATCACCAAGACTTCATTCATCGCCAGGACTTCAAGACTTCATCATCGCCAGGACTTCAAGACTTCATCATCGCCAGGACTTCATTACCAGTACTTCAAGAATTCATCATCACCAGGACTTCAAGACTTCATCATCACCAGGACTTCAAGACTTCATCATCACCAGTCAAGACTTCATCATCACCAGGAGTTCAAGACGTCATCATCGCCAGGACTTCAAGACTTCATCATCACGACTTCAAGATTTCATCATCACCAGGACTTCAAGACTTCATCATCACCAGGACTTCAAGACTTCATCATCACCAGGACTTCAAGACTTTATCATCATAAGGACTTCAAGACTTCATCATCACCAGGACTTCATCATCACCAGGACTTCAAGACTTCATCATCACCAGGACTTCAAGACTTTATCATCATAAGGACTTCAAGACTTCATCATCACCAGTCAAGACTTCATCATCACCAGGAGTTCAAGACGTCATCATCGCCAGGACTTCAAGACTTCATCATCACGACTTCAAGATTTCATCATCACCAGGACTTCAAGACTTCATCATCACCAGGACTTCAAGACTTCATCATCACCAGGACTTCAAGACTTTATCATCATAAGGACTTCAAGACTTCATCATCACCAGGACTTCATCATCACCAGGACTTCAAGACTTCATCATCACCAGGACTCCAAGACTTTATCATCATAAGGACTTCAAGACTTCATCATCACCAGGACTTCATCATCACCAGGACTTCAAGACTTCATCATCACCAGGACTTCAAGACTTTATCATCACCAGGACTTCAAGACTTCATCATCACCAGGATCATTACCAACACTTCTTCATCTCCAGGACTTTAAAACTGGATCATCACCAAGACGTCATCACCACAACTTTATCATTGCCTGGAATTCTTCATCTCTATGAATTCTGGGCTCATCATCAACTCGTCAAGACTTCAAAAGAGAACTACTGCTTATCACAGTAATATCACAGAAACTCTCTTGTGCTTTCACCGATGGATAGTCATAGTGTGTGTGCATGAATAATAATATATATATTTTTTTTTTATATTAAAAAACCAACCAACCAAACAAACAAAAACGCTTGATGAGAAATAGTTACCACAAATGTAGATGTCATGAATAAGTGCCAGTCTCCTTTTTTTATAATAAGTTTTAATAATTATTTTGCTTACCCACTTTAGTATGGAAATGTGCTAGTAAGGTCACAGTTCTTCCCAGATTTGTACTAGTGTTTTATTGAGTGATAAATGATTTCTATGTCTGAATATTAAAAGGAAAACTAGTGCTAAAAATGTAGAAAAGTTGCAAGTCGAGTCAAAAACACAAAATAGCAAATTAATGATGAGTATGAATTGAAATCATGATGATTTATGTATCCAGAGTGAGAGAGAGAGAGAAAAGCTTATATGAAACGTCTTAGGAAATGATAAATATGAGTGCTGCATAATTTTAGCGAGATGAGTGAGAGGTGTGTGTGTGTGAGAGAGAGAGAGAGAGAAGGGGGGGGGGGGGGGGGGGGAAACTTACTATTTCCTAGAGGAGTGTTTTAGGGTAAAAAGGGATTTGGGAGGGAGGGATGGGATGCATATTCACATCAGCCATCAAGGGAAAAGTACAGGAAGGCTTCTAAAATGCTTTTGGGGACTGAAATCTTTTTTCTTCTTTTTTTGTTTGTTCCTTGGCTAGAGCTCCGGAATTCACAAATAGTCAGATCTTGCATACGCAACTATTTTTGCCGACAATTAAGGAAACCGTAATCCAACTTTGGAGACTTAAAGAAATGAAGAATTTAACTTTTTGTTTTTCGTTCCTCGGCTAGAGCTCTGAGGTTCAACAGTAGCGAGATTTTTGTGTCTGCAACTGTTTTATTTCCACACCATTAAGGTAGCTGCATTCCAACCATGGGAAATTTTAACATTTGAGGCCTGAAGCCTAATGTTTGAGTTCAAAACTAAAATTCAAAGAAATAAGTTTTGCTTCAATTTGAATCTAAATATCATGGTGTCCACGTGCTGCTGTGTCATACAGGCCCATTTTTAAAATTTGTTTTTATCACTAATCCTAACACTAACCCTCATACTTACTCTTGCATGACCTTACTCTTGCATGACCTTACTCTTGCATGACCTTTGGGCTGCATGTCATCACAGTGGCAGGTGGATACAATGGTATAAGGACACAATGGTTTGTACCTTTCTTGAAACTCCTGAGGGGGGTGTCGTTTATCAGGTTCTCCCACAAAGCAGTGACCGTCTATCTTGGGTTGACCCTTGTAGTTGACCAGGGCATTGATGCGAGAAACGACAGTAGAGTTGGTTTTATACCATGGTTTAATCAGTATATAGTTGTACGGGGGGGAGGGGGGGGGGATTTCGGGCAAGCAAGTATTTATGGAAAGGACACCAAGTCCATGCAAATGATATAAAGAGGTGTATGTCTGTGCGTGGAAGGGGGTGAGGAGCAGAAATGTATACTTTATTTTTGTTGTTTATGAAAAGGAGTAGGAGCAATTTCATGAAAGAGGTGTTTAAAAAAGATGGTATATATGTCTAGGCTACTTTTTTTTTAAAGTGTGGGGTGGGGTGGGGGTGGGGGGAGCAGAGAGGATTAACAAGGCACAGATGTACAATTGGTAGGGGGATAAAGAGTAGTAATCTGAATGACAGAGAGGTTCAGAAGGAGGAAGTAGGAGATGTATATTCAGCTCCCTAAGACTATGGCAAACAATTCTCAGTGTGTTGTGTTGTCATGTGTGGTGTGTGGTGTGTGTGTGATCAAAGCGGGGTCTGATTTGTACTGAAGGGATATCTTTGTATTGCTGTTATTATGGATACAAGATCACATATTTGATTATGCGCTATTTTGATTCTGTTGTGAAGCTAGCACCAATGTTGCATTATTTATATGTACATGCTTCAAGGGAGAGTGCTTCTGTCTAAAAATCATTGATGGTTAGCTCCTTTGTGTGGCTATTTGTGTGTGCTTTTTTAATCATGTTGTTTTGTGCATTACTTCATCCCTTTTAAAATAAAATATTCTTTTTAATGATGAAATGCGGTTTATATAGATAATAATTGTTTTATATCAAACAAGAAACACTGAAGGAATAGAAGGTTCGATGCTTCCCCCCCTCCCAAAAAAAAAGAAAAAGAAAAAAAAAGAGAAAGTGGGAAAAAAATAGGAGGTTGGAGGCCCCACAAAAAAAAAGGAAAAAAAGAAAGAAAGAAAAAAAGAAGAGAAAAGAAAAAACACAGAAAATAAAAAAGTGGGAAAAAATAGGAGGTTGGAGGCCCCACAAAAAAATAAAAAAACAAAAAGAGAAAGAGAGAAAAAAGAAAAATGTTGGGAGGAGAGGGTACCCAGTGTTTTTTTCCAGATCAAATTTGTTCTAAAATATTTTGAAATAATCTTTCCTGTTGGCTGGACAGAATGTTTGTTATTTGTAAAACCAGCTGAAAAGTTGTATTCCTTGTTCGTATGGTTTTGTAATGTGGAAATGCATTTAGCCATTATGTATGTGTGTGTGATTTTTAAGGGATAAAGTATTTATACCACTTAACTTTTTAAAATTTTGATAGAACTTGATTTTCTTTTAAAATCATAGACCTGAAATTATGTTTATTGTACATTGCTAATGTTGTTGTTGTTGTGCGTTCCCCAGCTTTACACCCTGGGGGTCACCCAGAACATGCACTCTGACTCACTCATCCCACCTGGGAATCACTGTGAGATAGGAAGCACACCGGATGGAAGTTTGCTGTATGACTATTTTCAAGTACCTCGCCAAATAGGCAGCCATACTCTGACTTCAGAGGATTTTTTTTCTTCTTTAAAAGAAGAGTGCAGGTTGTTATGTTAAGAGCTTGTCATGGCTGAAGGCAATCTCAACACAACATTTTACAACATAACAACATTTTAGTGTAGGCCTTGGCAAATAGCTGGCATCAATAACTGACACAGCTTTTGGCCTGGACCAGTACATTGCTAATAAAAAAAACTACTTCTGAAATAGTTGTTGATGTAAGACAGGGGAAGAATGTTGCTGTGTTGTTGGCAAATCCATGCTGTGGCCTTATCATTAATAATACCATGGCAGATTTTACAACAGCACTTCCAAGAAACCACCTTTGTGCATGATTTTGTGAGTAAAAATGCCGTTACCTGTATTTTCTTTTGTTTTTCAAAGTTGTTTGTGTCAGGTTTGTGTGTGTGGAATGTGGTTATAATTTTTTTTTCAACAGATTGCTTTCAAATTAGTCACATTTGTACAGTAAATTTTGCTTTTAAATGGAGAGGCGAATTCTTAATTTGGATTCATTAAAAAAAATTGTGTATGCTTTGTTTTGGTAGCTTTTTGTTTTGTGTGTGTTTCTTAAAACATGACATTGTAAAGCCAGCAGAATAGACTGTATTATTTTCTTTTTCTTTGTTTTGGGTTTTTTTTTAATAGGTTTTCTTTATTTTTACAGTATGTTATGCTCTGAGATTGATGTATTATTTGCATACTCCCCCCCTGTTGAGTCTTGTGTCCCTCCCCCCCCTCCTCCCCCAAGGAAAAGTGGGAGACAAAATCAAATTGTGGTAAAACATGCCATCGCATATATTTTAGAGAAGTTGTTAGCTTTTCAATTCTATTTGATTTTGGTTTTGCAATGCAAATATATGTTATCATGTTTATATCAGAAAATCGTTAGTGCCATACTTAATTAATTTCTTGTTATTGATTTAATAAACTTGCATGAATATTAAATAATTCTCTTTGATTTTCATTTCAATATTGTTTGTGTGTGTGTGTGTGTTGAGATTGTAAGATTGTGATATAAAAGATTTTGATCGTAAGATTTGAATGTATAAACATTTTGATCACACTGAGGGCTTAACTTTTCTTTTTTTTTTACCCCTCTTTTTTTGTGAGTGTATGTCAGTGTGGCAATTACTGAAAGAACAGCTTTTAAATTTATTTATTTATTTATTTTTTATCGAGGATAATGTAATAAGCACTCATGTGCCTTTTTATGTCCAGTCCCTATGTGTATGCAGTTTTGTAAATTTTGTCATCTGTTCCTTCTGGCACACAATGGCCTACTTTTTCGAAAAGCGGAACGGGATTTAACGTGTGCGTAAGATGTTCTGCGTGCATTCGCACACGGGGCCTCAGTTTATAGTCTCATCTGAAGGACATTTGGGGAGAGTGGAGTCTGCACTGATGTTAACTCCAAGGAAAAAATCCCCTTGAATGGGATTCGAACCCAGGTTGTGAGATTACGAGCGCAATATTCTAACCACTAGGCTATCCCGTCCCCCAATTTATAGATCTAGAGAACTAATTTATCATCTTTTATTTGACTTTCTCTTTTAAAAAAAAATATCAACACATACATGTATGCACACATGCACAAACACATGCACGCACAAACACACACACACACACACTTACACACACACACACACACACCACACACACACACACACACACACACACACACACACTCACAAATACTCGCAAACACACACACCCATACACGTTTTCTTTATTTTATTTCAAGGATAACGGAATAAACACTAAAGTGCTTTCTTACATTCAGTCCCCATGTGCATGCACTTTTGTAAATTTCGTCATCTGTTCCCACTGGCACAAATGGCCTACACTTCCAGTACACAGAACATGTTTTAACATGTGCTGCAGTGTGTGTTTGTGCGCGCGCGCGTGTGTATGGTGTTTCCCACGCGGGGATGCTGGGGGAGTCTTTAAATGTATTATATCCCCTACCTTTTGGAAATTCTGTGCTAGAAATTTCCCCTTTTCTGTCTCTCTCTTTGTTTCTGTCTTTTTTTTCTGTACTTCTCTGTCATCTCTCTTATTTTCCATCTTCCCAGTCCATTCGCCTGCATTATTTCAAGCAGCTCTCTCTCTCTCTCTCTCTCCGCCTATCTTACCCTCTCTCTTTTTCTCCCTACTCCTTTCTTTCTATACAACATGAGTTTGTCTTGTCATTAAAGAACTTAGGTTATTGTCTTTTATTATTCTTTTTGCATACGGAATATTATGTGCAAAATTTGGGGGATGGGATAGCCTGGTGGTTACAGTGTTGCACATTATGCTCGTGATCTACTGACCAAGGTTAAAATTTTCCCCTGGAGTTAACATCGTTGCCAACTCCACTCCCCCCCCCCCCCCCCCCCCCCCTATCTTTCAGATGAGACTAAACTGACATCCTGTGTGCGAATGCATGCAAAACATATTGCGCTCACATTAAACCTGTTCCACTTTTTGGAAGAGTAGGCCATTGTGTGGCAGTGGGAATGGATGACAATATTTACAAAACCGTATACACACAGGGGCTGGATGTAAAAAAAGCACACAAATACTTTTTCCATTATCCTCGAAATAAAAAGAGTAAAATAAATAAGTATATAAATGAAAAATCTCTTTCTTTCTTTGTTACCCTCTTTCCCTTTATCTCTACCCCTTCTCTTTCTACACAACATCAGTTTTGTTGTAAAGTTCGTAAGTTATTCATCTGTGATTATTGTTAGTTCTCTCTTTTTGCATGCCTGTCATTTTGACTTTAGTACATCGCTGGTCTGTTTTGTCGCATAATGTGTATACAGTATCATTTGTTTGCTTATTTTTTATGATTTTGATTCTTATTGCATTTTTATATGGATTTGTTAATGTCCTGAATGGAAATGCCTTCTTATTCTCTTCCTTGATGATATGAACTCTCTTCAGCTGTTGATCATTTATATGCTTAAGTATTATATTTGTATGTGAATATTATGCGCACATGCATGTATGTCAGAGTGTACATGTGTATGTTTGCATACATACACACACACACACACACACACACAACACACACACACACACACACACACACACCTACCCCTCTCTCTGCTTTATTTGTTCTTGATAACTTGATATTGATTCTTGTCATTATTTTATGGATTTGTTAATGCGTGAAATGAATTTTTTCTTCTTTGATTATATTTACTCTCTGTCTCTGTCTGTCTGTTTCTTTCTCTCTCTCTCTTTTCACTCTCCTTTCTTTTTCACCCCTCTCCCTGTTTTCTCTCTACCCTGTCTCTTTCAGTTCAGCTGATCAATTTTGTCATAAAAATGCATAGGTTTTATTGTCTTTTATCACTTGTTCTTTTTCAATGAGTATTACTTTGATTTATTGGTTGATCTGTTTTATTGCTATTATATCATTTGCTTATTTGTTTTTAATGCTGGATTTTATTTTATTGCATTTTTCTGTGTGGGTTTGCTAATGCTCTAAATGTAAAAGGTCTTTTTTTTCTCGCATTGATGACATACACACTCTCTGTCTGTCTGTCTATATATCTCTTTCTCTCTCCACCTTCTCTCCCTCTTTCTCTTAAGTTCTCACTTATCAATTTTGACATACAAAGATACGTAAGTTCACTGATTTATGATATTCATGTTTTACATGTTATTCTTTGCAACATACTATTTTTGGATTGATATAAGTTTAAGTTCTCACTTTATCAATTTTGACATACAAAGATATGGAAGTTCACTGATTTATGATGTTCATGTTTTTACATGTTATTCTTTGCAACATACTATTTTTTGATTGATATAAGTTTCATTATTGACTGGATTTTGTTGATGCCAGTTTTAGATCAACTCTTTTGTCCCTGAATATACAAAAAAATACATATTCCTTTCATGCCGGCTAGCTACTGTTGTGGGGAGCACGTAAGTCTTACTTTCAGGCCGGCTGACCACTTGGTCAGCGGTATAAAGGGGACAGGGTGCCAGTGTTTATACACTCCCTTTCAGCATCTAAATGCTGCTAGCAGGGTTTTTGTGTGTGCCTTATGTCCAGTGTAGACAGTTAAGGCTCCAGCTATGTTTATGACAGTTAACCACTCTTTCTCAGTTCACTTAGGAAGGTTGTGGAAAGTGCATAGGTGTTGTTTGTTAATCTGTCGTTTCCTTTATACTGGATCAGCTTTGTTTGAATCCACTTGTGCTTTGTTTTTGTCTCTTGCCTGTACTTTAAAAAATTGTAATCCTCTTCTCCCGCCCCCATGGGAATTCTGCAAGTACATAAACATCCTGCCCTTCTCTCAAAAAACAAAACAAAACAAAACTACCCTTCTCCTCCCATTCCCAATGAAAGCTGCAAATAATAATAATAATAATAATAATTTTATTTTATTTATTTATTTATTTATTTATTTTTACAAATCTTACACTACCTGTATTTCACAGACCCCTGTAAAGCTGTCAGTGCAGGTGACAAACTCAGATACATTCAGGAGAGTATATGAGAAAAGTTCAAATCAGAATAATTTATGTGCTGCATGAACATGTCGCTGTTAATAAGCTGCTGGCTTGCTTTCAAGCAGTTGGTGAAAGATAAGCATATGAAATCTGGAGTGAAGTTGTAAGGTTTTGCAGATGCTGAAACAGCTGATTGTTACAATCTTGAAGTGCACACAGGAAAACATGGAGAACAAGTACAAAAGGTCATTGGACTCAGTGCATGTCTTGTGATTGGCCTTACCAAACCCATTCAAAACTCTGGCCACATGGAGACAATTTCTACACCTCACCTGTTTTGGCCAAATACCTGGCCAGCAGATAAACTTAACCTGTGTGGCACAATGCGTCTAAACTGCTTAGTTTATCCCACTGACAAAGGCGTGGTTGACTACCTGTCTACCTGAAGTGTTCCAGTATGTCTCGTCAAGATGACAGATGCTCACCGCTTTCCTCTCATCAGTCAGCTAGTCACAGTTTCACTACAGTGACTGGATTGGAGCTGACCTGATGTCAGGTGATATTAGCATTGAAGTGGATTGCGATTTTGAAGGGGGGCCCATCCTTCTAGATGACAAAGATCTGATGCAGTGTTTGAAGCAGAGCATGGTGGAATGCTCAAGGTTATCGATGAAATAAAAGAGGAAATCTCAGGCAGGCACAGACGAAGAGAAAGAAGTGATGAGAAAAAGAATTTTGTAATTCCCAAAATAAAGCGACCAGAGCATGAAAACCAGTATGACAAGAGCTGTAGGAGCGGAGAGGATGGGAAGCATGAGTAGCTCAGGAGTGAAAGGGACAACAGATCCAGGAACCATGACAGCAGGAGAAGGGGCAGGGGAGACAGAGTCAGGATGGAGAGAAAGAGACAGCAAAGAAGATACTAGACACAGAGAGCGAGCCAGGACAGTCAGTGAGATAGTGGAAAGTACCATGCTGAATCCAAATGAGAGCCGTGGAATGGGTCATCGGACATCACTTCAAGTGGTGGGGAGTGACAGTCCCTCTTTGAAAGTTTTGCCCAGCAGGGTTTTATTCCAGATCACCACCATGCAATGATAGTAGAAAGTGCCACAGAAGTGACAAGGGCAGACCAAAGCACCACGAAAAACACCAGTCATGTACCCGAAGAAGAAGAGAGCGGTCTCATGACTCCCTTAGGAAAAGACAGCCTGGTGTTTGTCAGAGGTGAGTATTGAAGCTTGGATCATCAAAACAATTAGATCTTAGCAGCCCACACTAGTCCTGTTGATGTACCTTTGTGGGTTTTGTTGTTGTTTTTTGTTACTTAATTTCTTGGCGAGGCTACCATCCTCCACCAGGCTGGTTCCTGGGTGGCAGATAGGGGGTTTAGCTGCTAAAGCAGGCCCCAACCAACTGGTGATGTTCTTATCAGGACAGGGCGGGACAACAGGTGGCTCTGTTGTCTCCATGATTACTGCCATGCAATGATAATAGAAAGTGCCGCAGAAGTGACAAGGGCAGACCAAACCACCACGAAAAACAGCAGTCATATACCTGAGGAAGAAGAGAGTGGTCTCATGATTCCCTTAGGTATCAATAATTTTGTATGTGATTTCTATTATTCAGTGAAGGTATTAGTAATGTCAGCTGTACATACCCCATATGTCTTATGACGGGCACATCACATCACGCGATCAAGAGCCGCGTTGAAAGCTCTGCCCCCTGGGCTCCCAGGGTAACAGGAGATAAGGGGGGAGGGGGGGGGGGGGGTAACCCTGACAAAAACCTATAGGGCTGAAGTCAGCGGTATCAGGCCAAAGAGTGCCCTCTAACAAATCATGATGCCATGTACAAAAAACCACATTATGACACTGTTAATTAATTTGACGGACGCTGTAGCCAAGTAGTTAAGACCGTTTTGACTTCAAACCTGTGGGTCTATGAAGTCATGGGTTCAAATCTCGGTGGTGGCACCTGGTGAAGTAAGGGTGGGAATTTTTACAATCTGCCAGGTCAACTTCAAGTGCAGAGCTACCAGTGCTTTAATTCCCTTCATGTATATATACATATATATATATATATATATATATATATATATATATATATATATATATATATATATATATATATATATATGCAGATGGTCAGTTATGCACATTAAAGATCCTGTATCTCCTGTTGGCGTTTAGTGGGTTATGGAAACATGAACATATTTAGCATGCAACCTGTACAATAAAATGAGCTGTTGGACAGCAGCATCTTGTGAATTAATGGTGGTCAGCTGCTGATGTGATTCAAGTCCAATATGCTGTTTGTATCTAGGCTTGATATTTATGGGATTCTGTGAATTGTATCAGCAGTAAGTGCTGCTTATAACCTGAGGTGGACAGCTATGGATTAGTTTTCAGCCTAATATGTTTCATCTGCCACCGTATGTTTCCATACAGTAGTTTGTGGTTGAACCAGAATCAGGATAGTCCTAGCTGAAGTTATCTGGTAAGTTTGGTTGTAACTGAGCTTACACAGCCAGTAAAGCTGTCATTGCGGTTTTGTGAATTAAAAACAAAAAAGTGAGCTGGTCTTGAAACCACTGGCGTTCAGTTGATATGTGAACCATTTTACATTCTATGATTTTTCTTGTGGCTGGTTCATTTTTGCTGTAGTGTCAGTGTTTTCCCCAAAATGTATTATAGACTTATAATAGATAATTATCAGTTCATAGAAAGTTGTGAGGGAACTTTTGTTTCTTGCTTCTTTCAATAGTGAGAAGAAACTGTTGCCAGTTGCTGCTGTAAGAATGACACTTAAACATACCTGTTGGTGTCAGCTTTTTAGCTGTAGTCACTATTTTTTTAATCCCAGTCCCAGGATTTTCATCATGCAGTGTATTGGGAGTAGCCCAGACCATATGCAAGTTAATTGGTCTGTTTGCTGTTGAAGATGATATTATTACAAGCATTACTTTGTAGATGTTGAGAAGAAACAAAATATCTTCCCAATAACTTAAGGGAACATTTACATTATGTATTTTATTATTTTTTTCATAGTTATTCTTTTATTTTGAGGATAATGGAATAAGCACTCATGTGCTTTTTTTCACCCAGTCCCCGTGTGTATGCAGTTTTATAAATTTTGTCATCTGTTCCCACTGGCACATAATGGCCTACTCTTCCAAAAAGCAGAATGGGTTTTCCAGTGTGTGCAAGATGTTCTGTGTGCATTCGCACATGGGACCTCGGTTTATAGTCTCATTCGAAAGACTTTTGGGGAGAGTGGAGTTGGCACTGATGTTAAACTACATTACAGATATTCTGAACCCTAAATCTCTTTAGAAGATCTTGCAGAAGTCTTGGATCACTGAAGCTAGTAGTTCCTGGGTCAGGGTGGAAAAGAATAAGAGAATCTGTGGGACTAATGCAGAGAGTTCCATCTTTGAAAAAGTGAATGTGATATCAGCTTCCAAGCATTACCTGTAATGAGGAATGAGGGATGTGACACAGGACCCAGAAGCCCATCCAGACCTGAGCCTCTTCCTCCACTCTGTGTATTGTCTCACATGTAGAAATAAAATTAGTGCTGTAACAAAGTCAGATCTGTAATATGTTATAGATCTAGATAGTAGATGACTTCAGTACTTTGTACATCTAGTTGAATGTGAAATGGTGGTGTTTTTTTGTGTGTTGTGAAATGCAGACTACCATAGCTGGCATGTTCCTGTGCAGCCTGTCTGCACAACTGACATGGCCCGTTCAGATTTTGCCCAGATATGCAGCATCACTGACTCCTCTTCTCTCGTCTGGAGCACACACACAAAGACTTTGGCGGGTCAGTATGTCTTTGAATCTGATACAGTAAAACATTCTCCTTTGTTCCAGTTCTAGCTTGAGGGACGGGATAGCCTTGTGGATAGAACATTGTGCTGGCAATCTGACAACCCAGGTTCAATTCCCATTGAAGGCGATATTTTACCCTGGAGTTAACTAACATCAGTGTAGACTCCTCTCTCCCCAAAAGTCTTTTCGGATGAGACGATCAACCAAGGTCCCAGGTGCAAACGCACATAAAACATCTTGCACAAACTTTAAATCCTGTTCCGCTTTTCGTAAGAGTAGGTCATTGTGTTCCAGTGGGAACAGATAACAGAAATTATAAAACCGCATACACAGGGACTATATGTAAAAAACTACATAAGTGCTTATTCCATTATCCTTGATATAAAAAGAATAAAATTTTAAAAAGAATAAAATAAATAGCTACTGTGCAATTGAGAGCTATTTGTGAGAAATTTTTGACAGTCATTATAGCTAAGTTGTTAGGATTGTTTGACTTCAGCCCCGTGGATCTGTGAAGTGACGGGTTCAAATCTCGGCACTGACGTCTGGTGATGTTCCAAAAAATGTCAGTGTTTGTGTCATTATTCCTTGGAATTATTTAACACCACCCTGCCCTTGTTAAATTGCTGTTTTAGGCCTACCTGGTGATTTTTGCTTATTTTAACATGAGTCTCTCTCTCTCTCTCTCTCTCTCTCTCTCTCTCTCTCTCTCTCTCTCTCTCTTTACTGGCATTGTTTACTGGTAACACAGACACAGGCACCTTAAACTGTTAAAGATGGCACAAAACTAACACTCTCTCTCACTGGGGGAGTGGGGGGGGGGGGGGGGGGGGAGATGGGACAGGATAGCCTGGTGGTTAGCGTGATGCGCATTGCGCTTGTGATCTGCTGACCTGGCTTCGAATCTTGTTCAAGAGGATTTTTCCTCAGGAGTTAACATCAGTGCCAACTCCATTCTCCCTAAAAGTCCTTTGGATGAGACTAGAAACTGAGGTCCCCTGTGCAAATGCACTTAGAATATCTTGCGCACACGTTAAAACCTGTTCCGCTGTTTGGAAGAGTAGGCCATTGTGTGCCGGTGGGAATGGATGACAAAATTGACAAAACTGCATACACATGGGGATTGGGTGTGAAAGAGGGTGCTAGGTTATGGGGATAAGGAAGGATGTTAGGACGACTCTGGAACTCCACTACTCAAATGAATATTGTGAGGCCACGCAGGGGTGTTACAGTAACACTTTATTTTCATCTACCAAAGAACACACACCTGAAACAAATGTAAAATCAAGGTAACTATTTTATTCATATTTAACCAGGTACATAATTCATGAAGGGCACACACAGCAAATAGCTATATCGTCGTCTGGCCAAATTCAAGAAAAATGAACACCTTTCATCAACATTATGCCCAACTAATCATAGGAAACCAACAGAGAGTATATAATTGTAAGTCAAATAATCAAAGATTACAATTAATTAGGAAAATCTTTTCCTCAGTACTCTCAACTGAGACTATCTTAATAATGTCCAATGGAACTTAGTCTGTTCTCAGATATCTTTTATAATATTGGTGCCAATCATACATCATGGACATTGTAGCACCAGGGAGGGAGGGAGAGAGAGAGAGAGAGAGAGAGAGAGAGAGAGAGAGGAATATATATATATATATATATATATAGAGAGAGAGAGAGAGAGAGAGAGAGATAGACAGACAGACAGACAGGGAGGCAGAGACAGAGCAAACATAATCTAGATTGTCACAGAAATTACATACAAAATTGTTCACTTAGGACGCAAATGACTGACCCACACCTAACCACACCTGTAGGTCCTAGCCTAACATCTTTAACATCGTAATTACCACAGGGCGAAGAGCTAGGCCTAGTCCTATTACAGCATTCAAGTCCTAGGCTAACGTGCAAGTCTTCAACTCTCAGTCACTTCACTCCACAGTCATTTACCCCAACAACTTTGTTGTCAATCCACATAATTTTTCTGTGCTTAATGCGATTTGTAAACTTCATCTCAATATAGCACATACATCAAATATTGATTAGTTACTTATGAGATTCCACTTAAACATGAACATTTAACCATAAAAAACATAATAAATCCACGATCACATTATTATTAAACATAAAAGTTCTTATGACCTTAGCCAACTCTTTTATGTGCAAAGCAACTACACACACTTCCACTGAACCAGATCAATGAAGCAAATAATAATTATTCAATTCAATTAATACACACATGAAATGCACTCCTTGACTTACTCTCAGTTTAGTCATAAACACTATATGAAATCAGATTCAGCATTAATAAATCTATATAACCAACAACCAACTTCTACATTGATAAAAGAAGAGAATTCTCACTTACAGCTCAAGCAGAAGAAACACTGTTGTTTTCCGTTCTAAGTCATGTTGTATAACTTCAGTCAGCCAGCCCCTCTAGTTTGAAATAATAGACGTCACCACTGACTTCGTCACCAGACGGCGAGCAAGAGAATGACTGAGAACTTCACACATTTTCTATTATATTACAATGTAGCCTAGTAACAGGTCTCTGATTCCCACTGACCAGTGGACCTACTTGCAAACTGAACTAACCAATCCTAAATACACCTTGGAATCAGCTGACAAACAAATACTGTTTAGAAACTAAAATCCTCCAATAGTCTAGCTACACCACAAGAGAGAAGGAGGGGGAGGGGGATGAAGGGGGGGAGGGAGATGAAGAGGGGGGATGAAGAGTGTGGGGGGGGGGGGGGGGTGAAAAAGGGCGGATGAAGTCTTTTGAACATTCAGGTATGATCTGGGTGGTTACACCATCCGTATCAGGGTGGCCTTCAACAAGAGGTAGAGGACATACCAACGAGACCCTGCCCCACCTCTTGCTGACGCGGTACAAACGAATCGGAGTACAATGCTTTAGCTTGCACTTCGCCACCCCACAGAGTTGGCCACTTGCTTTTTTATCCAGTCCCCTTGTGTATGCAGTTTTGTAAATGTTGTCATCCGTTCCCACTGGCTCACAATGGCTTACTCTTCCAAAAAGTGGAACGGGTTTTCCAGTGTGTGCAAGATGTTCTGCGTACATTCGCACATGGGACCTCGGTTTATAGTCTCATCTGAAAGACTTTTGGGGAGAATGGCGTTGGCACTTATGTTAAACTACATTACAGATATTCTGAACCCTAAATCTCTTTAGAAGATCTTGCAGAAGTCTTGGATCACTGAAGCTAGTAGTTCCTGGGTCAGGGTGGAAAAGGAATCTGTGGGACAAATGCAGAGAGTTCCATCTTTGAAAAAGTGAATGTGATATCAGCTTCCAAGCATTACCTGTAATGTGGAATGAGGGATGTGACACAAGACCCAGAAGCCCATCCAGACCTGAGCCTCTTCCTCCACTCTGTGTATTGTCTCACATGTAGAAATAAAATTAGTGCTGTAACAAAGTCAGAGCTGTAATATGTTATAGATCTAGATAGTAGATTACTTCAGTACTTTGTACATGTATTTGAATATGAAATGGTGGTGTTTTTGTTGTTGTGAAATGCAGACTACCATAGCTGGCAGGTTCCTGTGTGCCCCGTCTGCACAACTGACGTGGCCCGTTCAGATTTTGCCCAGATGTGCAGCATCACTGACTCCTCTTCTCTCATCTGGAGCACACACACAGAGACTTTGGCGGGTCAGTATGTTTTTGAATCTGATACAGTAAAACATTCTCCTTTGTTCTAGTTCTAGCTTGAGGGACGGGATAGCCTAGTGGATAGAACATTGTGCTGGCAATCTGACAACCCTGGTTCAATTCCCATTGAAGGCGATATTTTCCCCTTGAGTTAACATCAGTGCAGACTCCACTCACCCCAAAAGTCTTTCGGATGAGACTATAAACTGAGGCCCTGTGCGCAGACGCACGTAGAACATCTTGCGCACATGTTAAATCTTGTTCTGCTTTTCGCAAGAGTAGGTCATTGTGTTCCGGTGGGAAGAGATGACAGAATTTACAAAACTGCATACACACAGGGACTGGATGTATAAAAGCACATACGTAGAGGGGGGACAGAATAGCCTGGTGGTTAGAGTGATGCGCATTGCACTTGTGATCTGCTGATCTGGGTTTGAATCTCATTCAAGAGGATTTTTCCTCAGGAGTTAACATAGGTGCTGACTCCACTTTCCCTAAAAGTCCTTTGGATGAGACTAGAAACTGAGAGCCCCTGTGCAAACACACAGAGAACATTTTGCACACACGTTAAAACCAGTTCCGCTTTTTGGAAGAGTAGGCCATTGTGTGCCGGTGGGAATGGATGACAAAATTGACAAAACTGCATACACATGGGGATTAGGTGTGAAAGAGGGTGCTAGGTTATGGGGATAAGGAAGGATGTTAGGACGACTCTGGCACTCCACTACTCAAATGAATATTGTGAGGCCACACAGGGGTGTTACAGTAACACTTTTTTTTCATCTACCAAAGAACACACACCTGAAACAAATATCAAATCAAGGTAACTACTCTATTCATATTTAACCAGGTGTATTATTCATGAAAGGCACACACAGCAAATAGCTATATCATTGTCTGGCCAAATTCAAGAAAAGTAAACTCCTTTCATCAACATGATGCCCAGTTAATAATAGGAAACCAACAGAGAGTATACAGTTGTAAGTCAAATAATCAAAGATTACAATTAATTAGGAAAATCCTTTCCTCAGTACTCTCAACTGAGACTATCTTAATAATGTCCAACGGAAACTTAGTCTATTCTCAGATATCTTTTATAACATTGGTCGCTATCATACCTCATGGATATTGTAGCACCAGGGGGAGAGAGAGAGAGAGAGAGAGAGAGAGAGAGAGAGAGAGAGAGAGAGAGAGAGAGAGAGAGAGAGAGAGAAAGGGAGACAGACAGACAGACAGACAGAGGAGGCAGAGACAGAGCAAACATAATCTAGATTGTCACAGAAATCGCACACAAAATTGTTCACTGTGGACGCAAATGACTGACCACACACCTAACCACACGTGTAGGTCCTAGCCTAACATCTGTAACATCGTAATTACCACAGGGCGCAGAGCTAGGCCTAGTCTTATTCCAGCATTCAAGTCCTAGGCTAACGTGCAAGTCTTCAACTCTCAGTCACTTCACTCCACAGTCATTTACCCCAACAACTTTGTTGTCAATCCACATAATTTTTCTGTGCTTAATGCGATTTGTAAACTTCATCTCAATATAGCACATACATCAAATATTGATTAGTTACTTATGAGATTCCACTTTCACATGAAAATTTAACCATAGAAATCGGAATAAATCTACGATCACATTATTATTAAACATAAAAATTCTTATGACCTTAGCCAACTCTTTTATGTGCGAAGCAACTACACACGCTTCCACTGAACGAGATCAACGAAGCAATCAATAATTATTCAATTCAATTAATACACACAACGTGAAATGCACTCCTTGACTTACTCTCAGTTTAGTTATAAACACTATATGAAAACAGCGTTAGCATTAATAAATCTCTATAACTGACAACCTACTGCTACATCGATAAAAGAAGAAAATTCTCACTTACAGCTCAAGCAGAAGAAACACTGTTGTTTTCCGTTCTAAGTCATGTTGTAGAACTTCAGCCAGCCAGCCCCTCTAGTTTGAAATAATAGACGTCACCACTGACTTCGTCACCAGACAGCGAGCAAGAGAATGACTGAGAACTTCACACATTCTATTATATTACAATGTAGCCTAGTAACAGGTCTCTGATTCCCTCTGACCAATGGACCTACTTGCAAACTGAACTAACCAATCCTAAATACACCTTGGAATCAGCTGACAAACAAATAATGTTTAGAAACTAAGATCCTCCAAAAGTCTAGCTACACCACAAGAGAGAAGAAGGGGGATGAATGAGGGGAGGGGGGGGGGGTGAGAAGAAGAGGGGGGATGAAGCATGAGGGGGAGGGGGAGAAGGGGGGATGGGGATGAAGCCTTTTGAACATTCAGGTATGGTCTGGGTGGTTACACCATCCGTCACAGGGTGGCCTTCAACAAGAAGTAGAGGAAACACCAAGGAGACCCTGCCTCACCTCTTGATGATGCACTACAAACCACAAAGAGTAGAATGCTTTAACTCGCACTTCTCCACCCCACAGAGCTGGCCACTTGCTTTTTTTCATCCAGTCCCTGTGTGTATGCAGTTTTGTAAATTTTGTCATCCGTTCCCACTGGCACATAATGGCCTACTCTTCCGAGAAGCGGAACGGGTTTTCCAGTGTGTGCAAGATATTCTGCGTACATTTGCACATGGGACCTCGGTTTATAGTCTCATCTGAAAGACTTTTGGGGAGAGTGGAGTTGGCACTGATGTTAAACTACATTACACATATTCTGAACCCTAAATCTCTTTGGAAGATCTTGCAGAAGTCTTGGATCACTGAAGCTAGTAGTTCCTGGGTCAGGGTGGAAAAGAATAAGAGAATCTGTGGGACTAATGTAGAGAGTTCCATCTTTGAAAAAGTAAATGTGATATCAGCTTCTAAGCCTAATCTGTAATGAGGAATGAGGGATGTGACACAGGACCCAGAAGCCCATCCAGACCTGAGCCTCTTCCTCCACTCTGTGTATTGTCTCACATGTAGAAATAAAATTAGTGCTGTAACAAAGTCGGAGCTGTAATATGTTGTAGATCTATAAAGTAAATGACTTCAGTACTTTGTACATCTATTTGAATATGGTGGTGTTTTTTTTGGGTGTGAAATGCAGACTACCATAGCTGGCAGGTTCCTGTGCGGCCCGTCTGAAATGGTCCGTTCAGATTTTGCCCTGATATGCAGCATCACTGACTCTTCTTCTATTGTCTGGAGCACACACACAAAGACTTTGGCGGGTCAGTATGTCTTTGAATCTGATACAGTAAAACATTCTCCTTTGTTCCAGTTCTAGCATGAGGGATGGGATAGCCTAGTGGTTAGAACATTGCACTGGCAATCTGACAACCTGGGTTGGATTCCTGTTCAAGGCGATATTTTGCCCTGGAGTTAACATCAGTGCAGACTCCTCTCTCCCGAAAAGTCTTTCGGATGAGACTATAAACCAAGGCCCCGTGTGCGAACGCATGCAGAACATCTTGTGCACATGTTAAGTCCTGTTCTGCTTTTTGTAAGAGTAGGCTATTGTGTTCCGGTGGGAAGAGATGACAGAATTTACAAAACTTCATACACACGGGGACTGGATGTAAAAAAACACATAAGTGCTTATTCCATTATCCTTGATATAAAAAGAATAAAATAGAAAAGAATAAAATAAACAACTGCTATGCAATTGAAAGCTATTTGTGAGAAGTTTTTGATGGCCATTATAGGTAAGTGGTTAGGATTGTTTTACTTCAGGTCTGTGAAGTGACGGGTTCAAATCTTGGCATTGTTGTCTGGTGATGTTCCAAAAAATGTCGGGGTTTGTGTCATTCATTCCTTGGAATTATTTAACACCCCCCTGCTCTTTTTAATTGGTGTTTTAGGCCTACCTGGTGATTTTTTCTTATTTTAACTAGAGCCTCTCTCTCTTTCTTAACTGGCATTGTTTACTGGTAACACAGACACAGGCACCTTAAACTGTTAAAGATGGCGTAAAACCAACTCTCTCTTTGGGACCGGGGGGGGGGGGGGGGGGGGGGGGGGGACGAATAGCTTGTGATCTGCTGACCTGGGTTTGAATCTCATTCAAGAGGATTTTTTCGGATTCATAGTGAATCACTAAGTCCTTTGGATGGCTAGAAACTGAGGTCCCCTGTGCAAATGCACTTAGAATATCTTGCGCACACGTTAAAACCAGCTCCGCTTTTTGGAAGAGTAGGCCATTGTGTGCCAGTGGGAATGGATGACAAAATTAACAAAACTGCATACACACGGGGTTAGATGTAAACACACACACACACACACACACATATATATATATATATATATATATACACACATATATATTTATATCTTTTGCAAACATTGATAATTACACACACACCACACACACATTTTCTGTTTTAAAGGCTTTAAATTATTTTCTTGATTTTCCTTGGACCATACGTCATGTTCTATTTTGTGTTATTGAAAGTCAGTTTTACAATCTCTGAAGAATTCAGGGTCTTAAGTTAGACATGGTCTTATTAATGAAATAAATCATATTGTAATTTGTACACTTTCTAATGTTACAAGGTACTGGCATACATTTATATATATATATATATATATATTATATATATATATATATATATATATATATATATATATATATATATGAAAAAGCCGATAAAACTGCGAAAGCTGTGGCAAAGTATTCACATTGTTGTGGCTGTATCTGGATAGATACATATTTCTATTCATGAAGGTTACAGCATGATTGAAAGTGTGTGCTGGAAACAAATGGGAAAAAGCATGGAGATGCTGGATATTGTCCATGTAGTTCTTCTACCTTGTCTGAGCTTATGTTCTTTCTTTTCATTACAGACAAGATAATTCTCAAGTGTGGTCAGTTATTTGTCTCATTAATAGACTTAAATGCATTCTGTACACAGTTTGTGAGAAACGTTTACTGTATAGTGGTGGAACAAATATCCAACTTACTTTTCTTGTTTTTTTGGAGGTTCAGGTTTTAAAACAATATGTGCTTGCAATTCATAACAACTCTTTGAACAAGGTTTTAAGCGACTGTAGATTGTTGTGCAAAATTGGTTTCTGCATTGAATGGGTCTCCCGTTGCTTCTTTCCTGTTGTGAGGGCAGTTTTTCTTCCCCTCCTTTTTGCAATATAAATTATAAGACCGGTTTTTGAATCAGGGAAATGAATCCTTCCTTGTCCTTTAATTTAAATACTAGCTGTAGTTGACCTTTGTGTTGACCACGCATCCATACATGCGGCACAGGTATACATATCTATAGACATTGGTATAGATATGTGCTTGAGCACAGGCACTATCAACACTTGCATGTAAACACTTGAACATACGCATGTATGTATCCATGCACTCATCACTTTGTCTAATATCACTTTCGTGAAGAGACGTACAATTGAAGACCACCACCACACATACACAAACACACATTTAATTTTCCCTCAGCTGACTTGGCATGTAAGCTTCAGAGAAACAGTTCTGCAATAGACATAATACATTGATAGTTCTTTGTTGGTGGTGCTTCAGTTAGTAATCAGTATTTCCCTCAACTGACTCTGGATTGCTGCAGATATCCTGAAAAAACACATTCTTGTGTAAGCTGGCTGTACCCAAACATACTGGCAGATCGAACTCTCTATCTAGTAATCGATGTAGGCTGGGCAAAGGACAGTCACATCCACTGATGATTGCTGATATTTGGTGGAAAGGAGATCGTTTTATCCCCAAATCTTGGAAATTTAAATGTAAATTCCTACAGTTATTGCAATCAATAGATATATAGATATTCTAAGGTAAGTGGTAATAAGTGGCTTAGTGGTTGCAGATGCAACAAAGTTTAATATATATTTAAAACTGTACAGAAAATGTTATTATTGCTTTTGGGGATGGGATAACTCAGTGGTCAAAGCACTCACTTTTCCCCAGCCAAGGTTAAGCAGCATCGATCGTAGTTACCAGTTGGATGGGTGACCATTTGTGCACCTTGGCTTCAGTACAGTCCCCCAGTTCACCCAGCTGTAAATGGGTACCTGCCTCTTTAGGGTCAGGGAAGGTAAAGCAGCAGGGGAGAGGAGATGGTCGCCGCCCTCAATATGTTGGCCTCTAGAGAAGTGAGGTTTCTGACGCCTCGCTCCCTTACAACCTTATAGGTTATGGGACACGTTTACTTTTTTTTGAAAGCTAAGTGGTGAAGGCCTAGATGATGATCACATCACTGATTCAGTGTTTACTTAACGAAACTGTGCTTTGAAATGACATGCACGGCATGGTCTTTGTTTTTCTGCAGTGGTAATAAAGTTTCATGTATATTCAAAACTAGACAAAAAAATCTGGATTGCTTTCTTTTGCATGGTTTGTCAAAGTTTTGTTTGATTTTGGTAGTTTATTTACATGATTTTATTGATTAATATTGTGAAATGTGAAAGCCTTCCATTGAATAGTGCAGAAGTTAGCACTTGTTTTCTCAGCATGCTTGTTTTTTCATGCGGCCTTCCATTGAATAGTGCAGAAGTTAGCACTTGTTTTCTCAGCATGCTTGTGTTTTCATGCGGCCTTCCATTGAATAGTGCAGAAGTTAGCACTTGTTTTCTCAGCATGCTTGTGTTTTCATGCGCCTTCCATTGAATAGTGCAGAAGTTAGCACTTGTTTTCTCAGCATGCTTGTGTTTTCATGCGCACCTACAGCTGGACAGGAGGAGAAAACTCAGGCCGAACATATGGGGCAGAAAGAGTTAATGTATTTTTGATGGCTTTGAAGTGTTTTTCAGTTTTTCTTCTTGTGTAGCGTGGGGAAGATAAATTAAGTGGAATGGCTTGTGTCCTCAGCACGGCCTGGCAGTTTTGGCCTTAAGAAATAAAATGGATTGAATGAAATACTTTGTCATTTAATTTTTTCTGAGATCGACGGTGTTGAATATTTGAAGGCATTAGAAGGTGTTGCATTTGAACTTGAGTGAATATTTCTGGAGCCACTGAAGCTCAATGAGGTGACAGTCCTAATGTGGCATCTGTGGTCAGTAGAGCTGTAACATGAAATGATAAAGAGTAGGTTCAGAGAGAAGGTTAACAATTATTGCAAGTGCACACTGTTTTACTTCCAAATCAGATTTTTGTCTTGACAGTGAAGTTTGCTTGAAAAGACTGCCAAACCTGTTGGTGATAAGAATTGTGGTGTGATTTCTAGGTTGACCACATGGGGCACTGCCAGCATGCACTACCATCCTGAAGCTCATGACAGGACACTGGGCAACCCTGACAGAGCCTCAGCCTGCATCCTAGTTCTGTATCTCACAGGCTCAGAGTGTAAGAGAGCATTTTTCTATCCATTTATGGTAAGTATATATTTTTTAAAAGTAATAATAGCTTTTTGTAGATCATAAGATCTGCAAGGGCAGTCAGTAAGAGGGTTGTGTATAGATTGAAGTGTGTGATAACTTTTAGCCCATAGATCATATAGTGTCACGATCTCACATCATTTATCAGTAAGAGCAATATCTATTAATTTAAGTGGGGGAGATAGCCTAGTGGTTAGAGCATTGAGTGCAGTTTTGAGCCACAACCAAGATACCTGTTTGAGAGAACCTCAGGAGTCACACAGGCTACACTCCACCTTTAGCTTCTATAGAGTGCTAGTCAGAAAAATATCTGATTTTCACATATTTTTTAAAGTATGGAAAAATGCACAGTGTAATTGTTTTTGGAATCGAGGACATAGAGAAATACCAGGCAGTCATGAGAAAGTTGGAAATGATCATCAAATGAGGATTGCTTGGTTTCCTGTAGTGTTGACCCTGCATATGCTAATTGTAATTTGGAAGCTAACAGGTGACAGAGGACTTTGGGGGTGGGAGTGGGGGGGGTACAGTGATTGCTGATAAAGGAAAGTAAAATTCAAACCTACCAAATTTGTGCAAAATCACAAGTTTTTAGTCAGAGGCTAGTCTTTCACAAAAAGTGATTTTTTCTTTTCTGTTGATGCCTCAGTACGTGCAGTATGAATGCAAGAGTAATATAGGACAACAGAAGGAAAAGTGGCAAAAATTAAAGGTGGTGTGTACCGACTCCACTTCCCCGTAAGTTTGGATGAGACTATAAGCCGACAGCCTGTGTACAAATGCACATGAACATCTTGCACACATGTTAAAACCCACTTCTGTCTTCAGGAAGAGCGGGCCATTGCATGCTGCTAGGAGTGGGTGACAATTTTTTTAAAAAAATCCAGGAAGTCAAAATGCGTCTATGCGTGGTAAAATGGCTGCATAAGCAAAATCTCACCATTGTTGAACCGTGGAGCTCTAGTCAAAGAGCGAAAACCAAAAAGGGTGCAGTTTTGTCTCCTAAGTTAATTCAATACATCTATAACCTCATATTATCAATCGGCAAGAGAATGAATATTTTTGTCTTTTAAAAAAATATAAAAATTATTTCGAGGATACTGGAGTAAGAACTTGGGTTTTGTTTGTAGTTGTTTTTTTGTGTGTGTGTTTAAAAAAAAAAATCCAGTCCCCCTGTGCATGTGGCTTTGTTTGCAAAATAGTGTTATGGTAGTGCAGTCTTACAAGAGCAATGGGTAAAAGGGCTTAGAATGATGCCTTTCCCCAGCTGTGTTTTTGTTTGCTTATAATATGTGTGTATTGGACAAAGTCATATTTAAACCAAAGGGTGCTTTTGTGAGCTTACATGCATTATACTTTTATGATGTTTTCCAGGTTAAGTGGCGATTATTTTTACTACGCTCCAGCCAGCACATGGGAAAAACTTGAAATATTGCTGGATAGGCTACATGGGTATCATAAAATCTTCAGGAGGTGGGGGGTGGGGGTGAATAGCCTAGTGGTTGAAGGTTGTACTCATGATCTAAAGGCCTTGGATTGAGCCACCATGGAAGCACCCGTTCAAGGGGATTTTTCCACCAACTCCACTTCCTCAAAAGTCCAGTGGATAAGACTATAAATCAAGGTCCTGCATGCAAACACACGCTAAATATTTTGCGCATATGTTATAACCCTTTCACCTTTCGGAAGAGTAGGCCATGGTGCGCTAGTAGGAACAGATGACAAAATATAAAAAGAATGCATGCACACTGGTGTAGTGTTTAGAGATCATCCCCAAAGTCAGAGTGCAGCTCCCTCCATAGTGAGCAAAAACAATGGCATACACAAAATCTCACCATTAGTGATCTCTGAGCTGTAGTCAAGGATCAAAGAAAAAAATCTTCTCAAGATTTGGATAACTGATTAAATATTATGCGCACTTGGAGTAAGCTTATACAAAACATTCTGTTTACCTTTGAATAAGATACTTAACGTGTTGACGCGATTGTATACTTAGGTAAGGTAGAAAATGTTAAAATGAACTCTAAAAAAGCAAGCATATGCATGCACACACTCTCAAAAGATATCCTCTGTAGCCTTCATAGAGTCATTGCTGGCAAAATGGCGACCAGCCAAGGCTGTCCCTATGTTGGGGAATAATTGGAAGTGCAAGGTCTGGCAAGTGGGGGAATATGCGCTACAAGCTCCAAGCCACGATTTCAGATGGTTGCCATGGAAATCAATTATGTATATACTTAGACGTTGTTATGATGAAACAAAACACTCGCTGAAGGGGATACTTCCTCTGGAGCCGACATTGGTGCAGAGTTACTTCCCCAATGAGACTATAAACCAAGGCCCTGTGTGTGAACACATGGAGAAGTTTTAACTTGTTTTTACTTTTGGAAGAGTATGCCATTGCATCCTGGTAGGAATTGATGGCAATATTTACAAAACTGCATGCACACGGAGTCAGAGGTAAAAAAGCAGATGAGGGCTTATTCCATGATGCTTGCAATAAAAAAAAAGTTGGTATTTCTGGCTGGCCTCTTTTGATGGATTGACCTTGACAGCATGAGACCAATATGATTCACACTCAAAATCACAAGAAATTCATGTGGGTCACAAGCAAGCACAGCTGAAAACAATCAACAAATAAACATAAAATAGCTCAGATCAGTATTACAGACCCAGGCAACCATTTCCCACATCTTGATTTTTTTTTAATCTGCGTATTGACACTTGTGCATAAAAACATGCAAGCACCAACACATGTGTGCTCACATGCACCAAAGTTATCAAGGCTTGTGGTGTCATAGAATTTACAATATTATGAGTATATAGTACAGTAAAAAGGGTGGGGACTGGATCCTTGAAGTAAAAGTTTGATTTGATTTGATATAATTTGATTTGATTTGACTTGACTTGACTCTCTCTTTTGCTCTTTTTCTTTCTGTCTGTATGTGCAGGTATTTATTTTTTAAAAAGTCAGTACACTTGTGCACAATTGTCAAATTCATGTGCATGCATATGGTTGCACATACATGCACACACACATGCACACATACACATGTACATACACATACATTGTTATGGTTCATTATTATGTGGACTACATTTTCTCTTGTTGGTTATAGTTAAAAAAATATTGTTTTTGTTTACTGGTTCGATTCTGTTAGAAATTGTAATTTTACTGTTCTGTACTTTAGAGTTACTTTAGATTTGTATTTTCTTACTTGTTTATTATAGATTTAGTAAATTACCCCCCTAACCAACTTCCAGATCCCCCCTTCCCCTCACCCCTGGTTACCCCCCTACCCAACTTCCAGATCCCCCCTTCCCCTCACCCCTGGCCTTTTTGTGTCTAATATCACATTAAGTGAAGAGACATGAAATGAAACCAAACACATTGTTATCACTGTTATTGTTATTATCATCATTATCATAATACCATTTTTACCATCACCATTGTCATTATTAGTGTTATCATAAATCCTCTCTCCTTTTTAAGCTTAAAAAAAAAGTTGATCATCATTTTTTTTTGTGGTAGTCTTTATCAACCAAATATTTACTGGTTTTGTTTTGGGACTTTGTTGTTGTTGTTTGTAGAAAAGACCTCAAGACTATCACCATGGAAAGGACCTTCAAAACCTCAACATGAAATGTATCTTCAGAACCTCAACATGATACGATTCTTCAAAACCTCAACATGAAATATATCTTCAAAACTAGACAGGAAAATTATCTTCAAAACCTCATCATATAAAAATATTTTCAACATGGAAAATATCTTCAAAGCCTTGGCATGAAAAATATCTTCAGAACTACAACAGGAAAGTTATCTTTAAAAACTTGACATGAAATATGTCTGCAAAACCTCAACATGAAAAAATATCTGTAAAACGTTAACATGGAAAATACCTTCAAAACCTCAACATGAAAAAATATCTCAATTTACAAACGTCAACAAGGAAAAATTTCTTTGAAACCTCAACATTGGAAAATATTTACATGAAAGATATCTTCAATGCTTCAAAATAAAAATATCTTCAAAGACAACATCAAAAAATATTCTGAAAACCTCAGCATTGCAAAAGATCTTCTAAACCTCAACATGGAAAAGCTTGTCAAACGCAACATGATAAAATACATTGAAATTTCAACATGGATTTCATTTCCAGAACTTCAACATGAAATTATATTGAAAACTTCAACATATTAACTTCAGAACTGAATTATCTTCAAAACTTTAACATGTAAATTATCTTCAGAACTGAATTATCTTCAAAACTTCAATGTAAAAATTATTTTCAAAGCTTTAACATGGAAATTATCTTTGAAACTTTAACATGGAAATTTTCTTTTAAAATTTCAACATTGGAAATTATCTTTTAAACGTCAACATAGAAATTATCTTCAAAACTTCAACATGGAAAATATCTTCAAAGCCACATGGAAGTTATCTTAAAACCCACAACATAGAAGTTATATCTTCAAAACCACAGCATAGAGAATATCTACAAAACCACAACATGGAAAATATGTTCAAAATCACAACATGGAAACTATCTTCAAAATGCAATATGGAAATCATCTTCAAAACTGCCAAATATAATCAATGCCATAACATGGAAACTATGTTCAAAACCATCACATAGAAAAGTTCTCAAAACCGTATCATGGAAAAAACCTCAACATGGAAAAATCTTTTCAAAACCATAACATGGAAAATCCTCAGCGTGAAAAAAGCTCTTCAAAACCACAATGTGAAAAAAACTAGATGTATGCTTGGCATGCTGTGTGTGTGTGTGTGTGTGTGTGTGTGTGTGTGTAAAGGATCTTCACAACGTCCGTATGGAAAAGATACCTGATTACTAGTTTTTGTGTAAACAAAGCAACGAATACGGCCCTCAAATCACTCAGCCCTGCCAGTTTTTTCACCAGCTTTTTACAGTAGCCTGCTCAGTTATATGAGCTAAATGGTTGTAGCAAGTCCATGATGTTTTATAAACAGATTAACTCATGAAGATGGTGTCAGAGCACTACATTATTCCCTACATATTGAGGAAGCCGTTGCAGAAAGGACATTTCCACCAAACTTAACATCATCATGTAAAGATGGTGCCAAAGCTAAAGTCACAATATAAAGCTGGTTTCAAAGTTGACATCAGAATATAAAGTTGGTGTCAAAGTTTACCTCGGAATATAAAGTTGGTGTCAAAGACAACGTCAGAACATAAAGCTGGTGTCAAAGTTAACCTCGGAATATAAAGTTGGTGTCAAAGATGACATCAGAACATAAAGCTGGTGTCAAAGTTAATGTAAGAATGGAAAGCTGGTGTCAAAGTTAATCTCAGAGCATCAAGTTGATGTTGAAGTTAACATCAGAATATAAAGCTGGTTTCAAAGTTAATGTCAGAAAATAAAGCTGGTGTCAAAGTTAATGTCAGAGCATAAAGTTTATGCTGAAGTTAACATGAAAGTTAATGCAAGTATTAAAGAGTTGGTTTCATGGTACAGAGTTTTTTCTTCATATTTTGTTGGTATAATAATAATAATAATAATAATAAATGGAACTTATATAGCGCTGTATCTTGCACAGACAAATCAAAGCGCTTGCACTCTACTCATTCTTACACAGTCATGCAACCAATAGCAAGTAATAGTTCTAACAAGTCCAAATGCACACACACACACACACACACACACACACACACACACACACACACAGGTTATACACTTTGGCAAGGTGATGGAATCTTTGGCCGTTGAAAAGCAGGGATAGCTATGAAATGAAACAGGAGAGGAAATTCTTAGGTTTGAAACAAATATGTCTTGAGGCCAGATTTAAAAGTGTCACAAGAAGGTCTTTGGCGAAGAGAGATAGGGAGGCCATTCCAAATCGATGGACCAGAAACAGAGAAAGAGCGATGGCCAACAGTGGACTGGTTGAATCTAGGTATTTGTAAGCACAAGGAATCTGCAGCAGAGCGAAGGGAACGAGAAGAGGTGTACAGGTGGAGACATTCACAGAGGTAGGAGGGTGCTGTTTTGTGGAGACATTTGTAACAGAGGGTACTGATCTTATAGTTTATTCTTTGTGGCACAGGCAGCCAGTGGAGAGATCGCAAGAGAGGGGTAATGTGCTCAGATTTTTTCTTTCTGAGGACTAGTCGAGCTGCAGAGTTTTGAATACGTTGAAGGGAGTGGATAGATGATGCTGGCAGACCAGCCAAAAGAGAATTGCAATAGTCCAGACGTGAAAGAATGAGAGATGCCACGAGTTTTGATGTTTCGTCTGTGGACAGGTACTTTCGAATTGCACTAATACGCTGTAATTGATAGAAGCACGACTGGCAGGTCTGGGTGATGAATTTTTGCATAGAGGTATCAAAAGTATAGTTTTTTCTCTCCTTCATATTGATTAAAAACAAATTAGTTTGAGAGTATTAAACTTTCCTTCATTTTTAGTTGGTATCGGAATATAAATGTTTTCCTCAGTCTTGTGCTAGTTGATACCAAAGCATAAGAATTGCTACTTAATTGGAATGAAGATATAAATTTTGAATTTACATACGTTATCAACATTCTTTTCTTCATACTGGATGAAATCAAAGTATAGATTTCTTTCCTTCGTATACATTTCATATTGAAGTATTAAGTTCTTTTTTTCATCGTAAGTTGGTGTTTATGCTCTTTCCTTCCTACTGTGAGTTAATTTCAAAGTATAAGGTTCTTTCTTTCATAGTTTATTCTGTATCAAAGTACAAAGTTGTTTCCTTCATAGTGAGTTATTTTGAATCAAAGTCAAGATAAAGTTCTTTCCTTCTTAGTGAGTTATTTGAATCAAAGATAAAATTCTTTCCTTCATAGTGAGTTATTTTGTATCACTATGTAAAGTTCTTCCTTCCATAGACATTAGTGAGTTATTTTACATCAAAGTATAAAGTTCTTCCTTCCATACTGAGTAATTTTACATCAAAGTATAAAGTTCTTCCTTCCATAGTGAGTAATTTTACATCAAAGTATAAAGTTCTTCCTTCTATAGTGAGTTATTTTACATCAAAGTATAAAGTTCTTCCTTCCATAGTGAGTAATTTTACATCAAAGTATAAAGTTCTTCCTTCCATAGTGAGTTATTTTGCATCAAAGTATGAAGTTCTTCCTTCCATAGTGAGTTATTTTGCATCAAAGTATAAAGTTCTTCCTGCCATAGTGAGTTATTTTGCATAAAAGTGTAACTTTCTTTCAAATTGAAATGATTTTTATCAAAGTGTAAAGCTCTCTCCTTGTATTGAGTTTTTTGAACAAAAGTATAACATTCTTTCCTTGATATTTAGTTGGTTGACATCAATGTGTAAAGATCTTTTCATATTGAGAAAGTTGCTGTCAAGGTACCCAGTTTTTTCCTTCATATTGTGTTCCATCATCTACACCTACACCTATCCCGTAGTCCAGTAGACCGTTGGAGCACCACTGAAGATACAGTTTCCTCCACTCCTTGCAGTTTTCAGTTTTTGATAGCAAGTCATTTCACTCAAGGCTGGTCCACTCTTTGATGTTGTCTTCCCATGTTTTCAGTCTGCCTCTTCATCTCCCTCCCTGTACTGTTCCCTGTGGGACAGTCTTGGCCAGTCCAGATGTTAATGTGATGTGCCCTTATCACTTCAGGTTTCGTTTTTTTCACTGAAGTCAGGAGCTCTTTATATACCCCATGGCATTTTCAATGTTGGGTTTTACTTCCTTGTTAGTTATGTGATCTCTGTATGAGATTCCAAGAAGTTTGAGAAAGGGTCTTATCTCTGTTGCCTGTATCCTCCTTTTAATGTCTGCTGTTATGGTCCACATTTTACATGCATACAAAATATGGACATGACAAGGGAACACATCAGTCTGATCTTGAAGCTGACGGCGATGTTCTTGCTATTCCAGAGACTATTAGTTTGGTCATTGCAGCTTCCCATGTTGTGTTAGTTGGTGTCAATTGTATAAAGTTTTTCACGTTTCATTTTGTGTTAAAGTGTATACTCTTGGTCGTCCATCGATCGGATGATGACTGTCCTCATGTGTTGAGTCTTTGTCTTATGTGGGCACGGAGATGGCTGGTTAAGCCAATCCGTGATAGGCAGACGCGGGTGCAGTGGGGCAAGGAAACTGTCCGGGGGGGGGGGGGGGGGGGGGGGGGGGGGGGGGTTCAGGGTTGGTGGTTGACGCCTTTCTCCTAGCTCGTGCTGCAGTCACGTCATCTCGCCTCTTCTCCTCGAAGTTGTCATGCGCCCGGATGGTTAGGGCGCGCCAGCCTGGTCTGTCCATAGCATACAGCTCCAGCTGTTTGGGAGGGATGTCAGCGTGTTTGATGTTGGACTTCACGCAGTCCTTGAATCTTTTGCGTGGTCTGCCCTGGTTCCGCTTTCCCAAGGTCAGTTCGCCATACATGAGCTGCTTAGGCAACCTTTGGTCGTCCATCCGGATCACGTGACCAACCCATCGAAGCTGGGCTTTCAGGATCATGGCCTCGATGCTGGTCATCCCAGCTCTGTCCAGGACCTCGAGGTTTGTGATCCGGTCTTGCCAGTGGATGTTCATAATTGACCGAAGGCTTCTCATGTGGAACTTCTCCAGCTGCTTCCAGTGTCTTTTGTACACCGTCCATGTCTCGCATCCATAGAGTAGGCTGGTGAGGACGACGGCTCTGTACACCGTGAGCTTTGTGGAAAGCTGGATGTTGTGCTGGTTCAAGACACGAGCTCGGAGGCGACCAAGAGCTTGACTGGCCTTGCAGATCCTAGCGTTGATCTCTTTATCCAGGGTGTTATCATTGCTGATGGTACTGCCGAGGTATCTGAAATCATCCACTATCTTTAGCTGGGTGCCCTCAATGGAGATAGAGGGGGGAGGGGTGGCTGAAGCAGGCGCTGGCTGAAATAGTACCTCTGTCTTGCAGAGGCTGATAGTGAGCCCCAAAAGGCGAGAGGCTTCTGCGAACTTATCTGTGATAAGCTGTAGGTCAGACTCTTTGTGTGCCATGAGAGCACAGTCATCAGCAAAAAGTGCTTCCAGGATGATCTTCTCCACAACCTTGGTCCTGGCGTTCAGTCGGCGGAGGTCAAACAGTGAGCCATCAAGTCTGTATCGCAGGTATACCCAAGGTCTAGGTCCTTGATAGCGTGGTTGAGGACGCAGGTGAAAAAGAAGTTGAAAAGGACTGGGGCCAGCACGCATCCCTGTTTGACACCGTTACTGATGTTGAATGGCTCTGATACTTCTCCACCCGAGAGAACCTGCCCGGTCATGTTGTCATGAAACTGGCGTATGAGGTTGATGAACTTGTCTGGGCATCCGAGTTTGGATAGGATGATCCAGAGGGCCTTCCTGTTCACTGTGTCGAAGGCCTTGGTGAGGTCAACAAAGACCACATACAAGTCCATGTTTTGCTCTAGGCATTTCTCCTGCACTTGTCGGACGGAGAAGATCATGTCCACAGTGCTGCGGTTTGGGCGAAATCCACACTGTGTTTTCGTGTATAAAATATCTATAATTTTCTAATGTTAATGAGATGCAGTAAGGGACATGTCATATGCCAGGGAGCCTGTCAGAATGAATAGCATCCCCACCTGGAAATTCTGTGTAAGGAATTCACTCTTTTCTCTCCCTCTCTTTGCTTCTGCCTTGTTCTTTTTCTTCCTGTTACCTCCTTGCCTATTTTCTGCCTTCTTTTTCCATCCTCCTGCCTTTTTTTTCTAGAAGGACTAAAAAGATAACAATTCTCTCCTGTGCTGAAGTCGGATGTGCTGGGCCTGACTTGTCAGGCGTTTGATGGCAGTGCAGTGCATTTTCGCTCGTGTGACAAAGAAGCTTGATGTCTGAGCGCTGGATGAAGAAAATGGAGGAGAAGATTGCTTTGAAATAGAAATGGTCCAACAGTGCTGTTACTGGCTTTCAATGCCGTCGTGGTATGGTGCCTAGATGCAGAAAAATTCTATATCTCGAGTTCCCGATCAGAAATACTTGTACAAAACAGATAAACATTAAAACTCTTGACTGGAAATGTAAACAAGATCTGAAGTTTATGACTTCGTAAATCTTTGCAAAATTGCTATGGGTATAATTATCATTGGTGCATATTTCACAGCAGCAAATAGATATTTTGTCATTGACTGCTGAAGTTTGCTAAAGAAGAAAGCTGAGCACAAGTGCTGTATGTTTGAGGATAGAGCATTAGTTTTCTGATAACTCTTTTCCCCTGTAGTGCTGCTCCCTTGTGCTACTGTTCACACTTAACTCTAACCCTAGTTCTTGCCCCATACCCCAAACCCTAACACTTGACCATGTTGGTTCTAACCTTAACACTGACCTGACTGACTCAGTTCTGTGGTATGGGGACACAGTTGTATAAGGGAACAGCAGTAGCAAAGGGAAGGAGTGGTCTAACATATTTTACATCATCATGATGCCCTTTGTAAGAGAAATGACATAAGAAAAAATCCAGTCTTAAAGCTAACCCTTAATGGTGGCATTGCTGTAAAAAAAAAAAGTTTGCTGTAGGGTAGTCAATCCACTGTACCTACAGAATATACCACTGCAGACTTTGCAACGTTTCAAAATTTATTGTTAATGAATTTGAATATGTAGATTTTATACCACCACTACCGTGCGAAAAAAGCCAATGATAGGACCATTAGTACTTTAGCACCTAGTGAGAAGAAGACCAGTAACACTTAAGCACTTAGTGAAAGGACCATTAGCACTTTAGCACCTAGTGGTAGGACCATTATCAATTTAGCACCTAGTGAGAAGAGGACCATTATCACTTTAGCACTTAGTGAGAAGAGGACCTTTAGCACTTGAGCACCTAGTGAGAAGAGGACCATGAGCACTTGAGCACCTAGTGAGAAGAGGACCATGAGCACTTGAGCACCTAGTGAGAAGAGGACCATTAGCACTTAAGCACCTAGTAATAGGACCTTTAGCACTTTAGCACCTAGTGACAGGATCATTAGCACTTTTAGTCACTTTAGCACCTGGTGATAGGAGGACCATTAGAACTTCAGCACCTAGTGATAGGACCATTAGGACTTTAGCACCTAGTGATAGGAGGACCATTAGCACCTAGTGATAGGAGGACCATTAGGACTTGAGCACCTAGTGATAGGACCATTAGGACTTTAGCACCTAGTGATAGGAGGACCATTAGGACTTTAGCACCTAGTGATAGGACCATTAGGACTTTAGCACCTAGTGATAGGAGGACCATTAGCACTTTAGCACCTAGTGATAGGACCATTAGCACTTTAGCACCTAGTGATAGGAGGACCATTAGCACCTAGTGGTAGGACCATTAGGACTTCAGCACCTAGTGATAGGAGGACCATTAGCACCTAGTGGTAGGAGGACCATTAGCACTTAGGAAGATCATTAGCACTTCAGCACCTAGGCATTGTCCATGCACTGCAAAAGTAGCCCTCTGTAGCCTTTCATCTATTCCTGTTTTGAACCTCTCAACACATACACGCAGGCACAAACGCAGAGTAAAGCATTAAGGCAAGGTGATGGGGATGAAGGAGGATGATTGAAAGTATGAACAGATGTATGGTGTACCGATGGAGGAAGATCTTAAGTAGGAAGAAAAAAGTGTCTTGAAAATGCATTTGAAAGTGTCAAATGAAGGCTTTTGGCGAAGGGAGAGAGGAAGGTCATTTCAGATAGGTGGACCAGAAAACTGAAAGAACATTGGCCGCAAGTGGATTGTTTGAATCAGGGCGCTTGTAAGCACACGGTATCTGCAGCAGATTGAAGGGAAGAATAATTAGGAAGAGGTGAAGTCAGTCACAGAGATAGGAAGGTGCAGCTTTGTGGAGACATTTGTAACACAAGGTAGTGATCTTGTACTTCACTCTTTGTGGGACAGGCAACTAGGGAAGAGATTGCAAGAGGAGTGGTGTGCTCAGATTTTCTTAGGACAAGTTGAGCTGCAGAGTTTTGTATGCATTGAAGGGAGTGGATCAATAATACTCATCGATCAGTCAAGAGAATTGCAATCATCCAATCGTGAATGAGAGATGTGACAAGCTTGGATGTTGAATCAGTGGACAGATACTTGCAAAGTGCACAAATATGCCAAAATTGACCAGTTGCA
Organism: Rapana venosa; assembly: GCA_028751875.1. Classification (NCBI taxonomy): domain Eukaryota; kingdom Metazoa; phylum Mollusca; class Gastropoda; order Neogastropoda; family Muricidae; genus Rapana; species Rapana venosa. The sequence continues at coordinate 44,410,932 of CM054136.1, forward strand.
CATTTTTACCCATCATCAAAGTAGCTGCCTTTCGACTTAGGGGATGGTGTCTAAACACATCAGTGTGCATGCGTTTTTCAAAAAGATTTTGTCAGCCGTTTCTACTGGTATGAAAGGGCCCACTTCGAAAAAGTGGAATGGGTTTTTCTATCTTTTGCAAAAGATGCTCTGCATTCATTCGCTCATGGGGCCTTGTTTATTGTCTCGTTCGAAGCATTTTAGGAGGGGTAGTGGAGTCAGTTCTGATGTTAACTCCAAGGTCTTCATCTCACCATCACTTATCCTGACGTCTAATAGAGTTCCCGCACCAATGACGATTTTGTAACCAGCTTCTTCCACACATCCCAGTTCTCAGCTTTCCATAGCAAGTTGCTCCCACTCAAGGCCAGTCCACTCTCTGATGTTGTTTTCCCAACATTGTCTTCTTGTATCTTCGTTTCTCTACTTGAATGTTCCCTGTAGGATAGTCTTGGCCAGTCCAGATGTTCGTGTGATGAGCCTGTATCACTTCAGTTTGTGTTTTTCCCTGCTAAGTCAGGAGCACTTAAGCTATGGATAGTCTGTTTTCTTCTTCTAAAGCCCCATGTATGACAAACACTTTCTTAAGGTCCGCAAAGACGTGGTAAAGATCTGCTGGTGTTGTAGGAACTTCTCACAGGGTAGTCTACTGTTGAAAATTTGCTGATAGCTCGATCCTGCTCTGAAACTTGCTTGTTCTTCTTTGATAATTTCCACAGCCTGTGGCTTCAGGATAGAATTAAAACCAGCACCACTGTGGTGGTTTCAATCACGGGCCCTCGGGTCTTGAGAGCAATGCCCCCTCTCCCTGTGTTCTTTGATATCAAGTTGATTGTTTGTCTGCCAGGGGTTATGAAGCCGTATCTTGGTTGCTATTCTATGCACTTTTTCCCCACAACTATTCACTCTTTTTGCAGTATGACCTGTATTCATTAATTTCAGTTTAAGGGGGAACTTAGGACATCTGTTAGTCCTGTTCATCTATCTGATATTTTGGCACGGTATTCTGTCTTATACTTTGACTTTTAGCAATTTTAGGACTATCAGAGAGCAGCATTTTCTTTGTACTCCTCTGTAAAACACTTGTACAGGAGAGAGGACTGTTTTTGTATGTATTGTTGATAGAAGCAGGCCATTGTTTATCAGGGAAAGCAGTTTTATGGGCTAGGAAGGAAGAGGTGTGTGTGTGTGTGTGTGTGTGTGTGGTGTGTGTGTTTCTTTTGAAGTCTTTTAAGAAGAAGTTCTTGGACAAACTCAAAGATGTTTGACCTCTCGTGATGATCATTTGTATTCAGATAGAATTTTAAATATCATTTCAAATAATCATTGGTAGATTTTTTTTCATCAAATGGCTTGTTGGGAAGTAGTCTGGTCCTAAGAGGTAGTTTTGTTAGGGTTATAAGCTTTGATTTATATACTCATTCTCTAGATATCTGTATAAAAATATTCATAATTTTTTTAAAATACTTGAAACATACAAACCATTTCCATCATAAACATACCATACAGTATGACCATGACAGTTTGACAGTAACTCAGATGTTATGCCAAAAAGTATTTCAGTGAAACAGTTTACACACACACAGATAGATAGATAGATAGATAGATAGATAGAGAAAAGAGAGAGAGAGAGAGAGAGAGAGAGAGAGAGAGAGAGAGAGAGAGAGAGAGAGAGAGAGAGAGAGAGGAGAATCATATGTTGCTAGTTATGTTTTGGGCAGCAGCCTTTTCAAAATTTGATGCTAAGTCTTAGTGGTCTAACTTGCTAGGACATTGTGGTAAATTTATTCCATTTTTCATTGCTTTTAGCTTTTCCTAGACTTTTTGAAGATCTTTATAGCTAGTAATAAAATTAATAATAATAAATGGAACTTATATAGTGCAATATCTTGCAAAGACAAATCAAAACGCATGCATTCAACCTCATCTTACACAGTCATTCAACCAATGACAAATAGTCGATAGTTCAAACAGATATTACAAACATGGTACACTGCAGACCAAATCTATGAAATAAACTTGCAATAGTCAAATGTTTTTCAAAAGCACACACACACACACAGGTCATATACTTTAGCAGGGTGATAGGACATGGTTAAGTGAAGGGTGGGATATAGTTCTGATATGAAACAGGAGGGGGGAAATCTTAGGTTTGAAATAAATATGTCTTGATGCTGGAATTAAAAGTATCATAGCTAGGCTACTGGCGAAGAGAGAGAGGGAGCTCATTCCAGATCGATGGACCCAAAGTAGAGAAAGAGCAGCGGCCAACGGTAGATTGGTTGAATCTAGGTATTCGTAGGCACAGGGTATCTGCAGCAGAGCGGAGGGAACGTGAAGGAGTGTACAGGTTAAGACATTCACAGAGGTAGGAGGGTGCAGTTTTGTGGAGACATTTGTAACAGAGGGTACTGATCTTATAATCTACTCTCTGTGGCACAGGCAGCCAGTGGAGAGATCGAAAGAGGGGGGGTAATGTGCTCCGATTTTTTCTTTCTGAGAACTAGTCGAGCTTAGGAGTTTTGTATACGTTGAAGGGAGTGGATAGATGATGCTGGCAGACCAGACAAAAGAGAATGCAATCGTCCAGACTTGAAAGAATGAGAGAAGTGACAAGTTTGGCTGTTGCATCGGTGGACAGATACTTTCGAATTGCACTAATACACCGTAACTGATAGTAGCACGACTGACAGGTCTGGGTGATGCTAGTCACCTCATTCATGTAAAGCAACCACCAGTATTGCGTTTTTACTTGTTTATATACTCAGTTAGCATTAGTCTTGGATGCTTTCATCTTCTTGTGGTTTTCAGAAGACTTTTCGTTCAAATACGATTTCAGGTTTTGTGATTTCTCATTTTTAGCCTCACACATGCAGCATTCCACCAGATATTCCCAACATGCTTCTTTGACTTTACCAATTTATATATTTAGGAATATGATTATTAGCGGCTTGCAAAACTGCATCTAAAACCTACACCCACAAACTCCAGTCATTTACCAACAAATGCCTCAGGAACATCCTCAACATTAGGTGGCCGGAAGTCATATCCAACAAACAACTGTGGGACAGGACCAGACAAACCCTAATCCAGTCCATTATTAAACAAAGGAAGTGGGGATGGATCGGCCATACACTCCGAAAGCCTTCTCAAATGTCACCAGGCAGGCCCTTGACTGGAATCCACAAGGGAAGGGGAAAGTTGGTCGACCAAAACAGACCTGGCGCAGAAGTGTTGACGAAGAGACGAAGGCAGCCGGAATGACATGGGCCGAGCTGAGGAGGATCTCCCAAAACCGAGTTCGTTGGAGGGGTGTTGTTGCAGCCCTATGTTCCCCAAGGAACCAAGAGGCATAAGTCAAGTCAAAACTGCATCTCCTCAATAGAGAATATAAGTGATCAACATCCCGAAAGCCAAGATCACTTATGTGAAAAAAAAAAAACCACGATAAAAGATTGGAAAACTTGAACCAGTCTGCTTTTTTATAATTGTATTTTGGGACCTTGTCTTATGCCTGATCTATGGAGAGAGATTTCTTCATTTCAAAATGACAGACTATAGGAAAGTGATCACTATTAAATGTGTCATCTAGTGTGTTCCAGTCGAAAATAAGGGCGAGATTGGGTGACACTTAAGTTAGATCTATAGCATTGGCAGGTTTATGAATGGGGTTATCGGGTATCCCCGAGTGATTCTACCGTGATTGAGGAGGTAGAAGGAGGTGTCGACGATATTCTCAATGAAACGGTTACTAGTAATATAATGACACTCTTTTACCCAGAAAGGGGAATGAGTATTGAAAACTGCTGTAAGAATTTTTGTTACCCAGGTCTGTTGTTTGAAGTGTTTGAAACCATTCAGTATTGAGATAGTTAGGTCCCTGAGGTAAGTAAACAGAAATGACAAAAGAGAGAGATTCAGAGAGACTGTCACAGCACAAGAATATATGCCAGGAATACCTGGTGGAACAGGACTTGGGCATGTAGAATATTTCAACATCTTCATGTATGGAAATAGCTGTACTGACTTTCCCCTTGGTATCTTCTTTTTGATAAATTGGTGGATAGTAATAATTAGTTATTTTAGGTAACTTTTCTCTTTTTACATTAAGAGATTGAAGGGCTAATACGTCATATTCGTTATGCGCCAAACGTTGCACCAAATGCTTATAATTAATTGAAGTCTAGTCTCCTTCACTTATTACTGACATCAAATTGATCTAGACAACAATCAATTATAGGCAGAGGAAAAACAAATACTGGAAAAGACCTTTAAAAACTATGAAACTGAAACAAATTCTTTAAGATTACAGAAACTAAAAAGGCCAACCCAATGAATTATCTCAAAGAGGTATTACAACAACAAGAACACTATAGCAGTTAGTTCACAGTCAAAAGGATATGAAAATGAAAAGACAAAGGATATCAGTGGCAGAGGGAATACACAGCAGATCTGCGACATTATTGGTGAAACAAAAATTCTCGTCACATGATGGCAAAAAGTTGATGCAAATGGTTCAAGATAGATCTAGGCCAATCTCCCAGAACATCGAATCTGTTGATCCTGGTATGATGGAGCGGGAGGGTAGCGCTGGTGGATGGCAGGGTGGTACGTCTTCCTCAGGGTCTTCAAAAGTAGGTTTCAAACATGGCGTCCCAGGTTGCCTGCCAGAAAACTGCTGCCTTTCAAGTTTGGGTGGATGCCATCCCAGAGGTGAAAATGCTTGATGTTATAGTTTACAGAGAAGGAGATGGCTTGTCTTAAAGTTCATAGATTACTAGTGCCTTGAAAAGTTCGTCTTTTAACGTCTGTCTTTTGGTCTCTGGTCGGAAGAATTGTGCTACTGACGAACTTTATGGTAGGGTGTTTCTTTGCCGTTTCTTTGAGCACAGATGCAAAGGACTTGCTGAGATCTGTGGGGTCCTTTGTTTTCAAGTCATTCACACCACAGTGACTACTGCATCAGGTTTTGCTTCTGTTTCCAAATCTTCTTGTAGATACTTTTGCACAGCGTTGATGGTATATCGCCTGTGCAGTAAAGCTCTGAAGGAGTAGGAATATCCAAGTAAATTTCTGTGGAGACCGTTCATCGTAGAGTCGTGAAGACGTACCATGGCTAGAGAACGACAACTAAACGCCATTGGTCGATATTTATAGTAACGATTACCCTTGTGTGACGTCATTCAGGGGATTCCCACCTTCATGAGAGATTCACCCACCGGTAGGCTACTAAAGTTTTTAGTTTGGGGACGATTTAGATCCAGATTCTAGATCTAGATCTAGATAGATCTAGGCCTAGCATGTCGTGTATTACTATAATACTAATGTTTGATTGTGAAAAATTTCATTTTGATTGTTTAGAGATCTATATACTACATAATACATGTATATTAACCCTTTGACTGCGAACTTGCCTGAAACTCCACCCAGCCTTCTTTTGGCCAAAGCCTTATAAATCTACCTGAACAGGGATGAAACTGAGCAATGTATTTATTTTGCGTTGCCAACAACACACTGTAAAGGTTATTTTGGCGACAATGCTAGCTTAGACAATTGTTTGTGCTGCCACACTGGATATACAAGTAGCAACTTCATATTATCGCCTGGTGGGAAAGTCAGATTACGATTTATTGTTTTAGGTGTGACAGGGCAGGGAATCGAACCCGCGACACCCCCCCCCCCCCCCCAGTCACGAGGTGGAAACCTTAATCACTAGACCACTGTGGCTGGTTTTACCAAAATAACCTATAGTATAGGCCCTACAATGTGTTGCTGGTGACGCTAAATAAACAAACAAAGCAATTCGGTGTGCCCAAGACTACTCTGATTGACCTCATCTAGGAGAGGAGCAGAATAACAGAATACAGGGTGTCACAAAGTGTGGGTACATAGGGGAGTTTATTAAACTCTTAGAGATTGGCAGAATGACACATTTCCTCACTGGATTGATAGAAAACACATACAATTTACTATTAAAACACAGATGTAAGACTAAATATTCAATTTCAATTCAATTGTTTATTAGGCTTTTGACCAAACATCATAACATTGTTTTTCATTAGAATCGTGTCCATGAATCATAACAACACCAGATTTATACATGTGTTATAATATAGCAACACCACACATACACACACACATACACACACATACACACACACACAACCAATACACACGAACGAACACACGTTCATACATCATATAGGGGTATGTAAGTAATGATATGGATATCTGGAGAGAAATAAGAGACATGTTGGAATCAACGGCAATGGTCAAGATCAGTGGCTTATACCACCTTACTCTCTCTCTCTCTTCTCTCTCTCTTGCACCGTCTCTTTCCCATTCCGATTTCTTTTTCTCCTACCATCAAACACCTTAAAATACACCAATATACACGAGCACAACCACACACACATAAATGAACAACAAAGCATTGGAGTCACCCAATTACATCTGTCTGACTTGATCAATTACGTCGGTCTGACTTGACCAATATATTTTTTCAAAGCATCGGAGTCACATTGATATTACTATACCTATATGAACACATGCTCACTTGAAACTGCCGGAGGAAGTTTCAAACATTTTTCTGGTACTTGTATTCTGTAAATATGGGCTTGTTCAATAGGGCGGAATTTATAGTATCCTCGTAGTTTTCACACTTTAAAAATTGTACAAAGTAGAACATGCTTGGCTTACGTTTTTAGATTAACTGGCAAGTAATGAGTTCTGTCCTTTTGATACATAGAGCATTCTATTAGATAATGATACCCATTTTCCAGGGCGTTACACACTTTGCATTTTCTTTCTTCGAAATCGAAACCATCAAGTTATGGAAAAATAGTCTTATTTTCGATAAAAAAAAATATATGGAGAACATTTTCATAGTCCATTAACGTACAATACAGATTTCTGTTATACAAGAACAATATTTCAATCAGGCTGTGTAGAATGAATGTATTCATTTTGAACACAAGAAAAAGACTGCATTGTTTGTTATTATTCATGTAACCGTTCTGTAACCGTATACACAAACAACCACCCTCTCCCTTTCCTGAATCCACATTGTCCCTCACTCAGAATTGCCTCTTGTTCCGCCCATTTTCATAACCTATTATTTATAATGCTGGTGAACAGTTTTCCGAGACAACTTATCAACGTTATTCCTCTATAGTCATTGGGGTTACTCCTATCCCCCGATTTAAAAATGGACCCAAATACTACCAACTGTCGATGGAAATGGATAATACTCTAATGCTAGAATATTGTTAAAAATGCCAAAATCAGTAACTTAACACCAAATGACGCATTAATTATGTATTCATTTATTATTTTATACGCACCACAACATTTATTGCAACTGTAGACTCTAGTACCGTTCCAAAATTCATGTACAAATGACACACGAGTTTCTGCAAGTTGGACAGTTGTAATTTACAAGACCCTCTATTGCTATTTCCTGCAAACTGTCATCACATTGCACATGCAACCAAGCTTGGCAGTTTGTGCATTGAATCCAGCTGACTGTAAGTGTAGAATTTTTGGTAGTTTTATCGTCATGACTGTAACAAACTGAGCAGACACTTACCGAGACAGAGGAAAGGGCTTCTCTAACCTTCTGTTTATCTTGAAAGGCAGGTTTCTTTAATTTAAGTTTAGTTCTTGCTTTCTCTTTTTGGTATTTCAAACCGCCCCTGTGGATCTGACTTTTTATTTGATGCAAACTTTTCTTTTCTCTCAAAACATGATATTCTTACACCTTCCTGTTTGAATTTTAACATACCTTTGGCCTTGTTCAGTACATTCAGCATACCACTTCGCATATCTTGATGAATATCGGCATCATCAACATTTCGCATAAATTCAAGTACACTGAAAAAGACACTTTCTGAGGCTTTCAGTTGTTTTTCTTTATCAACACTCTGCTCATCCAGTTTGTTAGGATAGCACAGAACAGACTCAAAAAAGTCAGGTTGCTTTACCTCAGTTTCATCAGAGTTTTGCACCCATTCAATTTCATCTGGAGGTTTCAAATTCATGTGGACTGCATGAATGTGTTTACATATTACACATCTTAAAAGAAAATCTGAACAGGTACATGTGTACATGTGGATACAAATATGACAAAAATCACAAACCAGTTTACAGGAACACTCATTAGAGTCTGTTCTTTGGACTATGTGCAAATGACCAGGTTCTGTGGAAGATGGTACAGTCCATCCCTCTTGATCTTCAGCGTTAAATTGAGTTATATCTGTCAGGGTCATACTGAGAGCAGTAGTGTGTCTGTTTCTGATAGCGGTGATACGACTAGTAACTTTACCCTTCTCATGTTTAATGAACTGCTCAACAGCTTTATCTCTCACTATCTTCAGTAGAATTACCAAAAGCTCATCTATTCGTCTGTTCTGCTTTTTTCCCATGTACGTGGTTTTTAGTAAGCGATGAAAAGATTCTGCAAACATATTCGTGTTTGCCAGAGCTCCAATACGATAACAGCCAGCCCAAAGTTCAGGTTTGTTGCCCCTACAGTAATTGTCATAAAAGCATGCATAAAATTTTTGACAGGATATTTGCCAGTCACTCAGAGCGAACTGGAGCAGAGTTCGAAACTTAGATTCCTGGGTTTCAGTCTGTAACATTTTCAAAAGATTATATGTTTGTAAATTGTGCACATAGTCTTTGCCAAAACATTCTCTGAGTTGTTTGCGCCATGCTTTATCAACATGCCAGGAGCAGTAGAGTCTCTTCTTTGGTACTTGTTCAAATGCACTGCACCAGGCATTATAAAAATTATTGGCGAGGTCACTCATGAAAACATCTGGCACAAAGGACTGACCACAAGCATTTTTGACAGCATTCATGAAGACCGTCATTATCTTTGATTCTTCACTATTAGATATAGCCCATGCCACTGGAATGGCCTCTTGGAAATCATCTCACACTAAAATGGTTGTAAGTATTTGTATTGTGTGGTGCCATGGGTGGAGTCCACACAAATAATTTTGGATCCATGTTGTAGCATCATATTTCTCTGAAAATCAGTTTGAATTGCAAGAAGAAAGTCATCTTTTTCTAGTGTCTCGTGTGAATGGCCTTTTTGTTTGAAGTAAATGATTGGATTGTCAGAGTCTTCCTTCAGTGCCTCCACCCACAGCTGGCAGCTTTTTGCATCATCTGTATCTCTCCTTGCATGTGAAATACCATACTGTTGTTTTGAATGTCTCTTTTTGTAATCATTGCGTCTCGATCAGTATATGTTATTTTATTCCTAATTTTGTTTAAAATAGTTTGTTCATCGAGCCCCTCTTTGAGTTTCCCAACAATAGTATGTTTCAGGTCCTCAGAAAGTTGTGTGTGTGCAAGTTTTAGGCAGTGACCAGTGTGTTCAAGACAAAATTCAGCAGTCACACTTCCAGTTGTTCTATCTTCACGAGTAGTTATGTATGATGTACACCTGAATCCAATCTTGCATGAACCCTGAGACTTTAAAGCTCTCTTGCGATTCTGTACAAGTACTGGATTGCCAGAACGGTTACATGAATAATAACAAACAATAGTCTTTTTCTTGCTTTTTTACCACATAGTTGTCTAAACTGTGATTTTGTTGCCTTTTCTATTTCCTTCTTCCATTCAATGAACTGATTGTGATTTGCAAATATTTTTTTTTGTACAGTCATGACTTTGTTGTGTTTGATACGATAGTGTTTTATGAGGTTTTGAATTGTAGAGCAGCTGAATTCCTTACAGTCTTGACATAAACAATTAGTTGGTGTATTTTTTATGTGATGTTCTTTTTTTCTATGCTTTAATAGACCTTGCCTTGACCCATAGATTTTGTCACAGAAAGGACAAGTCCATGTTCTTTTTGTGTTTGCAGTAGAAGGTGGGGTGTTTTTGCTTGTGTTTGATTGTTGAGAGTTTGGTGTTTCACTCACTGAATCTGATTTTGGTGTGTTTGAATCACATCTCCAGTTGTTCTCATAACTGTCTTTGCTTTTTTTATCAGTGCTGTCGCTGCCTGCCCGGTGAGTGCTGTTTTGTTCTGTGTTTGGTGTTTGTGGTTTGGGTTCAGAGATGGGAATGCTGGCTTTATGACTGTCTGTTTGGTCTGAATTCGGTGGTTGTTGGTGAGGATTCCCCTTTGTGTCTTGACTGCTTGTGTGAGTGTTTGCTATGCATGTATGTGTGCCTGAGGTTAAGGAGTGCTTTGTGTTCCGCTCCCGGGTTGTAGGCCCTGCTTTTCTTTTCTGTCCACACCTCTTATTGCTTTTGTTAACTGTGTTGTCAGTGCTTGTCTGGTGTGGGGTATGTTCAGGGAAGTGTTGTATGAGAAGGCTCAAGTCCAGAGTTTCTGTCATAAACCATCTGATGAGCACCCTCCTCAAGTAGTTTGTATACTTGGTCGGGTGCTTCAGAAACAGCCCATCACTGACTCTGCGGCCAGTAAGTTTCTGAAAAAAAAGAGGATCTAGGGCTGCTACAACAGCACAAACACCACTAATAACACCACATACATCACTGCACTGCTGCAGTGGGTAGTTTGTACACCTGTCAGTGCACATATGCTTGTGCCCAACTGCTGCGGGACAGGGAACATGCATGGGAGTAATTGTGCAATCATCCAGACTGTCAATGCCGAAGACAGAGGTGAACCGCACGAGGTGCTGCCTGAGGTTATTTGGGATGTCCCACGCTAGGGTATCGCAGTACAAAATGCTGGGCCTGTCTGTCAAATCAAGAGTTACCACAACCCAGTGGTTACCCGATCCCTGGCCGAAGCTTCCAACGTAGGTCTCGACTCCAGCTTGCGTTTGAGCCCTCCCCACATTGACAATTAGGACCAGCCTCTCGACGTTCTCCCTGCAAGCATCCAGGCGGCGCAGCTCATCTGGGTTGGATGCACTGCTGCATAGTCCAATGGCACGGGACTGGTGGTTGTCGTTGACCCGGTCCATGAGCCACACCAACTGTGACGAATACAACCACTCATTGCGGCACAGGCTAGCCATTTCCTCCACAGAGCAACCTGCAAGTTAAACAAAATAAATTTGAGCCGAGGTCAAAAGGTGCCAAATCTACCCAAAAAGTGGATAAAAGATTGAAAAAAAAATCATGTTTATAAAGTTAATTCAATGCTAGTATATAAGTCCATGTAAGCAGAAGATAAAAACTGTTATTTAATTTGTATTTAATAAATAAGTACTATCATCACTCCAGAATTATGGATTTTGATGCCTCTCAGTCCATGAGGAACTAATATTTAAAGTAGAAGATAAGAACTCTTCACAGTTTTTGAAAAAATAAAAGTCATATCTGTCAGCTCTAAATGTGTCCCCCTCATGAGAAGATGACCATGTCTTAGCACCTGGGCTTACCGTACTGCTTCAGAAATTCGGTCGCCGGCCTATTCCATATGATGTCCTGGAACATCTCCATGTCCATGGCACCGATGCCATCCCGTAAAAAGGGGGGCACAACGACAGACTGGAACCATTCCCGTTCCAGCGTGTACTTTCCAGGATACTGCTGTTTCCTGGTTTCCTGGAAGTCATCTGCAAACAGGAACAACATGTGATTCACACATACATTGTGACTGTTTTATATTCTCCAGACTAGATAAAACACACAGTATCACAGTGGAATCCTGTTGTAACGAGATTCTGTTATAGCAAGATTCCGGTTATAACGGATTACTAATTCAATGGAAATAATAAAGTATGCCTAATCTATGAATTTGGTGTTCTGTTCTTTCTTTGTGGTATCTCCCCTGATGACAATTTCGTTCAAGATGATCCATAGGTCTCCTTAGTACTGGAAATCGACACTAGATCTAGATTCTAGATCACCGATTCTCAACAATGCTTAGCGAGGTTTGATTGGAGAAGATGCACAGTGGACAGCAGCCGAAATATTCCGCTATAACCGAATCGCGCGGTTGACTGATTGCGCTATAGCAATATTTTGTTTATAAAGATAAAGAAGGGAAAAAAACGGGGATTGAAAACGTTCTCGTATTATTGCAGACCTCTCGTTATTTCGGGACTCGTTATAAGTGGACTCCACTATATATACCAGCACACAGCACAGGTTGAACATCCCCATTCACCCATAACTGCACTTAATACAAACAAACTAACTAACAACAAAAAACCCAACCCACCACCTCATCATCCCTACTACCCACCAGCCCAACTCACCAACCTAACACACCAACCCAATCCACCAACCAACCAGCCGACCTAACTAACTAACAAACAACCCAACACACCCCGCCAACCAATAGTATTCTAAAAATATAGATCTAGATCTAGATCACCCAACTAATCTTTGGTGACTCCACTAGTGTTCACCCACTTCCTTTAGGCCTACTGGCCTACACTGCATGAGTCGCAAAAATAGAAATCATGCACATCCCTCCCCTCCCCCGCCCCCTAAAAACAATAATCTATAGGTCTAGATCTACTGTCTTTTACCTCTCTGTTGATTTTGCATCTTGTAATAATAAACAATCTTGAATCTTGTAAGACAAAAAACGGCGCGCTTTCACTTCCAGTTTCAGTTTCAGCGGAGCCGGAAGCACAGAAAAAAATCGAAACATATCATTAGACTAATGCAGGTGGGAAACCCCTGAATGACGTCACACAAGGGTAATCGTTACTATAAATATCGACCTATGGCGTTTAGTTGTCGTTCTCTAGCCATCCCTATGTGTCGTGAAGTATCAATACTTTGGGATGATCTTGGTTTTTATTTGGAATCTTTTTAGAACACAGGCTGACGTCGTTCTTTGTCCTGTTTCTCAGTATCATTGACGTCATCAGTTTTGTTCTTTTTTTTTTCTCCTGATGCTTCGGTATTTTCTCTAAGCCAACCTTCTCTTTCTTGCTGTGGGCACTGGTGGAGATGGTCTTGTGCAGAACAGCCCCTGGTCAACTGCCTTCTCTTCAGGGCTGGAAGATCTTACTGCTTCAGCGTAAGTAGCCTATGTTGAATGGAAGCAGCAAGAGTACAATCCATTGGTGTTCCTGTGGTTGTCATGGGCACACTTTGAGTTGATCTGTGATCTGCCTCTTATTAACCACAGATTTTTACAAGGGAGAGATGCAGTGAAACTTCGTGGATATAACGTGCTGAAGCTGTGTCACACGTCAGCTTCTGTACCTCAGGAGGAATTGAAGTGGTCTGACTGTTGTAGAGCCAGGCGATTCTGTAGGAGGGCTGCCTGTTGCCTTCACTTCCCAATTGGACAGGCTTAATTGCAGCACTTCAGGGATTGTTTCCATATGCTCTCATGTTTTTGTTTGATGCACATATCGATGCAAAGTCTATATCTTGCAATTACAAATCAGAGCACTTCCATTCAATCCGCTCCCACACAAGCAACCAACAATGATTAACAATATTCTAACAAATTCAAATGTACACACACATGCGCGCACGCCACACACACACACACACACACACACACACACACACACACACACACACACACACACACAGGTTGTACATTTCAGCAGGGTGATAGAATTTTGGCTTTTAAAGGCAGGGACAGATATGAGATGAAACAAGAGAGAAAAATCTTAGGTTTGAAATAGGTATGTTTTGAGGCAGGATTTAAAGCTGTCGTAAGTAGGCTTTTCACGAAGGGAGAGGGGGGGGGGGGGGGGGGGTCATTCCAGATTGATGGACCATAAATAGAGAAAGAGCGACGGCCAACAGTGGATTGGTTGAATCTAGGTATTCGTAAGCCCAGGGTATCTGCAGCAGATCGGAGGGAACGAGGAGTGTACAGGTGAAGACATTCACAGAGGTAGGAGGGTGCTGTTTTGTGGAGACATTTGTAACAGAGGGTACTGATCTTGTACTTTACTCTCTGTGGCACAGGCAACCAGTGGAGAGATTGCAGGAGTGGAGTAATATGCTCAGATTTTTTCTTTTTGAGGACTAATCGAGCTGCAGAGTTTTGTATGCGTTGAAGGGAGTGGATAGATGATGCTGGCAGACCAGCCAAAAGAGAATTACAATAGTCCAGACGTGAAAGAATAAGAGATGTGACAAGTTTGGATGTTGCATCAGTAGACAGGTACTTTGGGATTGCGCTTATAGGCCTACGCCGTAATTGATAGTAACAGGACTGGCAGGTCTGGGTGATGAATTTTTGCATAGAGAGTGTGTTGTCAATAACAACACCTAGATACTTAACTGCAGTGGATAGCGGAGCTGATGTACTGCCAAATTCTATTGAATCTGTTGTGATGGAAGAGAGTTTGTGTTTGGTCCCTATAATCATGGCTTCGGTTTACACATTAACACTTCTATTTCTAGACTGTTTTAAGCTTAAAAGTTCAACAACAACAAAACAAGGCCAGTCTTTTCTCTTAGGCCCCCGTAGGGATACGGGGGCCTTTCTGTATACATCTTCTCGAAGTTAGTTCTTTGCCTCTGCTTCGTTTCTTTTTCTTCCTGTCACTTCCTTCTGCTGTTTTCTACCTTCTTGGTCCATTCTCCTGCCTTTATTTCAGAAACTCTGTTAACTGAATTTCTCGTCACATCTCCATCTTCATCTCTCTCCCATCTCCATTGTCACCCACCCTTTTTCTGTGGATTGTGCTCTTCTGTCAACGGGGTCTTTATTCCTATCATCAGCTCCCCATCAAGCCTTCTTTTTACGGTTCTTATTCTCTCATCTGCAGAGTGGTTGCCGCAAGCAACCCGTAATCCCATGCTGGAGCGATGTGGACATAGTATGGATGGCTGTACGTAATTCACTCACTAACAAGGTCCCTATGGAATCGCTGGGGGTATTTTCCATACTGGTTATTTTTTAGCCTCTTCCTTGGTAAGGCAGGTCTGTGGAGGTGACTGATTGGTTCTGGGGGTGGGGGGCTTTCAGTATACATAAGAGTATCCCTACCTTCAGAAAGTTCTGTGCTATAAGTTTCCTTTTTTCTGTCCCTCTCTTTGCCTCTGCCTTGTTTCATTTCTTCTTGCCATTTCCTGAGAGAATCTTGGCCTTTTCCGTCTGATATGAGTGAAAGTGTTATAATTGGTCACTAAGAACAAGGTTGTTTTAAGGATTTTGGTTTTTATCTCATTTTATGTGTGGTTGATAAGGTTTTTCCCACAACGTGGTGCCCATCCTGGGTTGATCCTTATGGTTGGCCAGGGCATTGCTACAAGGAACGACAGTAGAGTTGGTTTTATACCCTGTTTTAATCTGTATGTAGTTGGGCATTTTTAATCTGAGATTTAAAATTTGACAAGGTGACAGCCCTGATATGGCTTGTTGGTCGGCAGGGCTATAAACAAGAGGATTGGATTGGATTGAACACCTGAGAACGTCCTGTCAGAAAGCTCTGAACCTCCTGAGGGTGATCGCCCTCACTGACTGGGGAACGGATCAAAAGACACTGCTGCATATCTACAGGGCGCTCCAAATTGGACTATGGCTGTCAGGTTTATGGATCAGCGAGGCCTTTGTACCTGAAATTTCTGGATCCCATTCACCACCAGGGGCTCAGAATCTGTTTGGGAGCATTCTGAACAACATCTGTATGATATAGCCTGTTTTTTGTTTTGTTTTGTTTTTGTTTAATGTCCATTCACTACTTGGTGATAAGGACACACCCGCATTCAAACCAACATCTCCTCTCTCTCTCTCTCTCTCTCTCTCTCCTCTCTCCTCCTCTCTTCTCTCTCTCTTCTCTCTCTCTCTCTCTCTCTCTCTCTCTCTCTCTCCCTCCCCCTAATAGTATGCATATTTATATTTTCACAACTATCTACAGTAGAGGTCTTACTGGGGAAGAATATATAACCTCAGCAACTGATGTTATGAACTGTTGAGAGTCATATAAAACTTCTTGAACAGTGGAATATTTTTTATGAATATCTATTCCTCGCCTTTTAAACAGGTCAGTTAGGATTGGGCAATCAAACAATAAATGGTGGATTGAAAGAGATTGAGGTGAGAACAGCAACATGTCATATTTTTAGAATATTTGGTGTTCCATGCATTTAGCCTCATTTTATTTATTAAAATTTCTACTTTCCGTGAGCAAGAAATGTTTTCAAAGCGTGTTTTCTTCATTTTGGAATGTATAGAATTCATCAATTTAGCATTAATTTCATGCGAGGACAATGCGAGATTGGAACCAAACGTTTCAATGTTGCAATCGAAGGCACCTTGTTTTGTTAAAGAATCAACCAACTCATTCCAATAGATTCCACAGTGAGAAGGGACCCAGCAAAAAGTTATTTGTATGCCTCTGCTTGCAATACAATGTATCAAGAATTTAATCTCAAATACAATATCTTTCCTTATGTTCCCATGCCAGTGCTTTAGTGCCATCAATACTGCTTTTGAGTCAACGCAAAAAAGAATGTGACGAATGTCAAGCGCAGTATTTGACAAAAAATTCAAGGCCATAAGGATTGCAAACAATTCACACGTAAAAATAGACAAATATTTTCCTAAATGAAATGATTTTTTGTACTTTAAAAACAGGAATCACAAATGCTGCCCCATTTCTTCCTGATTCCAGAACAGATCCATCAGTATACACTTTTAAATGATTAGAATAATTACTTTCAATGTGACTTTTTACATCAACGGTGAGCAAATTTTGATCTTCATTCTTTTTTACATCTGTGTAGTCAGTGTCAAAGTTAGCTGATACATGTTCCCAAGGAGGCATTTGAGGAACCATCGGAAAAATTGGAATTGTTAGGTCAATACCAATGTCTTTCATTAATGAATCTGTATAATTTTTAATTGGCAGAAGAAATGAAATATTGCTTGCTCGTTTTCGATAGTCAGTGTCTTGATTAAAAAAAATTCATCTTTTACGGAATTTGGAACAGAGAGACTTCGAATCATATACATTGATACGGCCAATCTTCGTTGTTCAGAAAGAGAGAGTAAATGTGCTTCTTTATAAGTATTAGTTATGTTAGCATGGACTGGAACACCAAGTGCTATTTTTATGGCTTTACTGTCTAAACTTTGTAATTTTTTAAGTAGATAATCTGCAGCAGAAAAATAAACTTCTTGTCCATAGATTAATTTTGAGCGTACTAAAGATTGAGCCAAATGTATCAGTGTCTTGGTATCTTGGCTCCATGCCTGAAAAGTTATTATTTTTAAAAAGTTAAGTCTTTTTCTAGCCTCAGATATTAACTGGTTAATGTGCATCTTTCAGCTCAGCTTTCTAGTTAAAATTACACCTAAGAATTTGACATCTGGTTTATACTTAAGCATTATTCCTTCTAATTTCAGGATTGGTAATTTTGATGGTTTTCACCATGATTGAAAAGCACCAGATATGTTTTTTCTGCAGATAATTCTAACTTATTCCCATTCATAAAGCTACAGAATTTATTTAGCTCATCTTGATATAATTTTTCAACATGATTGATAACTCTTTTTGTCGTGTTTTTCCGAACTGAAGTATTTATCCATATAGCGATATCATCAGCATACTGAACAACTTGTGTATCAGTTGACCAACAACTAGGAAGGTCATGTACAAGAATAGAGAACAAAATTTGAGCAAGCACTGATCCCTGCGGAATACCTAAATCAATAGACTTAAACGATGAGTAGACTGAACCCAGTTTAGTACAAATTGATCTATCAGATATAAATTGTTTAAGATATTTATATAACATTCCATTGATACCAATGTGTTTCAATTTATGCAACAATTTTTCATGACAGACTCTATCATAAGCTTTCTTCACGTCAAAGAATGTGGCTAATACGCTTTTTCTTCTGGAAAATTGTTTTTTAATTTGATGGGTTAATTTAACTAAGTGATCAGAAGTACATCTTCCCTTTCGAAAGCCAGCCTGATTGGTTGGGATAACGTTATTCTTTTCACAATAATGAAACAGACGCTTATGTATAATTTTTTCCATCACTTTACCCACTTGGGAAGTAAGAGCAATTGGTCTATAACTATCTACTGATGACCGCATCTTACCTTTCTTAAGGATTGGAACTACTATCGACTGCCTCCAGATATTAGGAAGAGTGCCATTTATCCAACATTTTTTGAAAAATGAAAAAAGTAGCCTTTTCCATTTTAAAGGCATATGGGTCAACATTTGATAAGATATACCATCGGGACTAACTGCTGACTTGTTATGTGAAAACGAATCTAACGTTTCAATAAATTCGTCATATTGAAAGGGAGCATTCAAATAATCGGCATTATAGGATGATGGATTTCTGATTTATTTAGCTTTTCTGATGAGTCATTACTTTTGAAGTCCGACTGCAGCATTAAGGATGAACTATTTTTTGAAAACATTGTGACAAAGGCTTCTGCTTTTTCAACTGTGCTTGGAAATCTATTATTTTCAAACTTGATTGGATATGATGGGAATTGAAATCTATTTTTCATTTCAGTAACTTTCTTCCAAACTTTATGTAAGTCCTTGGATTCTGATACTTCATTTATACAGAATTCTGTCCAAAACTTGTTTTTCGCCTGAGCAATTACTTTTTTACAATGACATTTAGCACATTTCATACGAATAAAGTTTTCTTCTGATTGATCTTTTAACAATGTTTTGTATTGTTCCTTATTATATTTTACTGCTTCTTCACATGCTTTAGTCCACCATCTATTGCCTGATCACTTTCCATTCTTGCTGGTTTTGTGTTTGGGGATGGAAAACTCAGCTGCAAGCATGAGCTTTGCCACAACATTTCAATAGAATTTATCAGCATCATCCTCTGCAATCGTTTCAATATCAATAGCTTGCAGAAATGACTGAAAAGTACTCCAGTTAGCCAGTTTGTATATAAATTGAGGGATTTTGTCTTCTATATGTGGTAGATCTGATGTGGCAAGGTCCTCAAATGACAATGTAATAGAAAAATGATCACTTCCGAGGCAATCTTCTTCAACATTCCAGGTGCAATTAATTGCTAACCCTGGAGGTATCATAGCTAAATCAATGGCACTGGGTTTATGAGCAGGAACATCAGGGATTCTGGTTACTCTACCATCATTTAATAAGCAAAGCTTTGAATCTACAATGTTTTCTACTAAACGATTGCTGGTGATGGTAGAGCACCCAGAATCCCAAAAAGGAGCATGAGAATTGAAATCTCCCAGAATGATCCATTTACGTTTTGTGAAGTCTGTGTTTTTTAACCAGTCAGTGTTGTCATTTTTTGGACCTTGAGGTAAATATACAGAAACTACATTTAATATTTCATCTTTGTTAATTTTAACTGTCACACCTGTATGATAAATAATTATATGCTGTACTTTGCACATTAGGAGATATAACTAGCTTTTCATAATCTAAACCCTGCCTGACATATATGGCAGATTTCACTTTAGAATTATTGTCACAATCACACAATGGTGGGTAATAATAATTTGCCAATTTAGGCATTTTTCCTTTTTCCGCATTCAAAGACTGGAGTGCTAATATAGCATAATTATCAGTTGTTAAAAATTGAGTAAAGCCCAACAGATTGGTGGCTATGCTCCGAGAGTTCCACTGCAAAATTTTAACACCTTTAGAAAAATGTAATGTCATGTCCAAGCTTGTCTTCATGTTGTAATTTTTTGTTTTGTTATACATGTATACAATAGTGTAGTCAAATGGTTTTAGGTTACTCATGTGAAAAACACACACTCACACATACACAAAAGAGTAAATGACAGGTAAGGGTGGGGTGTAAAATATCAAGACACTGTCCAGTGATGCAGACACTGTAGAAAATAATGGAGAATCAATGGTGAAAGAATGTGGTGGATGGAGAGATCCTGATCTGAAAAGAAATGTAATGTTATATATGGAAGTGAATCTGAGTAAACATCCGTGCATGAGTGCGTGCATGTGTGTGAATTGTCTGATAAAGCATCGGGTTATTAATGACAGAACGCCCGTGAAGGGAGCAGAGGATACAGTGCAGGTGGCAGCAGGTGACCAGGTCTGCCAGTCCATGGGTTGCCTTGAAATGGACGGCCTGTGTTGCTGGCGCTGAAACCCCCACGTCTCTGTCGTCTTCGTGGCTGTTCCCAGAACAGCTGACAAAGGTGGCGGCCCAAGACTCTTGCAACGTTGCCAGCACCATAGTTGTTTAAGTGAATTTCATCTTGAAGATGTTTGAATCGATGAATATTCTTGTATGCAAGGTGGGAAACGTTGCTGATATTTTTGGTTGACTATTTCCGAGTAAGAGTGAGCGTTGTACACGACCCGTCTTGCTTCTAGATGTTGTTGTTTCACTGGGGTTGCCCTGCTGCATACGACATGCGCTTTGGGGAAGGTTTTCTGAACGGCCTTGACAGCCACTGCCATGGCTTTGCCACATGCTGCAGGATCCTTCCCTTTGATGTCGTTGATGCCCGTATGCAGCACGACACAGTCTGGGGCAGGTTCTAGCTCCTGGCTGGCTGCTTCCGCTACTTTCTGGACATTGTCGATGGAGTAGGCTTTTCTCTTTGCCACCTGAAGGCCATAGGACAGAGCTAAACGTGATGGATTTATTTTGTTCAGCGTGGAGTCATGCAAAATGAGTACACTGGCATGTGTGAGTCAGTCCCTTTGATCTGAATAGGCGACTCATTGGAAGACCCTTTCGGCTTTTCCTCATTTTGCCTCATTCCTTGTATTACACCACTAACCTTGACGTCATTTCTTGAGTCTGGTTTTGCTTTTATTCTTTTTGCTTTTTCTGTCTCTTTATGCTCATCCTGCCCTGCTCTCACTCTGCCTAAGACTTATGGGGATGGGTGAGCCATGTCTGTATTGAGTTTAAGGGCATCAGCGTAAGAGACAGGGGGAGAGGTTTTCATTTCTGCATGTTTTTGTTTTGCAGTGTGGCTTTCTTTCTGTTGGCAGAAATCGAACAATTTTTCAACTTTTTCATTCTGTTCGCTTACCGTTTTTTCTAAATTTCTAATATGCTCACATAAGGCAGTGATAACATTTTTTAGATCTAAAATGGAGCTCACTGCGACAGATGGTGAAGTGGAAGCCTTGTGTAAGCCAGAAGAGCCTTCTTCCACTGCAACGGCGGCTGAGCTGGGTGTCGCATTGTCCGTTGAATCGTTGTCATCTTTTTCCTGGAACTTTTCTTCTCTGTAACTGGGGTGGTTTGCAGAGCTGATCCCATACTTCTAGTTCTGGTCATTTTAACGGGTTTTCGTGACAAAATTTCCTCCAGAAAAACTAGTTAGCATCGTTTTCGACCATTTTGATACCGGAAGTCTGTATATGGAAGCAGGAGAACCCTCTTTGAAGAACCGCCGGATGAAGCTGACTCTGATTTACTACACGAAACTGTATTCCGAGTATAACCCTGCTTACGGTTATGTTCTCAACATACCCCCCCCCCCCCCCCCCCCCCCCTCCGGTTCAGGCCAAGTTCGAGAAATCTTCCTCGACTACCCCTCCTCTGGGGATTTGGATCCTCGAGGGGGATTTGGGGATTTGATTTGAGTACTGTATGTGACTTCCTCAAGATGCCTGTGTGGATGATGGAAACCCTACTGGTCCGCTTCGATCTGGCTGCTCATAGGAAGGGCATGACCAGCTCGACAACTTCCAAGGTCTTTTTCCTAGAGTTACTTAGCCTTCGCACACTAGCGTTTTCACAGATGGCTCCAAGTCTGAGGAGAGGGTGGCCTGTGCCGCCTACTGTTCCGTCATCAAGGAATCTGCGCTTTGCCAGCACTTGCTTCAGATGGCTCGGTGTACACTGCCGAACTTAGTGCTCTTGTTTTGTTCCTGAAACTGATTCAGCGTTCTGGAGGGAAAGGCTTCCTGGTATGTGCAGATTCGCTCTCAGCTCTGGAGGCTGTTGCTTGTAGGAACATAAATCATCCTAAGCTTCAGGGGTTCTACGAATTGTATACTTCCTTGAGTCGGGATGGACGTGATATTGTTTTGGTATGGGGGGCAATGAAACGGTTGACCGACTCGCCAGGTGTGCCATGGAGAAGGACATTTCTAGTTCTACTTTGCCATACACAGATCTGAAACCTAAAAGCAAACAGTACACCCAGTCCCTTCTGCAAGAGGAATGGAATGCTCAGAGAGACAATAAACTTTTCCAGATTCGCCCTAACCTGAAACAAGTTCTCCCTCTGTGGGTCAAAAACGGAAGGGAAGAAACAGTGCTCACCAGGCTACACACGGGTCATTCTCACATCACCCACGTTCATTTGCTTAAAGGAGAGGGAACCCCATGGTGTGTGACGTGTGATGTGTGGGTAACCATCAAGCATCTGCTTTTGAAGTGTTGAAATGGCCAGAATATTAAGCACAAGCATTTTACTGCAGACTCCCTAAAGATCCTTTATCGTGATGTTCCACCCGAAAACCTTTTTAACCATGAGAGAATCGGCTTTTCCCGTCTGATGTGAGTGAAAGGGTTACAGTTGGTCAATAAGAACAAGGTTTTGAGGATTCTGGTTTTGGTTTTATCTCATTTTATGTGTGGTTGATGTGATTTTTCGTACAACGCAGTGCTTGTCCTGGGTTGACCCTTATGGTTGGCCAGGCGTTGATACAAGGAATAACAGCAGAGTTGGTTTTATACCCTGTTTTAATCTGTACATAGTTGCGCAGTTTTGATCTGATGTTTAAAATTTGACGAGGTGACAGCCCTGATATGGCCCCTGTAGTCGGCGGGGCTATAAACAACAGGATTGGATTGGATTGAAAGACAGCGCTGCATATCTACAGGGCGCCCCATAGCTCCAAAATTGGACTATGGGTTTCAGGATCAGCCAGACCAGGGGCTCAGCATTTGAAGTGACATCCCTGATTTGGCCTCTGTGGTCGGCGGGGCTGTAAACAACAGGATTGGATTGGAGTCATTTTGAGGCAGTGATAAGGAACATGCCATTACAGTTTTAATGTGTGAGACCTGAATTTGGGAGAAAATAAGTGTGGCTGATGTGTTTTTTCCCACAACGTTGTGCCCGTCCTGGGTTGACCCTTATAGTTGTCCAGGGCGTTGATACAGGGAGGGACAGTAGAGTTGGTTTTATACCCTGTTTTAATCTGTACATAGTTGCACAGTTTTGATTTAATATTTAAAATTTGACGAGGTGACAGTCGTGATATGGCCTCTGTGGTCGGCGGGGCTATAAACAACTGGATTGGATTGGATAGGGAGAAAATAGACTTTGCAAACTCAGCTGTATGAAACCATGAAAAACTGTCAAACATTAACACATCTTTACAGCCAATGAACTTGGGTTTGTTCAGAATAAAAATTAATGTGCAAGCAATCTGGCTGTTTTGTTTTTTTAATAACACAAAGTGATACAAGAATGATTCTGCTCCTCCCCACCCCACACCACCCCACCCCCAGTGTGTGTTACATCCACAAAGGTGAAACACATGATTAAAAAAAAATTCTGAATTAAACAGTCCTTGTTAGTCAAGGAACTAAGAACAAGGTTGTTTTAAGGAATCTGATTTGGTTTTATCTCATTTTATGTGTGGTTGAAGGCGGTGCCGATCCTAGGTTGACCCTTATGATTAGCCAGGGCGTTGCTATAAGGAAGGACAGTAGAGTTGGTTTGATACCCTGTTTTAATCTGTATATAGCTGCACAATTTTAATCTGAGAGTTTAAAATTTGACAAGGTGACAGCCCTGATATGGTCTCTGTGGTCGGCGGGGCTATAAACAACAGGATTGGATTGGATTGAAAGACAGTGCTGCATATGTACAGGGCGCCCCTGAACTCCAAAATTGGACTATGGGTTTCCAGATCAGCGAGACCAGGGGCTTAGAATTTGAAGTGACATCCCAGATATGGCCTCTGTGGTCGGCAGGGCTGTAAATAACAGGATTGGATTGGAGTCATTTTGAGGCAGTGATAAGGAACATGCCATTACAGTTTTAATGTGTGAGACCTGAATTTGGGAGAAAATAAGTGTGGCTGATGTGGTTTTTCCCACAACGCTGTGCCCGTCCTGGGTTGACCCTTATAGTTGTCCAGGGCGTTGATACAGGGAGGGACAGTAGAGTTGGTTGTATACTCTGTTTTAATCTGTATATAGTTGCACAGTTTTGATTTAATATTTAAAATTTGACGAGGTGACAGTCGTGATATGGCCTCTGTGGTCGGCGGGGCTATAAACAACTGGATTGGATTGGATAGGGAGAAAATAGACTTTGCAAACTCAGCTGTATGAAACCGTGAAAAACTGTCAAACATTAACACATCTTTACAGCCAATGAACTTGGGTTTGTTCAGAATAAAAATTAATGTGCGATCAATCTGGCTGTTTTGTTTTTTTAATAACACAAAGAGATACAAGAATGATTCTGCTCCTCCCCACCCCACACCACCCCACCCCCAGTGTGTGTTACATCCACAAAGGTGAAACACAAGATTAAAAAAATCCTGAATTAAACAGTCCTTGTTAGTCAAGGAACTAAGAACAAGGTTGTTTTAAGGAATCTGATTTGGTGATATCTCATTAATTTTTATGTGTGGTTGAACACGGTGCCGATCCTGGGTTGACCTTTATGATTAGCCAGGGCGTTGCTATAAGGAAGGACAGTAGAGTTGGTTTGATACCCTGTTTTAATCTGTATATAGCTGCACAATTTTAATCTGAGAGTTTAAAATTTGACAAGGTGACAGCCCTGATATGGTCACTGTGGTCGGCGGGGCTATAAACTACAGGATTGGATAGGATTGAAAAACAGTGCTGCATATCTACAGGGCACCCCTGAGCTCCAAAATTGGACTATGGCTGTCAGGTTTCAGGATCAGCAGAGACCAGGGGCTCAGAATTTGAAGTGACATCCCTGATATGGCCTCTGTCGTCAGCAGGGCTGTAAACAGCAGGATTGGATTGGAGTCATTTTGAGGGAGTGATAACGAACATGCCATTACAGTTTTAATGTGTGAGACCTGAATTTGGGAGAAATAAGCGTGGCTGATGTGGTTTCTCCTACAACGCTGTGCCCGTCATGGGTTGACCCTTATAGTTGTCCAGGGCGTTGATACAGGGAGGGACAGCAGAGTTGGTTTTATTCCCTGTTTTAATCTGTACATAGTTGCACAGTTTTGATCTAATTTTAAAATTTGACGAGGTGACAGTCGTGATATGGCCTCTGTGGTCGGCGGGGCTATAAACAACTGGATTGGATTAGATAGGGAGAAAATAGACTTAGCAAACTCAGCTGTATGAAACGGTGAAAAACTGTCAAACATTAACACATCTTTAGAGCCAATGAACTTGGGTTTGTTCAGAGAAAAAATTAATGTGCAAGCAATCTGGCTGTGGTTTTTTTAATAACACAAAGTGATACAAGAATGATTCGGCTCCTCCCCACCCCACACCACCCCACCCCCAGTGTGTGCTACATCCACAAAGGTGAAATACAAGATATAAAAAATCCTGAATTAAACAGTCCTTGTTAGTCAAAGAAGAACTAAGAACAAGGTTGTTTTAAGGAATCTGATTTGGCTTTATCTCATTTTATGTGTGGTTGAAGGCGGTGCCGATCCTGGGTTGACCCTTATGATTAGCCAGGGCGTTGCTATAAGGAAGGACAGTAGAGTTGGTTTGATACCCTGTTTTAATCTGTATATAGCTGCACAATTTTAATCTGAGATTTTAAAATTTGACAGGTGACAGCACTGATATTGTCTCTGTGGTCGGCGGGGCTATAAACAACAGGATTGGATTGGATTGAAAGACAGTGCTGCATATCTACAGGGCGCTCCTGAGCTCCCAAATTGGACTATGGGTTTCAGGATCAGCGAGACCAGGGGCTCAGAATTTGAAGTGACATCCCTGATTTGGCCTCTGTGGTCGGCAGGACTGTAAACAGCAGGATTGGATTGGAGTCATTTTGAGGCAGTAATAAGAACAATGCCATTACAGTTTTAATGTGTGAGACCTGAATTTGGGAGAAAATAAATGTGGCTGATGTGGTTTTTCCCACAACGTTGTGCCCGTTCTGGTGTGGTTTTTCCCCACAACACTGTGCCCGTCCCGGGTTGACCCTTATAGTTGTCCAGGGCGTTGATACAGGGAGGGACAGTAGAGTTGGTTGTATACCCTGTTTTAATCTGTATATAGTTGCACAGTTTTGATCTAATATTTAAAATTTGACGAGGTGACAGTCCTGATATGGCCTCTGTGGTCGGCGGAGCTATAAACAACTGGAATGGATTGGTTAGGGAGAAAATAGACTTTGCAAACTCAGCTGTATGAACAGTGAAAAACTGTCAAACATTAACACATCTTTAGAGCCAATGAACTTGGGTTTGTTCAGACAAAAAATTAATGTGCAAGCAATCTGGCTGTGGTTTTTTTAATAACACAAAGTGATGCAAGAATGATTCTGCTCCTCCCCACCCCACACCACCCCACCCCCAGTGTGTGTTACATCCACAAAGGTGAAACACATGATTAAAAAAAAATTCTGAATTAAACAGTCCTTGTTAGTCAAGGAACTAAGAACAAGGTTGTTTTAAGGAATCTGATTTGGTTTTATCTCATTTTATGTGTGGTTGAAGGCGGTGCCGATCCTGGGTTGACCCTTGTGATTAGCCAGGGCGTTGCTATAAGGAAGGACAGTAGAGTTGGTTTGATACCCTGTTTTAAATCTGTATATAGCTGCACAATTTTAATCTGAGAGTTTAAAATTTGACAAGGTGACAGCCCTGATATGGTCTCTGTGGTCGGCGGGGCTATAAACAACAGGATTGGATTGGATTGAAAGACAGTGCTGCATATGTACAGGGCGCCCCTGAACTCCAAAATTGGACTATGGGTTTCCAGATCAGCGAGACCAGGGGCTTAGAATTTGAAGTGACATCCCAGATATGGCCTCTGTGGTCGGCAGGGCTGTAAATAACAGGATTGGATTGGAGTCATTTTGAGGCAGTGATAAGGAACATGCCATTACAGTTTTAGTGTGTGAGACCTGAATTTGGGAGAAAATAAGTGTGGCTGATGTGGTTTTTCCCACAACGCTGTGCCCGTCCTGGGTTGACCCTTATAGTTGTCCAGGGCGTTGATACAGGGAGGGACAGTAGAGTTGGTTGTATACCCTGTTTTAATCTGTATATAGTTGCACAGTTTTGATTTAATATTTAAAATTTGACGAAGTGATAGTCGTGATATGGCCTCTGTGGTCGGCGGGGCTATAAACAACTGGATTGGATTGGATAGGGAGAAAATAGACTTTGCAAACTCAGCTGTATGAAACCGTGAAAAACTGTCAAACATTAACACATCTTTACAGCCAATGAACTTGGGTTTGTTCAGAATAAAAATTAATGTGCAAGCAATCTGGCTTTTCTTTATTAATAACACAAAGTGATACAAGAATGATTCTGCTCCTCCCCATCCCACCCCACCCCCAGTGTGTGTTACATCCACAAAGGTGAAACACAAGATAAAAAAAAAATCCTGAATTAAACAGTCCTTGTTAGTCAAGGAAGAACTAAGAACAAGGTTGTTTTAAGGAATCTGATTTGGTTTTATCTCATTTTATGTGTGGTTGAAGGCGGTGCCGATCCTGGGTTGACCCTTATGATTAGCCAGGGCGTTGCTATAAGGAAGGACAGTAGAGTTGGTTTTATACCCTGTTTAAATCTGTATATAGCTGCACAATTTTAATCTGAGATTTTAAAATTTGACAGGTGACAGCCCTGATATGGCCTCTGTGGTTGGCGGGGCTGTAAACAACAGGATTGGATTGGATTGAAAGACAGTGCTGCATATCTACAGGGCGCCCCTGAGCTCCAAAATTGAACTATGGCTGTCAGGTTTCAGGATCAGTGAGACCAGGGGCTCAGAATTTGAAGTGACATCCCTGATTTGGCCTCTGTGGTCGGCAGGGCTGTAAACAGCAGGATTGGATTGGAGTCATTTTGAGGCAGTGGTAAGGAACATGCCATTACAGTTTTAATGTGTGAGACCTGAATTTGGGAGAAAATAAGCGTGGCTGATGTGGTTTTTCCACAACGCTGTGCCCGTCCTGGGTTGACCCTTATAGTTGTCCAGGGCGTTGATACATGGAGGGACAGTAGAGTTGGTTTTTTACCCTGTTTTCATCTGTATATAGTTGAACAATTTTAATCTGAGATTTAAAATTTGACGAGGTGACAGTCCTGATATGGCCTCCGTGGTCGGCGGAGCTATAAACAACTGGATTGGATTAGATAGGGAGAAAATAGACTTTGCAAACTCAGCTGTATGAAACCGTGAAAAACTGTCAAACATTAACACATCTTTAGAGCCAATGAACTTGGGTTTGTTCAGAAAAAAAATTAATGTGCAAGCAATCTGGCTGGGTTTTTATTTAATAAGACAAAGTGATACAAGAATGATTCCCTCCTCCCCACCCCACCCCACCCCACCCCCCAGTGTGTGTTGCATCCAGAAAGGTGAAACACAAGATTAAAAATCCTGAAGTAAACTGTCCTTGTTAAGTCAAGGAACTAAGAACAAGGTTGTTTTAAGGAATCTGATTTGGCTTTATCTCACTTTATGTGTGGTTGAACACGGTGCCGATCCTGGGTTGACCCTTATGATTAGCCAGGGCGTTGCTATAAGGAAGGACAGTAGAGGTGGTTTTATACCCTGTTTAAATCTGTATATAGCTGCACAATTTTAATCTGAGATTTTAAAATTTGACAAGGTGACAGCCCTGATATGGCCTCTGTGGTTGGCAGGGCTATAAACAACAGGATTGGATTGGATTGGATAAGGAGAAAATAGATTTTGCAAAAGCAGCTGTATCAAACAGTGAAAAACTGTCAAACAACACATCATTAGAACCAAAAAACAAAACCAAAAAAGCAACTTTGGTTTGTTCTGAACAAAAATTGAAAGTGCAACCAATCTGGCTGCTTTAAATTTCTTTTTCTTTTTAATAATTACATTACAAAGTGATACAAAGAATGATTCCTTCCCTTCTCCAGGACTGTGTGTTACATCCCCAAAGGTGAAGCACAAGATATTAAAAAAAATCCTGAATTAAACAGTCCTTGTTGGTCAAGGAAGAAATTTAATGAAGTTTATGGAAAGTTAGAGGATAGTTTTGAAAGCAGTTGGTGGTATCAGACTGTATTTTTCAAACACGTCTTGGCAGAAAAGGGGAATTTCTTCGTAACATAATGTATAATAATTATGCTTTATGAAGAATTTTTCTGTTACCTTTTCTTTTCTTGCGAGGTCAGTGTGAACCTGAAACTAACAGATTTGGCCTCATCAGACACATTCCGACTTCAGCGCAGTTTGTTTCATTGTACAGGTTGCTTGCTGGGTATGTTTGTGTTTCATACCCTATCGAACGCTGAAATGAATTACAGGATTTGATCTTCTGCATGTGTTTATACATGAAAGGAATTAAGACACTCCAGGTCTGCACTTGTTGACCTGGCAGATCCTAACAATCCTCACCCTTAATTCACTGTCGAGATTTGAAGCCGCGAATTCATAAGACTCAAGGGATTGAAGTCCAACAGTCTTAACCACTCGGCTGTAGTGTCTGTCGACATATGCACATAATCATGAACTCCAATGCATGCACACACGTACACTCATATGTGTGTGTGTGTGTGTGTGTGTGTGCGTGCTCTAAATAGCATCCTGTATCATTTAGCAGCATGAATAAATCTGAAGCTAACAGGTTTTCGTGCAGAGTAGAAAAGTCACTAAGGCCTATGTGCAGCATTTCGTAATCCGCTGTATAATTATGTAAATATATTCCAAATGGAATAGCATTTCATCATTCTCCCTTCCGTTATGAACGAGGGATATTATTAGAATGTGAAATGTTATGCAATAAAGGGCAGCAAGAAAATTCATCTCTAAACGGGCAAAAACACATAACTCCAGGCTACTCATTTTTACACACCCTATCATTAAGCATCAAGTTAAAAAAAAAAAAAGGCGCAGTTAAAGCCAGAGGAAGAACCTTTCAGTTGTAAAATTCACTTGTAATTACTACCCACTGTGATATAAAACTTTTTTTTTTAATCATAAGAAATCATTCTTTATTAAGAAGACTTTTCAAACTTTTACGTTGTTGACTCGCCAGAGGAGCGGTCATTTCCCATTAAATGGGAATTAAAATTTAATTTCATTACCTTTTTGAACCTTTAGATGGGCAGATTTCTTTGGTTTTATTTCTTCTTCTGTGTTTGTCAGGACAGCTCGGTCTTTGTGATGAAGGCAGTAGTAGTAGTATGCTCCAAGTCCTCCAAGCTGCCATAGAGCTTCTTGACCACTTTGGTAGGGTTAGGTCAGATCCTCTTTCGGAGTGCCTCATGTCACAGGGAGAACTGCAGCACATGTTCTGTTCTCTGACTGCCAGTCTTTCAAGGGCGCTCCTTTGTGAGCCTGTGTGGAGTTTCATGTACAATGGTATATACAATTTACATAATCAGGGGGATAACATAGCCTACTTGTTGGAGAGTTTAGCTCGCGGTTTCATGGTCTGGGATCGAGCCCAGGTTCCAGACACCCGTTCAAGGGGGGTTTTCCTTTGGAGTTAATATTATCAGTACCAACTCCACTCCTCAAAAAGTTGTTCGGATAAGACTATAAACAGAGGTCACGTGTACGAACGCACGTAGTACATCTTGCGCACATGTTAAATCCCATTCTGCCTTTTGGAGGAGTAGGACACTGCATGCCGGTGAAAAGGGATGACAAAAATAAAAGCGCATGCACAGTGGCGTCGTGTTTAGACACCATCATTGAAGTCGGAATGCGGCTACCTTAATGGTGGGCAAAAGTGGTCGCGTAAGTAACTATCCCACCATTGGTGAACCATGGAGCTCTAGCCGATTAACAAAAAAGTATCTATCTATCTATCTATCTATCTATCTATCTATCTATCTATCTATATAATGCGTAAGAAATCACCAAGAGCCTGATTTTTTAAGTTCTCATAATTATAGGGCCCCAAAACATGTACAAGAACTAGTTTGCAGAGACTACAAGACTTGAAAAGTCTAGAATTGGAAATTTGTGTGATTTTTGTTTTGTTTTTGTTTATGATTTGTATTAACACTTTTCCAAAGTGCAGAAGAAAGTCCAGGGGAAAAGTAAAACCAAAAAGAAAATCTTGAAAAGTTAGTAGACATGAAGAGCGACTGCAGCAGTTGAATCAAGGGAAGTAATGCTGATTAATGCATTGACATTTATTGTATTTTATTTTATTCTTTTATATCGAGGATAATGGAATGAGCACTTAAGTGCTTTTTTACATCCAGTCCCCGTATATGCGGTTTTGTAAATTGTCATCTGTTCCCACCGGCACACAATGGCCTACTCTTACGAAAAGCGGAACAGGATTTAACGTGTGCGCAAAATGTTTTGCGTGCTTTCGCACACGGGGCCTCAGTTTATAGTCTCATCCGAAGAACTTTGGGGAGAGTGGAGTCTGCACTGATGTTAACTCCAGGGGAAAATATCCCCTTGAACGGGAATGGAACCCGGGTCGTCAGATTGCGAACGCAATGTTCTAACCACTAGGCTATCCCGTCCCCTTTGTATCCATGACAGGCTTTCTTTTGTTTTTGCTTGTTATTTTTGAAAAGTGATGTCACCGACATATGAACAAGTGAATTTCGGCAAAAACAGTTGTGTTTTATCAGAGCAGTATTTTTTTTTTAACTTTGAAAAGTAATAAACGGTGGTTAAGTGTGTCATCAGTGATTTCTAGCTGGATGACAAAAAGTGGATTTTGCTGGGCGACATAAACACAAAGCGCACTGCTGTAGCATATGAAAACAACGACGACAACAATAAAAACAAAAGTCTAGTTTGGAAACTGGGCAAGGGGGCTCTTTTTTGCCCATCAGAAAGAAAGAAAAAGGAAAATGTTTATAAACGCCAATAAACCAGCAGTGGTAAGTGATAGGGCCACGGTCTTTTGTGCTCGTATCGTTCTCGGCTAGAAGCCAGACCACAGCCAGTCAGGGTCAGGCACACACCCTGCATTTAGTTTTATGGGACCCTAAAAAATCCCTCGGAATCCACTTTTTTTTTCCCTTTCCATTTTTAACGTCTGTGTAAACTTGGCATCATTGTAGTGTGGATATATGGAAAGATATTCCTGTTGAAAGTTCTGCATGACTTTTTAAGTTTCTGTCACGGAAGTGACTCCAGTGTGGGAAAAAAAATTGACAAATGAAATTTCCGTCATGAACAATGTTTCCTAGTATATTGTTTCTCATCATTTGTGTGCAGAAACAATTTTTTCGGCAGTTGAACACAGGCAACATTATTTTTCAAAGTGACTACTTTCATTTTGTGGTAGTATTTATTTCGATCTGTGTGGTAAAATGCAGGTAAATAAAACGCACTTGGGCCACACGTCATGTATGCTTTGGAAGGCCAAATTAAATGTTCTTATTAGCACTGTTAAGAAGATCCTCTCGTTGGATAAAAATATTTTCTTAAAATTGAAAAGGTGGGGGGGGGGGGGGGGGGGGGGGGCGAACTGTATGCTTGTTGTGTTTTGTGTGGGGACCCGAACTGTATGCTTGTTGTGTTTTGTGTGTGGAGGGGGGGAGGGGGAGGTGTCATGGAAAAGGGTAATTTCAGAGAAGTTTTAGAAAAACATAAAAATCACCATACCTGCAACGGCTTTTTATGCTGATGACCATGTGCGTGCACATGTTTATAAAGAGTTAATAATAGTAATAAATGGAATTTATTTAGCCTATATCTTGCAAAAACAAATCAGAGCGCTTGCATTCAACCCCCTCCTACACATGCAACTAACAATGATTAACAATATTTTGACAAATTCAAACGTACACTAACTCACACACACACACACACACACACACACACACACACACACACACACACACACACACACACACACACACACACACACACAGAGGTTATACACTTCAGCAGGGTGACGGAATTTTTACTGTTAAAGGCAGGGACAGATATGAGATGGAACAGGGTGAGTGGGGATGTTAGGTTTGAAATAGGTATGTTTTGAGGCTGGATTTAAAACTGTCGTAAGTAGGCTTTTCACGAAGGGAGAGAGGGAGGTCATTCCAGATTGATGGACCAGAAATAGAGAAAGACCGACGGCCAACAGTGGATTGGTTGAATCTAGGTATTCATAAGCACAGGGTATCTGCAGCAGAGCGGAGGAAACGAGGAGTGTACAGGTGAAGACATTCACATAAAGGAGGGTGCTGTTTTGTGTAGGCATTGTAATAGAGGGTGCTGATCTTGTACTTTACTTTCTGTGGCACAGGCAACCAGTGGAGAGATCGCAGGAGAGGAGAAATATACTAAAAAAAATGTCTTTTTGAGGACTAATCGAGCTGCAGAGTTTTGTATGCGTTGAAGGGAGTGGATAGATGATGCTGACAGACCAGCTAAAAGAGAATTACAATAGTCCAGACGTGAAAGAATAAGAGATGTGGCAAGTTTGGATGTTGCATCAGCGGACAGGTACTTTCGGATTGCACTTATATGCTGTAATTGATGGTATCAGGACGGGCAGGTCTGGGTGATAAACTTTTGCATAGAGGGTTGTTCTTACGGCTGGGAGGTGGGCTGTAAAGGCAGCAGAAAGTAATAGAATGACCGGGTAAAGTGCGGTTGAGTTCGCAGACTTCAAAAGATTCAGGGGAGATAGGTAAGGAGTGGCAGTAAGGAAGAGCTGGATGCAGTGTCTTTGTAAACTATGGCAATGCCACCTCCACGAAAGGGTCGTCGGGGAAAGAAAGAGTTGTATAGCCAGGTGGTGTCAATTGTTTTATCTTTGGTTCATGACTTTGTGGGTTAAGCCAGGTTTCTGTGAGTCAGCAGTCAGCACATAAATTTAAAGGTGCAGTATTTGCTTGACTCATAAAGTAAGTACTTCATCCTCAGACTTAAAAAAAATTGACGTCAATATGAATCGTTTGGTTTTGTACAGATTATGTTCCTTATTATTGCTGCTGCACTAAGAACAGGTATGCACAATTGAGTGTAACAGAAACATGGTGTGATTTGAGCCCAGAACTCAACCGTAGATTTTGGGCTGTGGAACATTATATTCCAAAAACTCCCCAAACTGAGGTTGCCCCCCCTCCCCCCCCCCCCCCCACACACACACAAAGGACAAAAAATCCCTGTTGCTGTTGATATAAAACAATATGGTGAACACTTGTGTCAAATGTCATAAATAGTATATTTCAAAATGAAAACAGGTTACCGTTTTTCATGGTGAAAATGAACACTTGTGACTACACAGTCCATGACTAAATTTTACAAAAAGTGATGTGTATTATTTTTTTCCGTTTTTTTATGATGTGTAATATCCTTCATCTTGAAGAGTGGTGACTTTATCAATCTTATTCGTAATGGTATGTCAACGTAGTAATTGTATAAGATGTCCTTTCTGGTGACAATTTATAGGCTTGTTATTAAATACCAGGCCCCATGATTTTGTTTGTTTTGTCTGTCTTTTTAAGAGGGGGGCGGCGAGCAGAAACAAATTTCTTATATAATCAGATGTTTTTGTGTGCTGTGTGTGTATGTCAATATGTGTTGGAGGAGGTGGGGTGGGAAATAAGGTGTGTGTGATTTACGCTTTGGACACGGTGAGCCCGATGCAGCTTTTGATGCACTTAGTTTGCCATACTTGAAACTTCTAGAAGGCTTTTTGAGATGAAATCCAGGGCTTAGATTTATAACTGGATAGCAGAGAGAGCGAACCTATCACTGGCTTATGTCAGCAGTGCGCATTTGTCTCTATAAATAGGAGCCTGGGCTATTGTTCTTTTTTATGACTCGATGGGATGCAGTGAAAGCAAAGGATGGCAGTTTTAAACGGTGAATTGCCTTCTATCCGCGGATGCAAGCGTGCAGTAAAAGGGGATTTATGCCCCTCTCCCTCTCTTAGCTCTTCCTTCCTGTCTCTCTGTGCCTCCATCTGGCTGTTTCTGTTTCCGACCCTTCTTTCCCCGCCCTTTTATTTCCTTCCTTTCTTACCCCCTACTCCTCTCCCGCCCATCCTCTGTGCCATTTCTCCCTCCTTGCATATTTATTATTTCCGTATCCTTTCCCCCCTATCCTCTTCCTCCCCATCCCCTTTATTCCGCAATCTTTATTGTAAATTAAAGATAATGTTATTTATGAGGAACAATAAGGAAAAGGCATATGCTAGCTGTAATTGCGCGCGCGCGCACACACACACACACACACACACACACACACACACACACACACACACACACACGTGTACACACATCAGTGGTCGAGAGGTAAAGCACTTGCTTAGGAAGCGAGAACTACAGGTTCGATCCCTATTTGAGTCGAAAGTGCTGGTCTTCTAGATGAGACAATAAACCTAGGTCCTGTGACCAACATACGTTTCAGCGTACGTAAAGAACGCACAGCACAGCGACAAGACAGTTGGCCCTGACAAAATTCTGTCAGGGGAAAAGCTATTCTCATAGGGAAACAAAAACACATACAGACAGGAAAGGAAAAAACGGGTGGCGCCGGTTTTGTGGCGGCGTTGTTCTCGGAGAAGAACAGCCGAATTCCACGCAGAGAAATCCCCTGTGAGTAAAAGTGTACTATGCTCTGCTATGCTATGTTATACTATACTTTATTATAATTATTATACTGTGCAATGCTATGCTACGTCGTACAATGCTACATTCTGCTATATTATGCTATGCTACGTTACACTACACCAGGCTAGGTAATGTTATGCTATACGACGCTACGCATGTGTCTCCACAGAAGGGAATGCAGGCTAGTTCTGGTTTACAGCCCCCCCCCCCCCCCCTCCCCCTCCCCAACGCTTTCCTGTCTCTTTCTGTGCAACCCCCTTTGCGTACCACCGTGTCTTTACATACATCATGCGTGTGTTTGTGTGTTTTCACGCACTTTATTAGTGAGTGCGTTTGTGCGTGTGCGTACGTGTGAATGTGAATATATACGAGCACATCGCACTTAAGGGCAGAGAAAATATAATTTTTAATGCCCCATTACTGGGGGGAAAACACCCCCAAACCATATCTGTGAATTGCATTTCTCTTTCCCTACCGTTTTCCCAGATTTGTCTCATCAACATCCCGTAAAGAACACCTTGCATCACCTTTTGTGGTATGTCTTTGCCAAGTTCTTGGGCACAGATATGCATGGTGTTTATTGTCCAGCCAACCTCAAGGGCCATGGGTGAGGTTCGTTCAGCCTCTAATACTTTTTGAGGCGGTGCCTCTGTCATTGGAACAGAGAATGAACGCTGGTTTCTTTCTTCGTCTTCTTCTTTTTCCCCTCTCTGCCATGTATGTACAACCTATTGTTGTTGACTGTTGATTATCAGCCATTTCCATCGTAAGACATCAAAGTAGCTTTACACATTCATTGTGTACTTTGATTAACGCATTTTTGGTTTAATGCTTTGTTTCCTTTGCAACCGAAGCCTTGTGAACGGAAGTCACTTTTCATATTTGAAGATATTCACCTTGATTGTTATGGTTTTTGTATTCATCTTTTTTGCTCCCCAAAAAAAATCTTTGGAACTTACTTGGAATCGTATTATGTGTATCAACATTCTTCAATGCACAACAACATCAAGAACAGAACCTGGCTGAACGGATCGAAGGTTATTTTGTTGTTGTTTGTCCGGCACGGTGTTCTTCAAGAGCTTAGCATCCTGAGTTCCCGACCAAGTATGAAGAATAGTAGTGACAGCAGGCAGCAACAGCTGAGTCTCAGCAGCAGTACCCTCCCCCCCCCCCCCCCACACACACACACACCACCACCACCACCACCAATGGTGGCAAAAGTAGTGCAAGGACTGGCTTAAGCCTAAGCCTCCTGGTTGCAGGGTTTTGGGTGTGTGTGTTTTTTTTTAACAATCCAAATAGTTACTACTTTCACATAGTTAGCGTTCCCGCTGGTGTTAAAATTAGTCGTCTGGGATGTTGCTAAGAGCATTATTGTGAAAAAAATCTGTGGACTTTAAAACCTCAACTCTGTAATCGAGAGAGAGAAGGGGGGGGGGGGAGGGCAACAAAACATTTTATTTTGAGGATACCAGATTAGCACCATTTTTTTTTTTACATTCAGCCCCGCTACTATTAGAGTGCTTTGCGTGAGTTAAAAAAAAGATAAAATAACCGAATAAATAAATGCATAAATAAAGGATTCTACCCTTAGATTATATTATGTCAACGATTGCACTTTAGCACAATAAACTATGATACATAAACATGATGTGTTTTTTTAACCATGGGAATGTTGATATCAATAGGCATTGTTTACGCAAGATGGGAGGGGAGAGATGTAGATAGGTAGGTAGAGAGAGAGCTAGAGAGACGTTGAGAACGTTTGAGGCGTTGAGTTTGTTTTTAATTTACACACACACACACCTTAATTTTTTTGGTAAAGAAGGAAAGAGGACATTGGTAAGAGTGGGGAAGGAGA
Source organism: Rapana venosa (assembly GCA_028751875.1). Taxonomy (NCBI): domain Eukaryota; kingdom Metazoa; phylum Mollusca; class Gastropoda; order Neogastropoda; family Muricidae; genus Rapana; species Rapana venosa. The sequence continues at coordinate 44,448,385 of CM054136.1, forward strand.
TGTAGGACTCGAACACATACTGCAGAAGTAGAAAGAAGACTACAAGCCGTGGAAAGGAGGTAGGCTTACTATCGCAAAACAATCGACATTAGATACCTACCTGAACATACCACCAACCAACAATGTAACAAACCATTAGTATAAAATCTCGATATGAAATATCTGCTGACTTAAGTCTGTAAAAAACCCCAACCAAATAACAACAACAACAAAAGCCCAGAAAACTCCCTTGGTATGGCCGCGTTACAAGATCCAATGACCTTACTAAAACTAGTGGCCTGGTGGTTAGAGTGTTGCGCTCGTCATCTGACGTCCCAGGTTCCAGCCCAGGTTCGAGATGCCCCCCCCCTCCCCTTCCCCTCCCCGTTCAAGGGGATTTTCCCCATGGAGTTAACTTCAGTGCCGACTCTAATCCCCCGAGGGTCCTTCGGATTAAACTATAAATCGAGGTCGCGTGTGGGAACGCACGCAGAACATCTTGAGCACACGTGAAAACCCATTCCGCCTTTTGGAAGAGTAGGCCCTGTGTGCCGGTGGGAACTGGGGGGGGGGGGGGGGCAAAAATTACATACACACAGGGACTGGATGTGAAAAGGGACACTAGTGCAAATTCTGTTGTCCTCGAAATAAAAGGAAAAATCTCGGTAACTGACGAGTGATTTGAAATGGTAATAAAACATATCAGAATGGATCTGGGAAATCATTTGCAGACTCAGGCTTTGGCACACAAGCGATATAAATGAAGGAAGTTCGTGAACAACTCCAAAGTGATGCTCCATAGACTCCTAACAACCAAAGAAGTAGATTTAAGCGTAGCGAGTTGTTTTTGGGCTTCCATGAACTACATTGATAAAACATCAAACTGGTCGTCATGTTCAAGGGAAAATCACACTCTCATAATAAGATTAGGGGATGTGATAGCTTTATAGCTACTAACAGTGTCATTCAAACTCGTTATTTAACGGTTATCAGGCAGTGTGAAGCTGAGGTCTCTGACACCTCGCTCCCTAACGACAGCATAGGTTATAGGAACACCTTTTTTCCTTTTTACCTTTAGGCTGTGCGCAAAAGTCCGAACCTCCACTGTGGTGCAGGCATTCCTAGGAATTTTACCTCGGGAATTGATACTGGTACCAAATCTTTTTCTCCTGCAAGCCCAGCGGATGAGATTATAAAACGAGGGCCAGTGTGCGAATAGAGTATATGCCAGCTATGGTTGTGGGCATGGATAACACAGACATAGATCTACCCAGCAATCAATTTGCGACGTAGAGAGATGGGTTCTTTGAGGTTTTTATTGCCCCAAAATTCAGTGCAGTACCGTAACAACACCTGAAAAAAATCAGGGTATAAGTCGTCACAATAAAACTGAAAGGACACGTTTACTTTGTCGGAATTTTGAGCGCATGCGCACACACAGACACCACACACACACACACACACACACACACACTCTCTCTCTCTCTATGTACACACACACACACACACACACACACACACACACACACACACACTAAAATAAAATGTTTGTGTGGTGAGAAAATTACTAGCATTCATATAATTTTTTAATTTAAGAGTCTAAAACCATTCTTACCTTCTTTTTCTGAAAAATCCTTGGATAAGATATTAAAAAATATTAATTTGGCATTTCGAATAACAAAATCTTTATTGAACAGTCCAATAGGACATTTGTTATAGTTATAAGTCGTATTAGCATTTCTTATGTATTTATTTGTTGTTATCATTGCTTAGCCTTTTTCTGTATACTGCCTAGGATATTTAGCAACAGATACCAATTTCACAGCACACAACCATCAACATCAATGTCCCCTCCCCTCCCCTTCCCATCGTCTAATATCACTTTGAGTGAACAGACGTAAAATCGAAGCAACAACAACAACAACACACACACACTTTTTCTGTATACTGCCTAGGATATTTAGCAACATATACCAATTTCACAGCACACAACCATCAACATCAATGTCCCCTCCCCTCCCCTTCCCATCGTCTAATATCACTTTGAGTGAACAGACGTAAAATCGAAGCAAACAACAACAACAACAACACACACACACACACACACACACACACACACACACACACACACACACACACACACACACACACACACACACACACACACACACATATGTATATGTGTGTGAGTATGCGCTTGTAATTCTCCCACCCACTCCTTCCACAACGGAGTAGTCTGTCAATTCATTTGTATTAATTACAAAACCACGAATATGAACTGTGAGTTACGTCTTCAGTACTGAAGAATCATTGTAAAGGGAGGTCAGCGCCAAGAACCATTTTCTTTGTGATGAAAACGTTTATAAATGTAGGATGCAAGCGGACTTGTTTGTTCTTTTCTTTGGGAGAATGCCGAAAAGGGAAGGGGAAGGGTTCGTCACAACTCTAATTTGAGACCCTTGGTCAACTGGCTATAAACGTTTATCATGAAGGTTAACTGAGCAGTGGCGTTGCATGGATTATAAACAGCATAGACTGATTTGACGATAAACCGAGGTCCCGTGTGTTACACGTAATTATTTAGCGCACGTAAAAGAACCCACGGCAACAAGAGAGTTGTCCCTGGCAAAATTCTTAGAAAAAAGCCACTCTGATAGGGAAACAAAATACAGTTGCAGACATGAAAAAGAAAAAAATGGGTGGCGCTGCGCTTGTGGCGACGCGCTCTCCCGCTCTCCCCGGGGAGAGCAGCCCGAATTTCACGGAGAGAAATCTGCCGTGACTTAAAGTGGTATGAAATGAAATCTGAGCGCTTTGATTTGTTGCTTTACAAGATTCAGCGCTATATAAATTCCATACATTATTATTATTATTATTTGAATTTGATTGAATTATAAACCTGTAAGCCATCTTGGTCCAAATCTGGCGTGCACGCGCGCGCCATACACACACGCACGCGCGCGCGCGCGCGCACACACACATACACACACACAAGCGTTTGTACTTTTTTTTTATTTTTTAAAAGAAGTGTTGTTAAGCTTTTTCGGCATGAAAATCCTTGGGGTTACCCAGCCATGCCTTCTGTCTCCCTTGCAATACCTGGGAATAACCACGAGACCGCAAATAAAGACTGCATAATAAAACACCATATGGCAATCTTTACCTACCTTGCGACTTACGAAGCCGTATTCCAACTTCAGAGGAGTTTTCTTCAAGTGACAGTGACCGTTTTTGTATATATATTTTTTAACCACAAAGGATTACATTTACCAAAGCGCCTCCGAATTACAAAATGAACTGTAACAGTAAGATAATAGATTGCATCGCTTTAATTTTCATTTTTAAAAAGTCTGAAACCTTGCATATGCTGTCCCACGATCATGTACGAATAGGGTTACAGTGCTCTTATTTTTTGACTATTAAAACAAAATCAGATCCTTGATGTAGGTAGTACTATGTCTTGACTATATGATTTTTGGGAGGGCATAAATTTTAAGTTTCATCCAAATGTTATAAGATTATTATGCTCTCTTAATAAACACACATTCGATCAAAACTTGTCAAAATTTTATTCATTTATTTTATTTTATACCACTTTGTCATGGCAGATTTATCTGCGTGAAATTCGGGCTGCTCCCGCCGGGGAGAGCGCGTCGCCACAAGAGCAGCGCCACCCATTTTTTTCTTTTCCTGTCTGCAACTGTATTTGTTTCCCTATCAGAGTGGCTTTTTTCTACAGAATTTTGTCAGGGACAACTCTTGTTGCCGTGGGTTCTTTTACGGGCGCTAAATAATTATATGTAACACACGGGACCTCAGTTTATCGTCTCATCCGAAAGACCAGCACTCAGACCACCACTTACGGTGTAGTGGATGGGGGGAAAGTTTTGGGCCCAAACGGGGATCGAACCACCGCACACTTCCGACCTGGGCTTTTCGCTTTCTAGGCAGGCTCATTACGTCTAGACCACCGATCCAACTTGCAACATTTATTTCCGTTCTTCTGACATTATTTGGTGATTCCCTGTAATATTAACTCAATCAGTGTTACGAGTTGATTTTATTCTGAAATCGTTGACTAAATTGCTACATGTTTATATTTGTCGCATTTTGGATTTGTTGCTTGTGGTTTGTTGTCTAGGAAGACTATGTTTTGTATGTTATCTTCAGCTTCCTTTGGGGCCAGAGCTGAAAATAAGAAGGGTATGACCGTTAAAAAATGAAAAAAAACTAAAAGACAGAAAGTTGCCCAAGTCAACTTCCGATTCACCCCATCTGGGTAAGAACCATAGGCACCAAAAATGTTTGGTAAGCATTGAAATCCTGGTCTCCCAGATCACAGTGCAGTACTCTAGCGACGCCACCGAGGTTTTTCAGTTTTAAATGTCACCGAAGACTATCATAGCATGTAGGATATTCCATATACTCTATACTATAAGAAACCATCCGACCAGATCCTTAATATAGAAATCATCCGACCAGATCCTTGATCCAGAAATCATCCGACCAGATCCCTGATCCAGAAATCATCCGACCAGATCCTTGATCAGGAAATCCAACCAGATCCTTAAAAGATCATCCGACTAGATCCCTGATCAGCTGTATTTATAACCCAGTGCTCTAATGAAGCGTCTGGTGAGCGCGGCTAGGTATTTTTCTGTTCCCGGTACCTACTAAATTTTGACATGAGTTGCGTGAACTAAATCAAATATGTTTTCTATAGGCCTATACGAAAGGAAACAGAGGGCATTGGCGGGTCTGCAAGTTAGCTGATCGCATTGGCGGGTCTGCAAGTTAGTTGATCTCCTATAGGAGATCTTCAAATTCCCTATACATTCTTAATCCACGAGGCGCCGCCAAGATTTGAACATACAACTCGAGACCTTTCTGACCATTAGGATCACTACTCGTCGCCTTTTCATCTCGGCTGATGCTCCAAGGTAGGCAATTAAACAGCAAGAGTTGACAATGTAACTGAACACTTACTACTGAAAAGGACGAAGACAAGACACACTTAAATTCTTCACAATTTTCTCTCGTTTCTTGGGAGATGAAGCTGTAGCGAAGATATTCTAAGAGCCGGATATGTGTCTCTGCATCAGCATTTCCAGCCTGATGACTGCTTTGAAGAAGTCGGGGATGGAAACTAGGTGAGTCACCTCAACCGTGACGGAATAAGACAAGAAAAGGAAAAAAACCACGCTAAGGACCATGAGTTAATGTTGCGTATCACATGCACTCGTTTTGGTTTATTCCCTCTCCGCTGCATTAAACCTTTACGCTGTCCACCGATTACTCCAGTAAAACTGTCGGAGACCGATGATAAAGGCTCATCACACAAAAAACCTGAGGCCTCCGACTCAAAATTTACTGCCATCTTAATTTCCGAGATGCCGACTAATAAACTTGACTTTGTGAACTTTTTCATGGGTTTCTCTTATTATGCAGGGTAGAGGTTTAAGGAGGGTTGCATATTGTTTTGCTCTGGCCCTAATGTATTCTTGCCGTAAAGTTTACTATTGCTGAAAGCAGTTTATAAGAAGCCGAGCGCTGGGAAGTATATGCTAGTGAAGCTGGGTCCCTTCTAGCTGCCTCAAGACTGATCTGAGCCACCATGAAGGTTTGAAAATTGTCGTCTGTGTTTTCTTAACCAGTATTTTTGGAGGCTTGATTTCTCTTGCCTCAAATTGTTCATGAAGTGCTTGCTGTGTGGTAACTGTGCTTTGTTTCTCCTTTGTTGTGTTGACAAAGAAACTGTTGCTCTCAATTAATATTGCTGTTCATATTCCTCAAAGATTTTGTTTTGAATCACTCCTCTGCAGTAGTCCATTTCTCACTTTCATGATTGTTTTCCGCTCAATCGTATGTGATAGATACACAGATAGTTTCTGATGCGGTTTTGGTAACTGATTCGTGAAAATGACAGGTGTGCTACCAAAAAACTCCAAAACCCAAAAGGCTGATTGAAGTAAGCTGTAGGCCTACTTGAACTTTTCAAATCTTCTACATAACTATCTATACGGAGTTTCTTGTGACGAAACGTTAGTAACAGGTTATGATATTAGAGATTGATCATTTAATTATTAGGCTTAACAGTATGACAAAATTACATTACAAGATTGTTTTTGTTGTTTGGTTATCTTCGGTTAATCATCCGACTGGCTGAATGCATGGTTGGCAGATAGGAAAGATCGAGAGATTTTATACCGAGTTGCAAAGTCGTCATTGACCGCCGCCTTTTCTCTTACACGGGTGCATTAAGTGAGAGCTAGTACTATTCTTGCACAAATGAAAATACTAAAAGGCTTGTCATGTGTGATTTTGATAATTGTAACATCTTATTTCAAATGCTTCAGGTCACCACTGACTGAACTCAGCCGAACAAAGAAAAAATAACAGTGCACATGAAAAAAATCAAAACAAAAATCTCAATTTCAGAATGAAACTCCAGTCAAGATTAAAAAAATAAAAATCATCATAACAGACGCTGTACTGATTCAGTTGACACCGTTGTGGAAAAAGTATGGCTGGACAAAAAGTAAAGTAACGCGTAGGTACGCTTTCTGATTCAGTTTCTTCTCCGTATTAAAACAAAACAAACTAAAAACAACAACAACAACAACAAAACAACTCCCTACAATTGAAATATATGTGAATGCAATTGTACATCTGTTTTCATTTTCACACATTGTTGTCGACACCCACTTCATGTGGTCTGGGGGCGATTTGAGAGGAGGAAATAACCAGTTTTTAAATGGGGAGCAAACTGCTATCCTCATCTCACAGTGTTTTTGTTTTGTTTTGTTTTTGGTTTTTTAACTGAAACAGTTGTGAAATATACGACGTAATTTTATACTCGCCACAATATTTCCACAGAGAGCAAAGTAATTTTCAAACAGTGTACCTCCAGAACAGCTTTTTTGGTTACACTAGTTTTTTCCCCCCAGAAGTTTGGTCTCTACAGTTATAGTAATGTTGAAATGTCTTGCTTTGTGTGCCTTTCGTTTTACGTATAACTGTCGTAGCATTGTGTCGACAGTCTTCATTTCTAAAACTGGAAAGAAATCAGTTTGTTAGTTTCTTTCCTTTGCGAAAACTTTTTAAAAAATGTTTTCCGAAATCACTCCTGCTCTTCCCGTCTCGATTCGTTTTGTCAGTGGTGCCCGTCATGGATGCATGCTAGTCATTTTTTTTTTTAGTCTCTTGATTCTTGTTTTTCCTTTAAAAAAAACACCCCCAAAACAAACCCTAACACCCACTCCTGTGCAGTAGAAAAGATAAATAAAGCAGTACAAGAGATAAACGAAGCACAAAACAAACAACCTAGTATAAATGCAAAAACCAATCAACCAACTGAACGGCCAAAACCAGCGCAAACAACTATTGGTAAACATTGTCCACCATCACTCCCCCCAAAAAAACAAAAACCTAACCAAAACAACAAAACCCAAACCAAACCCATCGTCACCACTGCCAACAACAACAGCAACGACAACAACAACAACGACAGCAAAACAACAACAACAATAAAACGCTACCAACCAATCAGTAAAAGCTTCTCGCGCTGATCTTGCTGTTGTTGCTGCTGAAGCCCAATGCAGACATTGCAAATAAGAAATTCTATTAGTAAAATTACAAAGCTTGAAGAGAGTTGGCTTTTGTGCGTGTGGGTTTTGTTGTTGTTGTTGTTTGTTACTGGACAAAACTTCTAGCGAATGAATAACAAAAATACATACGATATGACACACACACTCACACAAGGACAAATTAATGGACAATAAAACACCACACAACACATTCTAACCAAACCCTGACAAACCGGCTTCCTTCCTCCCTCAATCTCCCTTCCCTGCCTGCAGCTGTTACTAGTCCTGGGCTGCCTGGTGGCAAGCACACTCGCAGGCTTGCTCAGAGGAGGCCGCTATGGGGGAGCAGGAGCCGGAGGCTACTACGGACACGGTAACGGTTACCACGGGCTGGGGGGAGCCGGCTATTACGGTGGCCCGGGAACAGGCTACTACGGAGGGGTGCCGGCTACCACGGACCGGCCGGAGGATTCTACGGTGGGGGCAAGCGCGCCGGTGTCGGACTCGGCAGAGCGGTTCTCGGGGGAGCGGCTCTAGGCGGAGCGGCTCTCGGTGGAGCGGCTCTAGGCGGAGCGGCTCTCGGTGGAGCGGCTCTAGGCGGAGCAGCTCTGGGCGGAGCTGGTCTGGGCGGAGCGGCTCTCGGAGGAGCGGGTCTTAGCGGAGTAGGTCTTGGCGGAGCAGGACTGGGCGGAGCAGGACTAGGCTTCAACGGAGGACTGGGCGCTGCCGGAGCCGTGGGCAGAGGTAGCG
>CM054136.1:44461699-44511699 GCA_028751875.1 Rapana venosa
ACAGTGCCAGGGCCCATTACAATCGTGACCAGAGGCTCATTGACCGCGACAGCGCCGTCGACCGCGATAATCATGCTGCTGCTGCCGATGCATCCCATTCTGACTATGCCAGAAAGGCCGCTCACTCCGGCAACAAGGCTGATGCCGCCAGTGCTGCTGCTGCCAGAGCTTTCGAAGCTGACAAGAAGCGAGCTTCTTTCGACGAAAATTTGTGGAAAAAGGACTTAGAAGAAAACCCGCCTGAGTGACCGCAACAATGACCGCAAGGTCTTCAAGAAATGGTTCAACAACAAACGCCGTGGTGGCAACAACTATGAACGTCTCAATCTGGACAGGGACTTTAAAGACGACGTCTTCGGCAAGCATGCTGCTAGCAACGGGCTCTGGGCAACTGCCAGCCACAATAACGGCGGGAACAACCAGCATGGCGGCCAAGGAAGACAAGCTTATGTCGCTGGCCAAGCTGCCGCCGCCCAAGACGCTCACGAGAGCGATTGGAAACAGGCTGATAATGGCTACCAGAAACTCAACGCTGCTGCCGATGCCAGGGAAGCCTCGAGGCGTGGGGGCTCGAACAACGCGGACTTTGCCAGGGACCAAGGCAGGAAGGCTTATAGCGCTAACACTTTCCAGAACCACAACAAATTCCGTGATGCCAACAGAGCTGGGCTCGCTGGCGGAGCTGTTGGAGCTGTCGGGGCAAACTCAGGTGTGGGCACAGGTGTTGGGGGTGGTCTTGGGGGTAGTCTTGGGGGTAGTCTTGGTGGTGGTCTTGGGTTTGGAGGAGTTTACGGAAATGGTCTAGGCTATGGTGGAGCAGCTTACGGAAATGGTCTAGGCTATGGTGGAGCAGCTTACGGAAATGGTCTAGGCTATGGTGGAGCAGCTTACGGAAATGGTCTAGGTTATGGCGGAGCAGCTTACGGAAATGGTCTAGGTTATGGCGGAGCTTACGGAAAAGGTCTAGGCTATGGTGGTTATGGTCGCGGTCTGGGCCATGGCTATGGCGGAGGTTACGGCACTGGTTACGGTGCTGGCTACGGAAAAGGACAGGGAGGATACGGTGGCTACCCAGCAAATTCTCTGGCTCTTATCATTGAGGCTAAGGATTCCATTTTTATTCTTCGCTGCCTTCCAACCTGAGAAATAACTTCCTGTAAAGATTTATGAACTCATGAAAAATGTTCCTTCAAGCAGAAAATAATAACTAGTTGAAAACTATGAATGTATTAGTTTGAATGTGTGTTCTGTTACTCTGAGCTGACATTATCTGCGCTTATTAATTGTAAGCATCTTTTTCAGATGCTTCAATTTCTTCTTCCTCCCATTATCTTTATTTAAAGTAATGTTTATGATTAAACAGCCGTAATATATTTTCAAAGATGTTTTTTCCTGCACTTCTTGTTCATCTGAGATTTCTTGAAATGTAGCTTTAAGAATATTGATAGAATTACTTTTTCTTATCGACCAAAATAAACGAGTACTAAACAAAAATCATAATCGTTTGGTATATGGACACAGTAATCTGATTTGAAAGTGTGGTGATTGAGTGTGAATTCAAATGTCTGTCGTTGCTTTTATCTTTAAAGAACTGTAATTTTTAAAAATAAGACGGTTTTGTCAATTTCTATCTTCTGTGAAGTTAGAACATAACAGAAAGGTAAGATCATTTCTATTAATATATAAAGCAGTGATTGTTTTTTTTTAAAAAAATCGTTTCCTTTCTGAAGATAATAACACGGTTAAAAATAATGCAACAGTTATAAGATATAAACTAGAATCTTAGTCCTGGTTTTTGATTAACGCCCCCCCCCCCCCCCCCCCCCCCTCCCCTTCTGTGATTATGAAGTTACTCCTTGTCATTCCCAGACTTCTGTAAAGCTAGTTAAAATACTCCGTTTGAAATCAATGTCAACAAACAGAAGAAACAAACCATGATTCTTATTATTTTTCTTTACGTGAAGACAGTGAATTAGTTTGAATTATAGTGATGATGAGACAATTACCCCTTCAGTCTTTCGGGGGTCTTACCACAGTTTGAAAGATTTTTGATCGGAGAAATACATAGAAGTCTGCAACTGTACACTGCTATTTCACTTACTAACATAGTTTTTTTTTTCTAATATGGAGTCTCTCTCTCTCTCTCTCTCTCTCTCCTCTCTCTCTCTCTCTCTCTCTCTCTCTCTCTCTCTCTCTCTCTCTCTCTCTCTCTCTCTCTCTCTCTTGCTTTGATAAAGTAAACAAAGAGTAACAGCCAATTTTGAACTTTTAAATTTGTTTTATTTGTGAGGATATCAGGACGAATCGCACACAGTAATAGTCTGTCCAGTATATAACGTTTTAAGACATACATCATTGTCTTTAGAAACAGAACAAAAACAGAAGACTCGTGCTATAATTTTTGCCACAAATTTAAAGTTGTAAGTACCAGAGATGTTTTCATGTTCATTTTCTTTTTTCTGTAAGAAAGAACAACATGATTTATCAGTTACAGTATAATAGTATATTATGTTGCACAATACATGTACTTTTCCCACCCATGAAAGATGTTTTGTTGTTCCTTTCTTTCTTTTTCGTTTTGTTTCTTTCTTTTGCTTTCCAGTAGCGTGTCTGCCACGTACATACTCAATGTACTCAGGTCTGTGGTTGTACATTGAAACTCTTTGACTCTCTCGTTTGTGTCTCGCTGTCTGATTTTTTGTTTCTTACAGCTATTCGTCTGTTACCTGATTATTTGAAAGAGAAGTATGATGTAATAAACATGGGGTTGGTCTACACATAATTATGGCTGTCATTTGTTTGAATGTATACCTCAGTGATGAACGGTGGTGCGAGAGTGAAGGATGGAGGTCAAACACAGACGTAAATACGACGAAGAAAGAAAGGAAGAAAGAAAGACATAACCCCCATACATGAAGTCGGGATTATATGAAAAATGAACACCAATCGTACAAGGGAAAAAAGAACTTTTGACTCTTTTCTTTCCCTCTGTTTCTGCCTTGTTCCTTTTCCCCTGTCTCCTCCCTCTCGTCTATATTCTGTCTTCTTGGTCTAGTCTCCCGATTTTTTTTCTTTTCCAGAAAGACTTAGACAAATTTTCTCTCCCACACCGAAGTCGGATGTGCTGGGCCTGACTTGTCAACGCATTTTCGCTCACATAGGCTAACAGACAACAATAGGCCTAGTTGCTGTCTGAGCGTTTGGCCATGACAAGGAAGAAACTCATGACTTCTCCAATCAAGCCTAAAACTTTCTACCATTGAAGCAACCTTGACCTGCAGTCACAGTCATTCAAGTCCTCAAAGCAGACAACTGTGATTGGCAAACTTCTATTATGTCAGCACAATCCACCAGTGGTTTACAACTGACTGAAAAGCTGGTACATAAACTAAACTCATGGCAGACGATTCTGTGTTCATTGACCGAATATTATCAAGGGCCATATTCAAACATCAATTAATTGTACTTAAAATGCCATAATAATAATAATTATTTGCATAATTTATGACAGACCAAGTGAAGATGCCTTTCTGAAAGGAATATTGCAAGCCTCAGGTCTATAGACTATTTACTGAAACCAACTAAACAAAATTAACATCCACAATGCTATCATGAACTGGACGTTGAAATGGCATTACAAATTGAATATTGGTATGTCATTAAACACTGAACATGAGATTGCCATTATAAACAGAACATGAAATATTCTAAATAGAGCATTGGAATGCTTTTGTGACTGAAGTGAAAATAGAATTCCATTAAGAACTGTGCACTAAAATGCCCATATGAACTAAACAAAGAAATGCTGTTATGGACTCAGTGAACATGGGAATGTAATACAATTGAACACTGAAATGCCATTGTGAACAAACATCAAAATGCCATTCTAAACTGAACATCGAGATGCCTTTAGGAACTGAACATTGGAATGCCATTAAAAACAGGACATAAACGGAACACTAAAACACCATTTCAGCTGAATTTTCAAATGCCATTATGAACTGAACATAGGAACACCATTATGAACTAAACATTAAAATACTATTTGAACCAAACGTTTAAGTGCTACAACGAATCAAACATTAAAATGCTATGCTGAACTTAAACAGAAATGCTTTTCATAACTGAACAGAATAATACCTATATGAACAGATGACTTCTTTCTTTCTTTTGTTTGTTTCTTCTTCTTTTTAATAGGAATCTGTGCCTCAAAAACTGCCATTCCCTAGTGGGCCTACAGAATAAAGTGGACTTTTTGTTGTTGTTGGCATAACTGACTTTCTTTGTTAAACTCAAGCGCATGGGCGTGCACGCACGCACACACGCGCTCTGTCATGCACACATGTGTTACACACACAGGCGCTCTGTCATGCACACGTGTAACACACACACACATACGTAAATAAATGGGAAGGAGTGCAACACACTCCACCACCTCCCTATGTTTTGCTTTTCCCCCATCAGGTTCGATTGTCTTTCTCTGTTTCGAATCTACGTCTCCCAAACACAAAAGCCTGCACACTTCTTTTCAGAGACTACCAGCAGCTAGCCTACCAGGCGGGAGTGTTGTTATCAAACAACATCAGATCATCGATTTTCCGACAGCTGTGTTGCATATTTTCCGGCCTATTATTGAGTTTAGGCTTGCACCACAGCTGTTTAACCGCCTTTCCCCCCAGCTAGATGCCAACGCAGGCAGTTAGGCTAGCCTAGTCAACGCGTCTTGACGGGTTTACGGGTTTCTCTTCTCCCTCATCACCCCCCTCTCCCGCTGTGCGGGTTGATATAGGATCTGGATCAAGCTTGATGTAGTTCACTTAGAAAAAAAAAAGAAGATGCGATTTTAATGAAACAGATGGCCATCACATGCACGCTTGTATTTTGCTGACTGGTTACATACTGTCATTCCTTTTCGCGCAGGCCCAATTAATTGCGGTAGGCCTAGTTGCGCGGTTTCTTCACTTTTTTAGGAGACAGTGTCAGTGAAAAGTCAGGGCAAAGGAAACTGACCGACAGGGGAGACAAATCACGCAAACGACGTGACCAGCGGCACGCCAGTAAACATAAACGAGAAACCCAGGAGGCGGAATCGATCATTCAGAATGGAAGCTATTTCAGTAAGTGATCAATAACGTGCATGCTTACTCGGGTTTGAGTTGATCCGTTGTGATTCTGAATTATTATATTGTCCGCCTCTTTTTGTTGTTGTTGTACGGACAGTAGTGTTGAACATCTTTGGATAATCTTTGGGACTGTGACTGTGAGTGTAACTGGTACTGTTGTAGTGTCACATGTGTGTGTGTGTGTGTGTGTGTGTGTGTGTTTGATTTTGAAATGTGTTTTGGAATGTCTATATTTGTATCTTGATGACTGTGTGAATTTTCACTGAGTTAGTAAGTTAAGTTGTCTCCACAATGTATTGTAAGGAAACACAAATTTGTTACACATTCATGAGTGACTGAAAAAATGCCTAGTTCATTAGTAATCTAATAGTAATACTAAGTATAAATAAATAAATACCCCATATCATTTGGTGTGTCACATATTGACTCAAATGCAGGGGATCTGGACTCTTTTCTTTTGTCTTTTGTGTGTGTTGGTTGTTTTGTGTTGGTCTATGTTGATGTAATTGTAAGTCCAGTCAACTATCAAGTCAAACTTTAATTTTTCAGAGGGTACATTGAATAAGCAGTGCATTTGCTATTTTCATCAAGCCATCCATCTAAAATAAATACAAAAATCATATTTATGCATTTTTTAAGAATAAAAACTTCAATAAAATAAGCCATACAAATCATTTTGTAATATCTTTATTTGTATCTTGATGACTGTGAATTTTCACTGACTTAGTCAGTTAGTTGTGTCCACAATGTATTGTAAGGAAACACAAATTGTTACACATTCATGAGTGACTGAAAAAGTGCCTAGTACATTAGTAATCTAATACTAATTATAAATTTATAAATACCCCATGTCATTACATGTCTCACATATTGACTCAAATGCAGGGGATGTGGACTCTTTTCTTTTGTCTTTTTTTGTTTGTTGGTTGTTGTTGATGTAAATCCAGTCAACTGTCAAGTCAAACTTTCATTTTCAGGTGGTACATTAAATAAGCAGTGTATTTGCTTTTTTCATCAAGCCATCCATCTAAAATAAATACAAAAATCATATATTATGCATTTTTTAAGAATAAAAACCTTAATGAAATAAGCCATACAAATCAAACAGAAAAAACATCTTGTAAAAATGTGCCCACCAAAAGCAAAAGAAAACAATGACAAAAAGTGGGCGAACACACACACTTAACAACAAACAATTTGAAACATGCTAACAAAAACAACAACAGCCAAACAACAAAGAACAAACGAACAAAAGACAAGAAACCCCATCCCCCCCCCCAAAAAAAAAAAAAAAAGCCCAGACAAAACAAAACAAAAAACAAATAGGCATACACAGAGAAAAAAACTAGACATAATGTCTGTATGATTAATTAATTTCCTTTTAAATCATATATGTATACACCATCTTCAGACCCGTGACCTTGGCGGTCGTGGGGGAGACACGAAAGACGATGCCATGGTAAGCCTCCTCCATCCATCTCGGTCCTCGGCTCTGCGCAGTAGTGCCGAGTCATTCATCCTGGTCCATTCTCTGATATTGTCCATCCATGACTTGTTCTGTCTTCCCCTCTTTCTGCCACCTTCGAGTGTTCCCTGCAGTACTGTTTTTGGTAGAGTGTTGTGGCGGGTGACATGGCCGAACCATGTCAGCTTTTTCTTCTTGACGATGGTGAGAAGGGGTTCCTGTGGACCTGCCAGCCGTGTTATTTGACTCTTGACAAGTTCATTGGTCTTTCGTTCTCTCCAGGATATGCCCAGCAGTTTTCTATGGCATTTTGTTTCAAATGACTGGATTCGCTTTGCTGTTTCAGCAGTCAATGTCCAGGTTTCACTTCCGTACAGCAGGATAGTCTGAATTAGGGCATATATACCCATATACCCACACCCATATCCCTTACATAATTATAATATACTCACATCACATACAAAAAAAAACAAGAACTAAGAAGCAACCCAAACAGAAAATGGATTCCAAGCAAAAAGTAAAGCAATGACAGTCATTACCTCACCTCTCCCCCAGTCCAATACATGTATGCATGTATGCTTTTTAATTTAAAAGAAATTGTGTTTGTGTGTGTGTGTGTGTGTGTTTTACCAGTTAGTGTAGTTACTTTTAGTACAGTTTTACAAAGTTTGTAATTGGCACTAATTGTTTGCATTCATGAATAATTTTGTGTTAAATGTATTTTAAAGTAGTAGGCTTTTTCCATGAAATGATTTTAATTTGTATGAATTTTCATTTAGAAAAAGAAGTTACAATTTGGAGTGAAAGACACAAAAACTGAAACTGGAAAAGAGCTGATAATGACTGAAAGAATGCATTGATCTTAGTTTGTTTCTAAAGCTTTCTTTTAATGCAATTATGTAAAATTACTGGATGGTGAATATTTTCATCATATTTTAAAAAATGATTCATTTTTTATATTTTATTGTTGCACATTATAATTATTGATTCTGCTGTATGAAAAATGCCCATCTGTTGTAAAAGGTGCATGTTTTGCTTCATTGACAATTATTTACAATGGAATGTGTGTAACATGTGAACTGTTCACGTTATTCATGAGCATTATAAATCTATAAGTATAACAAACATTGATCCTATCATCTCTCCGCCATACATGTAATACCTCTCTGTCTTCTTCTTTTCTTCCCCCTTTCTCAGTTTCTCTGTGTGTGCGTGCGTGTGTGCTTGCATGCATGCATGTGTGTGAGTGTGTGTGAGTGTGTGTGAGTGTATGAGCATGTGTGTGAGTGTGTGTGTAATAACTGTGTGTGTGTGGGTGTGTGTTTGTGTGTGGGTGTGTGTTCATGTGTGTATGTGTGTGAGACTGTGTGTGTGTGTGCGCACGTGTGTGTGTGTGTGTGTGTGTGTGAATGTGTTTATGTGTGTGTGTGTGTTAATGTGTTTATGTGTGTGTGTGTGAATGTGTTTATGTGTGTGTGTGTGTTAATGTGTTTATGTGTGTGTGTGTTAGACTCTGTAGTGTGTGTGTACCACATTGTGTGTGTGAGTGTGTGTAAAACTCTGTGTGTGTGTGTGTGTGTGTGTACTGTATGTGTTTGTGGGTGGGCGTGTGGGTGTGTGTTTGTGTGTGTATGTGTGTGTGTAAGACTGTTTATGTGTGTGTGTGTGTTAATGTGTTTATGTGTGTGTGTGTTAGACTCTGTAGTGTGTGTGTACGCACATTGTGTGTGTGAGTGTGTAAAACTCTGTATGTGTGTGTGTACTGTGTGTGTTTGTGGGTGGCGTGTGGGTGTGTGTTTGTGTGTGTATGTGTGTGTGTAAGACTGTGTGTGTGTGAGACTGTGTGTGTGTGTGTGTATGCGTGCGCATGTGTGTGTGTTTAAGTGTAAGATAGATAGATAGATAGAGAGTGTGTGTGTATATATATACATGTGTGTACATGTGTGTGTGTACACTTGTGTGTGTATGTGTGTGTTTATTCTTTTATTTCAAGAATAATGTGTGTGTGCATGTGTGTGTTTGTGTGTGTGTAACTGTAATAGTGCAAGTGTGTTTGTGAAAATTAATCTTTCAAGTAAAGCAAACACATTTCAGTAGTTTATGAAGTGACAAGGAGTTTTCGTTTTAGACAGTACAGATTTAAAAAAAGTAATATATCCATGCAAAAAAACAACTAACAACAACCCCCCCAAAGAAAAACAACAACAAAAAAACAAAACAAGAACAAACAAACAAAAAAAACAACAACCAACTTCCACCCCTTCCTGCTGTTTGTCTTTTTCCATAATTTGTTAAAGTGAGGGCTCATTTTCGTTCCAGTTTTGCCAAGGACAGCATTGTGCTGATGTGGTTTGTTTCAATTTTGCATTGTGTGGAGTTGCCCCTGTTTATCTCATGAGTCTTATCAGAAAGATTAGAAGCCAGACATGACCTCACATGCAGAGTTAAGGGAAAAGAGATTGGTGTGTGTGGGGGAGGGGGGGGGGGGGGGGGGGGGGGGGGGGTGGGGAGGCCAGATCAGGCCCAGTTAAATTGAAAATCAGGATGATAGATAAGCATTGGCATGTTTTTGTGTTTAATTAAATGGATAGATAGAGAGAGAGTGAGGGAGGGAGAGAGAGAGAGAGGCAGGTTAGCAGGCAGGCAGGCAGACAGACATGTAGGAAGGCAGACAGGCAGGCAGGCAGGCAGACAGACAGATATGTAGGAAGGCAGGCAGGCAGGCAGGCAGGCAGGCAGAGACATGTAGGAAGGCAGGCAGGCAGGCAGACAGAGATGAAGCGTTCATTCTTTGATCTGGGAGTGTCTGGCTTAGAAAGTAAGCATAGTAAGCTTTAATTCTAAACCATCTGAACTTAACTAAAACATGAAAAGTGGGTGAAAATCAATTTCTTGTATTGATCATTGTGTGTGAAACATGAATGCTTCAAGTCTGGTAATTACATTTTCAGTCTTAATGTCCCTGCTTCAATTTACACAATACCATCTATAGAGATGCTTGCTGTTTTCACACCATTCATCCTCACTTGCCATATAATTATATATCCATACAGCTGCTGTAAGGCTCCTTTTGTCATTGTTGGGGGGGGGGGGGGGGGGGTAACCTAGTACTTAGAGCATTGAGATCACAATCTGATGTTAGAGCATTGAGATCACAATCTGATGTTAGAGTGTTGAGATCACAATCTGATATTAGAGTGTTGAGATCACAATCTGATGTTACTTTGTTAGTGTTGAGATCACAGTCTGTTGTTAGAGTGTTGAGATCACAATCTGATGTTAGAGTTTTGAGATCACAATCTGATGTTAGAGTGTTGAGATCACAATCTGACGTTAGAGTGTTGAGATCACAGTCTGAGGATAGAGTGTTGAGATCACAATCTGATGTTAGAGTTTTGAGATCACAATCTGATGTTAGAGTGTTGAGATCACAATCTGATGTTAGTGTTGAGATCACAGTCTGAGGATAGAGTGTTGAGATCACAATCTGATTTTAGAGTTTTGAGATCACAATCTGATTTTAGAGTGTTGAGATCACAATCTGATGTTAGAGTGTTGAGATCACAGTCTGAGGATAGAGTGTTGAGATCACAATCTGATGTTAGAGTGTTGAGATCACAATCTGATGTTAGAGTGTTGAGATCACAATCTGATGTCAGAGTGTTGAGATCACAATCTGATGTTAGAGTGTTGAGATCGCAATCTGATGTTAGAGTGTTGAGATCGCAATCTGATATTAGAGTGTTGAGATCACAATCTGATGTTAGAGCATTGAGATCGCAATCTGATGTTAGAGTGTTGAGATCGCAATCTGATATTAGAGTGTTGAGATCACAATCTGATGTTAGAGCATTGAGATCACAATCTGATGTTAGAGTGTTGAGATTGCAATCTGATGTTAGAGTGTTGAGATCACAATCTGATGTTAGAGCATTGAGATCACAATCTGATGTCAGAGTGTTGAGATCGCAATCTGATGTTAGAGTGTTGAGATCGCAATCTGATATTAGAGTTTTGAGATCACAATCTGATGTTAGAGCATTGAGATCACAATCTGATGTTAGAGTGTTGAGATCACAATCTGATGTTAGAGTGTTGAGATCACAATCTGAGGATAGAGTGTTGAGATCATAGTCTGATGTTAGAGTGTTGAGATCACAATCTGAGGATAGAGTGTTGAGATCATAGTCTGATGTTAGAGTGTTGAGATCACAATCTGATATTAGAGTGTTGAGATCATAGTCTGATGTTAGAGTGTTGAGATCACAATCTGAGGATAGAGTGTTGAGATCATAGTCTGATGTTAGAGTGTTGAGATCACAATCTGATGTTAGAGCATTGAGATCACAATCTGATGTTAGAGTGTTGAGATTGCAATCTGATGTTAGAGTGTTGAGATCACAATCTGATGTTAGAGCATTGAGATCACAATCTGATGTCAGAGTGTTGAGATAGCAATCTGATGTTAGAGTGTTGAGATCGCAATCTGATATTAGAGTGTTGAGATCATAGTCTGATGTTAGAGTGTTGAGATCACAATCTGAGGATAGAGTGTTGAGATCATAGTCTGATGTTAGAGTGTTGAGATCACAATCTGAGGATAGAGTGTTGAGATCATAGTCTGATGTTAGAGTGTTGAGATCATAATCTGATGTTAGAGTGTTGAGATCACAATATGATGTTAGAGTGTTGAGATCACAATCTGATATTAGAGTGTTGAGATCACAGTCTGATGTTAGAGTGTTGAGATCACAATCTGATGTTAGAGTGTTGAGATCACAATCTGGTGGCTCAGGTTTTAGCCCCCACTGAGATGCCTGTTTTCATGAGGGGATTTTTGTCCCTGAGTTGTCATCGGTGATGGGTCCACTCTCCCCAAAAATCCTTCAGATAAGACTATTAACCAAGGTCCCATCATGTATGCATGCAGTACATCATGTTGAAACCAGTTCTGCCTTTCAGAAGAGTAGCTATTGCGTGCCAGTAGGAACGAATGACAAAATGAAAAAACACACAAAACACCGCCCAAAGTGCATGCACACTAATGTTATGTTTAGACATTAACCCCTGACATTGGAATGCAGCTACCTGAATGGTTTGCAAACTGTCACATTCACATGTCACACAATCTCATTGGTGAACCTCAGAACTCTAGCAGAGGAAAAAAAAAAGTCACTGTCCCTGAGGTGTTAGTCTTCTTCTTTTCCCTCAACACCATTGGGAGTCACTGGGGACTGCACAGCCCAGAGTCGATCACAAGATTCCTTCATTTATGCTGGTTGTACCAAAATCTGGCTCTCTGCAAAATAGTCTTGTGTTGTTGTTAGACCACCCTTTTGTTGTTGTTGCTGTTGTTGTTGATTTCTTAGTCTGCCTACCTTGATAGTTCATTGGAAACTTGTTTTTAATGGATCTCTGTGGCCACACCAAGGTAGTTTTCCTTTTTAAAAACAACCTTAATGTCAGGGGGACAGGATAGCCAAATGGTTAGAGTGTTGTGCTCATGATCAAGCCACCACGGTGATGCCTGTTCTAAGGAATTTTACCCTGGAGTTAACAGTAATACTGAAGTTCTTAGGATAAGACTATAAACTGAAGCCTCATATGTGAATGCATGCAGAACATCTTTCACAGGCGTTAAACACCCATTCTGCCTTTCGGAAGAGTAGGCCATTTTGTGCCAGAAGGAACAAATGACAAAATGGTTTTTAAAATGCAGGTACGCAGGTGTTGTGTCTAGACACCATCCTCAAAGTTGGAATGTGGCTACTTTAATGGTGGGTAAAAACAGTCACGTGCACTGAATCTCACCTTGGGTGAACCTTGGAGCTCTAGCCATGCATGGAACACACAAACTCCCCCCCCTCCCCCCACTCCCGCCCAAAAGGAAAAAAGCTTTTGTTAGCATTCATGTGGACCAATGGGCTTCTGATAGTTTGGCATTTTCATTCATTTGTGGTGTGCTAGGTTTCATTTTCCCCAAAGAGATGTCATTGTGAGTGGAATATTCCAGCAACTGAATGACCTGATGTGCTTCAATGCATGCTGGTTGTCTCCATGTTGTGCATACCACCAGCCATATGTGACCTTCTGCTCCATTTCAGATGGAGGAGTTTTTTTTTTAGGGTGCAAAGCATTATGCATGTAATCACTCGCAAGATACCTGTTTGTTAACTCACCCAAAAGATATTATAATTTACTGAACAAGAGCAGAAAGGGTCCACATTTACTGATCAACAACAAAAGAAAGAAGTCCAAAGCACCGCAGAAAATGATATGAATTGAAATTTTGATATAGCATGGATGTGTGTGCTTTTGTTCAGGGTTCATGTATGTAATAATGAACATAATGTTATGGGGATCCATAATCCCTCATTATCATCCTCATTCTGCCTGGTTACAAGGTTTTCTATGTGACAGTTGGATGACACAGGTTCACACTCATTGTGTTTGTTGTCTTTAGGCTGCGTTACTCCTGTTTCATGGTGAAAAACATAGATGTTTCCCTCTTGTTATGAGGTAAACAGCTGTTGCCATCATCTCTTGATGTGGTGCCATTTTCTGTTCATAACTGATGCATGTAGCATGGTGTTTGCTGAGGTGGGTGTTATTGTTATTATTATTGATTACTTATTCTTTTACTTTGAGGATAATAGAATAAGAACTGGTGTGCTTTTTTACATCCAGACCCCGTGTGTATGCAGTTTTGTAAATTTTGTCATGTGTTCCTACTAGCACACAATGGCCTACTCTTCCAAAAAGCGGAACAGGTTTTAACGTGTATGCAAAATGTTCTGTGTGCGTTTGCTTTATAGTCTCATCTGAAGGACTTGTGTGTTGTGTTGTGTGTTGTGTGTGTGTTGTGTGTTGTGTGTGTGTGTGGACATGGTTTATATCAGATGGATATGTTTTTCATTGACTGACGTGATTTTCTAAGTGATATGATAACGATAATGTGATGTACCTTTGATTTGAAATGCATGGGCGTGAATTTCTTCCGATCCACAAAGCTCATAATCGTTACCTTTTATGCTGTCAGCTTTTTGTTTTGTTTTTAATTCTAGGTTATGTTACTTTGTTTGGACTTGGGTAATTTTTCTGCTAAACATGTATACATTTTTTTTCTGCTAAACATGTATACATTTTTTTTCTGCTAAACATGTATACATTTTTTTTCTGCTAAACATGTATACATTTTTTTTCTGCTAAACATGTATACATTTTTTTTTCTGCTAAACATGTACACATGTAGTAGTATACCACAAGACGTCTGTTTCGCCAGGATGTCCCCTCCCTGAAGACGATATGGACGGCAGTGAGCGGGCAGGTGCACGCTCCGCCCCTGGTGGGCTCCGTCCTCATCTACAGCATGGCTTTCACCACCTGCCTCCTGGCCCAGCAGTTCTGCAAGCGCTTCCTGCCCACGCGGCTCTACTCCTACGCTGCTGACTTCTTCTGCACCTTGGTGATCTGCAGTTTCCCTTACGGGCACGGCGCGGTGAGGGCCAACTACGGTGATGTGGGTTACGTGATAGCTGCCGTCACCATGGTCACCGTCTCCATCTCGGTGTTTGAGGGCACGGCTTCCCCGCTGGGCGTGTTCGCGCGGTACCTGAGGGGGGAGGAGTCGCTGCTGGGGCTGGCGCTTCGCGTGCTGCTGCAAGTGGTGGCGGCTTTTCTCTCTTACCGCCTGGTCTTCCTCATCTGCTGTATGGAGGTGAGACAGGTTTTGTGTGTGTGCGTGTGTGTGTGTTTTGTGTTGGGGGACAGTGCTTAATGAATGGTTGTTTTAGATGTTAGGGGTGAGGGTATTGTGGTTCCTAGTACAGCTTATGGGGATGGGGAAGTCTGCTTTGATTGAAGTAGTTGCTGGAGTGTAAAGGGAGGGAGGGACAGGAGAGAGAGATATATAAATATTCTCCGAGAAGAAGTGGAAACAGCAGTCAGATCGCTGAAAAAGGGGAAGTCAGCAGGGGCTGACAACATTCCAGCTGAGTTGGTCCAAGCTGGAGGGGAAGCCATGATCAGCGCCCTACTAAGAATCTGCAACAAGATCTGGCAGACAGGAAAATGGCCAACACCATGGACACAGTCACTCATCATCACCCTCCCCAAGAAAGGAAATCTACAACAATGCCATAATTACCGCACAATCAGCCTCATATGCCACCCAAGCAAGGTCATGCTGCAGATAATATTGAATAGACTGAAGCCACAAGCAGAGACCATCATTGCTGAGGAACAAGCAGGTTTCAGAGCAGGGCACAGCACAACAGAACAGATATTCAACCTCAGAATACTATGTGAGTGGTACCTTCAACATCAACAAGACATTTACCACGTATTTATCAATTTTAAGAAGGCATTTGACAGGGTGTGGCATGCAGCTTTGTGGGCAACCATGAATTTGTACAGCATCAATGCAAACCTGATCAGAGTCATCAAACAGCTGTACAGCGAGGCCACCAGTGCTGTGTACTACAACAACAACATTGGAGAATGGTTTCGAACAACAGTTGGAGTAAGGCAGGGCTGTCTACTCTCACCCACTCTTTTCAATATCTTCCTTGAGAGAATCATTGCTGATGCACTGGAACATCATGAAGGATCAGTCAGCATTGGTGGTAGAACGATCACAAACCTCCGCTTCGCAGATGACATTGATGGAATAGCAGGATCAGAAAAAGAGCTTGCCAGCCTAACAGAACACTTGAATAAGGCCTCCAAAACATATGGCATGGAAATCAGTGCAGAGAAGACCAAACTGATGACTAATAACATCAACGGCATTAGCACTGATATCAGGGTTAATGACCAGAAGCTGGAAACAGTTCAAAGCTTCAAGTACCTGGGAGCCATTGTATTAGACCAGGGATCCAAGCCAGAAGTAGTATGCAGGACTGCACAGACAATAACAGCTTTGTCAAAACTAAACACCATCTGGAGAGATAAAAATATATCACTTATCTCCAAGATCAGACTAATGCGCTCCCTTGTCATATCCATATTTCTGTATGCCTGTGAATCATGGACCCTGACTGCAGATTTGGAGAGAAGAGTACAGGCGGTGGAGATGAGATGCTTTCGGAGACTCCTTGGCATCTCCTACAAAGACCACATAAGCAACGAAAGCGTGCATAACAGAATCCAGCAAACCATTGGACCCTATGAGAACCTTCTAACGATCGTGAAAAAGCGTAAACTTAAATGGTATGGGCATGTCACAAGATCCAAAGGACTTGCAAAGAAAGTTTTACAAGGCACTGTCCAAGGAGGAAGAAGAAGAGGCAGACCAAGGAAGAGCTGGGAGGATAACATCAGCAAATGGACAGGCCTAGAACTCAACAAAACCCTGAGAAAGGCAGAACAGAGAGAGGAATGGAGGGAACTGGTTGTTGAGTCTTTGAGGGTGCCCCCACGGTCGTCAGACTACGGGACAGATATATATATATCTATATATCTATATATATGAATAAACTGAATTAAGAAATATATGTAGAAAATCCATCAAACAAATGTTTTTTTTAAACAAAGTTGTTTTTTTCAGAGAGTAATGATACATACAAATAAGCCAGCTTGTAGGGGGGGGGGAGGAGGTGAGTGGGGGAAAGAGTAAAGTAGAAAGACAGACAGAGATCTACACACAGATAGACAGAAACTGGGAATAAAAGCAAGAGAAAGAACTGTTGATGTGGTGAAAAGCAAGAGAAAGAACTGTTGATGTGGTGAAAAGCAAGAGAAAGAACTCTTGATGTGGTGAAAAGCAAGAGAAAGAACTGTTGATGTGGTGAAAAGCAAGAGAAAGAACTTTTGATGTGGTGAAAAGCAAGAGAAAGAACGGTTGAAAAAGCACGAGAAAGAACTGTTGATGTGGTGAAAAGCACGAGAAAGAACTGTTGATGTGGTGAAAAGCAAGAGAAAGAACTGTTGATGTGGTGAAAAGCAAGAGAAAGAACTGTTGATGTGGTGAAAAGCAAGAGAAAGAACTGTTGATGTGGTGAAAAGCAAGAGAAAGAACCGTTGATGTGGTGAAAAGCAAGAGAAAGAACTCTTGATGTGGTGCCGGTTTAGCATCAGTGGACAAAGTTGTGTAATAATCTCCGTTTTGAACTAAGAACCATTCCAGTTAGCGCATACATGTAGACCAAAATTAATGCTTAAACAGAGATTATAAGTAGTATATGTACACGGACCATGTACATGTATGTCATTATCTTTTAGAATGTGAGCCAGATGCTGACACTGTGTGAGTGAGACAGTTGACAGCTAGCTGTCATATTCATGTGCATGATTGCTAAGCTTGTTTGTTCTGCTGAATTGAAAAAAACAAAACAACACAAAAAACAATCTGGCTTTGTGCTGAGGCACGTTAACCTCTTAACTGCCCAGTGCAAGTGCACCCTATATGCCGGGGAATAAAATTCTTATGTACCACTGCTATGTTCATATCCCTCTTACTCAGAAACTACTACATGAATATTCTTGATAGTCTTCCCAATGACAGTATATATATCGTAGATTACTTCGAGGCAAGCTCAAATTACTTAGCATGATATTTCACTGCGAAAATATATTTAAAATGTAAAAAAATTGACCAAAAATACGATTTCTTTATCACCACTGTCATTCTGAGTACCCCCGATCTCAATAACGTCAAACATAAGTCTAGGTCAAATCTCTTTCTTTTTTTTTTAATGCACGATCAGCTGAATCATACGCGATCATTTTCATCACTGTTAGGAAAATCTACAGTTTTATTTGCCACTTTTACAGCTGTGTAAAGTTATTTATGCCTTCAACAAGAAGTGTCAGCCATTTTGAACATGAACTTCCCAAGCAGTCATGCATAAAAACACAAAATACGAGCTAAGAAACGATCGTTTTCGCTATGGATTTTGCAGCTGGATGTTGCCAAGCAACAGGAGAGTGACCTCCATAAATTTTGGAGTTCTTTTTCTTTAACTGTAGTCAAGGAAGCAGGCTTGTTTACTTCGGTTCGACACCCCAGAAATTTTCCAGGTTGTAAGGCGTATAGGGTGCACATTTGTCCCCGGAAAATTTCCGGGGTAAGGCAGTCTAGTGGTTAATACTTGTGTAATCTTTTTTCCTAGTTGGTGCTGGTATTTTCAGGTATATGCTGGTCTGTTCCCCCCCCTCCCTTCCCCCCCAAAAAGGAAACAACCCCCCCAAAAAAAACAAACCAAAAAAAATTACAAAAACAAACCCAAACAAAACCAAACAAAAAGCAAAAAAGCTGAATCTTTTTGCTGTGAAGTGATAATGCTAGTTGTGTGTTTTCCATATCTTTTGTGTACTCAGCTGCTGAAAATGTGTGTGTGTGTGTAATGTATACATCATATGCGAGCAGAAAGGAATGCAGACAGGTAGTCATGCATGCTGACACACACTTGCGCACACACCCACACACTTACACGCAAACACACACACACACACACACAACACACATACATACACACACACATACACAAAGCAGAAAACTCTCTTTATGCCCACACAGAATTACATAATATATATCACTTCCAAGCATTTAAGCACAGGATGCATCATCATATCCGTGTGAAAGAAAATGACTTATTATCATATTAAATCATGCTAGTGCAACTCATTACTTTGTTTTAAATGTTAGGTCTGGTTCTACACACTCACCACACACACACACACAACACACACACACACACACACACACACACACACACCACACACCCACACACCACACACCATGCACACACACCCCTCTCCACACACACACACATACACACACACACCACACACCATGCACACCCTCCCCCCCCCTCTCCACACGCACACACACACACACCACACACACCACATACACACACACATACACACACACACGTGCACACACTCCCACACATGCATGTGTACACACACATCTAGTTAGCTTTAGTTCCTATCATGAAAACATTATTAGTTTTTAATTGCTTCACTCTTCTCTTCTCTTCATCAAAAGGTCATAGATGCATAGCATGCATTCAGCGAGAAATAACTCAGATCCCTTTTGACCCTTTAGTCTCTGTCTCTCTCTCTCTGTCTCTCTGTCTCTGTCTCTTTCACTGTCTTGCTCTGTCTGTCTCTCTGTCTGTCTCTTTCTATCTGTCTCGTCTGTCTGTCACACACACACTCACAGAGACACAGACAGACAGACAGACAGACAACAGACAGACAGACAGACAGCACACACACCACACACACACACACACACACACACACACACACCACACACACACACACACACACACTCTTTCTCTCTCTCTCTCTCTCTCACACACACACACACACACACACACACACACACACACACACACACACACACACACACACACACACACACACACACACACACAACACATTCACAGAGTTGTCTTCAAACCCACACATGCATGCATTATCAATTTCACACATTTCACCACAATATGCGTAACATGCATTCAGTGAAATGTGAATCAGCATCTGTTGCGGGCACCAATCATACTATAAATGCCAGATCTGCTTCTAAACACACACTCACACACACACACACACACACACACACACACACACACACACACACACACACACACACACACACACACACACACACAATCATACACAATCATACACAATCACACACATTAATTTTATCTTCCAACCCACACATGGATGCGTTATCAATTTCACACATTTCGCCACCACAGTGTTAAGTACAACACGCATGATTCGACAAAAAAATGACTCTGCATGTGAACTACGCCGGTACGATTCACCATTACTCTGCATAATTATTAAATGCTAAATCCTGCTCTCTCCGCCAGACCACAGACACAGTAGAGTCACTGTAATGTAGGTGACCAGCCCTCCTAACCTTGAGGGTTTTTGTCTTTTTTGTTGGTCTGTGTCCAAATGTTTAAGGACATACATACTTGTGCAGTGTGGTGGCTGCGTCTGTTGATTAATCAATAAGCATTGTAAAGCAGATAACATTCAGTGGATGTTTGCCAGTTGCTGTAGACTTTGACCAGATGGTCTGTTTCTAGGAATTTGCTCATGATGTGTGTATAGTGTGCAGCTTAGTAGTAGTGTGAGTTCTTTATGTGTAGGCTGGTTGAAATAGCATTGTGGGGGAGGGGATCGGAGGGAACGTTTTTAGCTTGATAATGAAAGGTTTTGTTGTAAAGTGTGTGTGTGTGTGTAAGTGTAAGTGTGTGTGTGTGTAAGTGTGTGTGTGTGCGTGTGTAAGTGTGTGTGTGTGCGTGTTGTGTTGTGTGTGTGTAGTGTAAGTATGTGTGTTTGTGTTTGTTGTGTGTTGTGTGTGTGTAGTGTAAGTGTGTGTATGTATGTGTGTGTGTTTGTTGTTTGTGTGTTGTGTTGTGTTGTGTGTTTGTTGTGTGTGTGTTGTGTGTTGTGTGTGAGTGTGTGTGTATGAGTGTGTTTGTGTGTGTGTGTGTGTGTGTGTGCGTGCTTTGTTGTTGCTGTTGTTTTTAGTGTGGCGAGTGTAGTATGCAACATCTGGTAAGGAATATGACATCTGCCCTTGTCCAAAGAGAAAAAGAAAAAAAAAGCACAAAACACACACACACGCAAACACACACGCAAACACACACACATATATACAAACACACACAAGCATGCACACATGCATGTACACACGCATATACACATAACACACACAGACAAACACAAACACACACACACACACCTACACACACACACACACACACACGCGCTCACGCACACACACTCTCACACACCACACACACACACACATACCACACACACACACACACACACACACACACACACACACACACACACACACACACACACACACACTCACACACACACACACACACACACACACACACACACACACACACACAGAGCAGTACTGAAACAGACTTGTTGACAATGAAGCAACATATGAGACCACAAAACAAATAATAAGCAAGTAGGCAGCAGCAACACTAACATGACAAAATATCCTCAAAATTCCTTCACCCCCTTCCACTCTGCAACTCAACACAACTCAACTGTCTCCATTGCCGCTGTCGTCGCTAAGAGCTCAGCACAATGTCACCAGGGCTTGTCAATTTTTCCCTGTCTCCACTGAGTTCTGTGATCTTCTTTAGCCCTCCCAGACCCCTGATATCAGCGATGTTGGCAAGAAAAGAAGAAGAAAAAATGCCAACCCATTCCCCCCTCCCCCCCAAAAAAAAATCAGCCACAGGAATGATATTTGTCTTTTAATCTTTTTTTCGTGGTAACATTTTTGTCAGGATAGGAAACCTAGAAGTTGAATCAATGTTAAATACACATTAAAAAAAAAAGCAAAGAAAGACAACCAAAAGAAAACCAAAAATCCCAAACCACCAACAAATTTTCACTTGTTACTCGACACAGTGTCACAGTCTTTAATTACCAGTCATTAGAATTTAGTTGTAGACTACATTTTCAGTTACAAATATTTCATTTTTGAAATCAGCACTGACTGTTAAGAGATATAACTCCAATAAACCCCTCCACCCCCACTCCACCCCCACCACCATCCTTTTCTTTTATCTCTTTATTTCTGAATAAGGTTATTTGTCCACTGAAATAGCACAGACATGATAATAAACCAGGAATCTGCAAAGCCTGCCTCTTCTTTCCTCCCTTCTTATATATATATATATATATATATATATATATGTATGTATATATATATATATATATATATATATATATATATATATATATATATATAATATATATATATATATATATATATATATGTACAAACACACACACATACATATGTATTGCATTTCTGATGTTTGCCTTGGCAGTGGTTCAGCAAATATTGCATCACTCTTCTTCCTCTGAATGTTTCTTGGCATTTGTTGTGTTTGCTCAGCTGACGAAAGACCACCAGGCGATGTTGGATGGGACGTGCGTGTCCAGCCTGAAGGTGCCTGTCATCCTGGGGTGTCTGATCGAGTTCTCCTCTGTGCTGTACGACACCTGGCTCTGCCATCAGCGCCTGTTCAAGGCTCCTCTCTTGGACATGGTCGTGAAAAACTTCAATGGAGCTATGCTCGTGTGTGCAGGTGGGTTTGGTTTGGTTTTGGGGGTTGTGGGTGAGTGTGTGTGTGTGTGAGTAGGTGGGTAGGGAAGGGGGTGGAGTGTGTGTATGTGTGTGTGTGTGTGTGAGGGAAAGAGAAAAAGAAAATGTGTGTGTGTGTGTGTATGTACCATTTGTATGTGTGTGATATGAGAGAAAGAGGGAGATAGAGAGAGAGTTAGAAAGAGAGAGATATTATTTTATTTATTTTAAAAATTTATTTATTTATTCTTTTATATCGAGGATAATGGAATAAGCACTTATGTGCTTTTTTACATCCAGTCCCCGTGTGTATATGGTTTTGTCAGTTATGTCATCTGTTCCCACCGGCACACAATGGCCTACTCTTACGAAAAGCGGAACAGGATTTAACGTGTGCGCAAGATGTTCTGCGTGACCAGCCGCCATGGCGCAGTGGTTAGCGCCTTGGGTTACGGACTGGAAGGTCGCGGGTTCGATTCCCATAAGAGTCATAGGGTTTTTTTCGGACTCCGGCCGGCTCCTACCCAGAGTGAGTGTGCTGTGGGCTCAGTGGGAAGACTGGGACCACACAGTCGAGTTTCATCCACTTAACGGATGCGAGTTTGAGAGTGTTGCTCAAATTACCTGACCAACACTGCAGGTGTCTGTATCTCTCG
This sequence comes from Rapana venosa, assembly GCA_028751875.1. Taxonomy (NCBI): domain Eukaryota; kingdom Metazoa; phylum Mollusca; class Gastropoda; order Neogastropoda; family Muricidae; genus Rapana; species Rapana venosa. The sequence continues at coordinate 44,484,044 of CM054136.1, forward strand.
GCCCGGTTGACGCCGGGATATATTATGATAGTAAGCGTAGAGTACAACCCTGTCAAGTAGTCTCAAAGCATATGCACTTCCACAGCAGCATCATTATGTCATCCTCATTGTCATTGATCATCATGCATTAAAAAAAATTGCCTCTGATTCGGGGGTCCCGGTTTCTCTGGTCTCATGGTGACCTCAGATTCGGTTTGCCCATACACTTCTGTGCCTGTGGTGAGTTTGTGTCAAAGCCTTTGGGGTTGGAGGTTCGCAGGGGACGGTCGTTGGAGGGACGTGTGGTGGTTGCCACCTGGGGTGGGCAACTCACTCAGTCTGGCTCCGCGACTGAGCTAATACTGTCGTTAGTAGGGGGCTTAGTAGGTGGTGTCCTGCGTATGTTAGCTCAGGACAGGCACCACTGAACACCACCAAAGTGACCCAGCAGCAGTGCAGGGCCCCTCTGGCTGGTGGCCCCACGGCGGCCTGATAGTGATGGGCTCCCTGTGGACTTCCGACCCTGAGGATGAGACATAACAAATCTGGGTATGGCTGTGGCGGGGAGATTGGAATGAGCGGCGTGGGAACAGTAGGACAGGGGTCGTCAGAAGATGAGGCAGCAAAAAAAAAAAAAAAAAAAAAAAAAAAAAAAAAAAAAAAGATGTTCTGCGTGCGTTCGCACACGGGACCTCGGTTTATAGTCTCATCCGAAGGACTTTTGGGGAGATAGAGAGAGAGAGAGAGACTGTATGCGCGTGTGTGTGTATGCATGCATACAAGTTTTTCTTGTTTTTTTTTCTTGTCTTTTTCACACATCTCATGAAGCTCAACCGGTTTTTTTCTCTCATGTCCAGGCGTGAACCTAACAGGTATGTACATGCACCCAGCAATGGCTACGGCCATGACCTTCAACTGCAAGGGCACCGACACCTTCGAGCACATCTCCGTCTACTGGGTGGCCACTTTCCTGGGCTGCTTTGCCGGTGTGCAGCTGGACTCTGTTCTCCGTCTGCCTGGCTCCGATAAAGATGCTGCTGCTGTCAGGAAAAAGAAAGATGAGAGTTACGGCGATGGGGACAGGAAAGGAAGCCCGCGCACAGCTAACGGCTACGTGAAGGATCGAAGAAAGGATCGCAAACTGGCTGCTGCTGCTGCTGGTGGTGACAAGGTGTCTCATTATAACAATAACAACAACAACAACAACAACAAATCCAAGCACTCGAAGAAACAGAAGAAAGATAACTAATTTTTCGCTGGTTGAAACTTGGTTTCTTTTCTGGGTGAGGCGTGATTCAACTTGTCCGTTTACGGTTACGGTTACGGCAAACATCTTGTCAGTAGAGGGTATGATTCCATGTGGTCTAGTTACAGATTCAGAAACTTTAAACAAAGAAAAGTTTTTTTTGTTTTTTTACCAGGAGTCAGTTGTTTTGCTGGAGAGGATGCCATAGCCTTAACAGTGACCGTAAATGGACAAATCAAATTGTGACTTACCTGGTTCATTTGCTATGAAACATCTTGCATGATTTTGTTGTTGTTGTTGGAGCAACAACAATCAATAGGAAAGCTGTACTTTGCCTTCTTTCTTTTGCTGTATAAGTCAAGCTTGCTTATATAGAGAGAAAGAGGTACTAGACAGAAAATGAAACTTTGGCATTAATAATGACGAGAATGTAAAAATGTAATGTCATCCACTTTTCCAATGCATTTTCCTTTATGAAATTTACATATGTATGCATTTTATTCTAAGAAAAATATAAGTAATTCTTTTAAGGGAATTCATTGGGGTAGAGAGAGGTGACACCTTGGGCTCTGGTTTTTAATGACTGTGGGTTATATTCTGTTCACAAGAACCTTTGGTTGATTTCCCATGTTGTATGTGTGACTCCAGTTTTATATGGTAGGGTCATAAAGAATTTATTTAAAAAATTGTTTTGGTTGGATTCTTCAAAAGTGGGGAACAATTTGTATTTATGAAAAACTTGACTCTTGTTTAAAGCATCAAAATCCTGTCTTTTAGAACAACTGGCATTCTCCTCCAATTCCCCCCCCCCCCCCCCCCCCTCTTTTCAATACTAATGTCTATATTGTCAGTAAACAGGACATGAAAGGCATAATGGAGGGAGAGGGGGAAGGGGGTGGTTGGGGGTTTTGTTGGTCTGCTGCCTCAAATTAGTCTGTAGCTAAAAAATTTTTCTTCTAATTTTGTTTTGTGTACTCTAATCATTGTTACTCATCCATGGGGAATCACTGAATAGAACTGAAACTGAATCCAGTGGTGCAACAATTTTTGGTTGTAGGACACTGATCAGCTTAATAATAATAATAATAATATATGGAATTTATATAGCACTGAATCTTGTAAAGCAACAAATGAAAGCGCTCAAGTGTATCATGTCATTATGCACTAAACACTATTTAGGTGTTTGTCCAAAATGCATATTTTAAGTGGTCACATGTTCTGCTGAACCTGCCATGATGTTTCAGGTGACAAACATAAATGAGAGTCACACAATTTGATACCCCCAAAGCAAAATGAGAATTAACTACGATTAACTACATGCGAAAATGAAACAGAACAAACTGCAATGTGGAAATGAAAGATGGAAGAGACATTGTCAGAGGATAGGGTTAGCAAGTGAGAGAAGAAGCAAACAAAACAGTCACTCCAGTAGCTTAACATATTTTTTTCACATTTATTAGGACATCTGTTTCAAGTCTGGAATTTTTTCGTGCCCCATTTGATCACAGAATTTACTGTTATGTTCTTTGAGTGGACATATAAGTATTTATGTTATCCATCAAATGATATTGGTAAATCATGTCCCCACCTCTCATAAAGACAGTAAATGTTGCTTGTTTTGGGAAACATTGAAGGTTTTTTTTCAGATTTTAGATAGATTATAAATTTTACTGTGCAACCATTATAAATTTTACTGTGCAACCATTCCGATGTCTTGTTACGTAATTCACAAGTCCAGGACACATACCCTGGTGATATTCATTCTCCATGATTTCAAACTGTGGAATTTAAAGAGCAGTTTGTGTCCTAGATAACCGTGTTTAACACTGTCAGCCCGCGCATGATTGAGAAAACCTGTGCTTGCAGTCTGGTGTGACTGCTGGGGAGGGTATGCAGTTTAAGAGTGTTAGAAAATGTAGCTTGGTGCCTCTTGCACTTGTACATGTAGTGTGTGTGTATGCGTGTGAGTGTGTGCGATTAATTTTTTCATATTTAAATTATTTTATTTTGAAGATTATTGATAAGCACTCTTGTGCTTTTTAACAATTTTTTTACATCCAGTCCCTTTGTGTAGGTTATGGGATTCCTTTACCTTTACCTTTTACCCTTTGTGTATGCAGTTTTTTAAGTCTTGTCATCCCTTCCCACCGGCATACAATGGCCTACTCTTCTGAAAGGAGGGACAGGTTTTAATGTGTGCGTAAGATTTTATCTGTGTGTGAGTATGTGTTTGTGAGTGAGTGTGTGTGTGTATGTGTGTGTGAGTGAGTTTATGTGTGTGTGTGTTTTGTAACTTATGATTTTTTTTTCTGTGATAGAGGCTTTAAAAAGAATCCACCACCTCTGTAAACATTCATTTTGATGTTTAAATTAGTTCAAAATTCAAATTTTATTTAAGTTTAAAAATTCATTTTCTTATGCTTTAAACGTCACATACTTTTATTTGGGTTTACTTCCATTTTCATGTTTTGAATGAAGGCTATAGTAGGTTATTTGTTTGTGTGATTGTTGTTTTAAACAACCTGAGCATGTTATGGGGCCAAGAGCTGAAGGTCAGGATGGTGTGGATGTATTATTCCAGGCATCATCAAGACTTCATCTTCTAGACCTGTGTAATTGTAAATATTTATGTATGTACACTTTATAAAAGTATGTCACATTTATAACACAACTGGACCAGGTCTCAATAAACAACCACAACATTTTTTTTCTCTGGTTACAACATTCAAAAGAATACACGTTTTTGGGTGTGGGTTTTTTTGTATTCCATGTTGTGCTTTTATACCAGAATTATTTTGATATCATAGCAAATAACATCCTGTCAGTGTATTTTTAGTTTTGAGACTGCTGCATGTATCCTAGTCATTGCTTTGCTGCGGTACCGTTCTCGCAATAATTTTATTTAGCTTTCACCTCAGTTTTAAATTATTTCCTATACATTTTCTTCAGCAATATGTGTAAGCCTGCTGTTGTCGTATTCCTTTATGTATTATTTATTTTTTACAGCTTTATTAGAACAGTAAAGACTTTAAAGGGTATCACAGTGTAATCTGAATGGTGTACATGTCTGCCATGCAAGACACTGGCTTTTATTAGCTGTAAAGATTTGAGATGGTTCAAGTCTTAAGCTGGGGTCAGTGTTGTGCAGTGTTTTAATATTTTTTGCTTTTATGCAGGTAATAAAAGTAATAGTATTCAAGTTGGTACATTGCTTTGAAATGTTTACAGACTTTATGTAGCTTGAAAAATGCTTTAAAGTTTGATGAATTTTTATCGACTTACAATTTTTCAGGATTGCTTTTAGCATTGAGTTTTGGGTGCAGACTTTGAATTGTGATAGATGGGTGTGATACACGTTTTTTACTTCTTTTACCGCCTTGGTATTTCTCTCTCTCTCTCTCTCTCTCTCTCTCTCTCTCTCTCTCTCTCTCTCTCTCTCTCTCTCTCTCTCTCTCTCTCTCTCTCTCTCTCTCTGTTCCTCCCCCACCAACCCTGCTTTGTATTTCTTGCTTCTTCTGTCTCATAAGTATGACAGTCAGTTTAAAAAGCATTGTCTTTTAATTAAGTTGTCTACAGATTTTTGTGCCCTATTTTCTCTTCTTCTGCTCAGGAGGTATAGGAAAAGCATTCTTGCTACATGTTCCAGCCTCTGAGAGCTATGAAGTGTGACTGAAGTTAGAAGGCTGCTTTGTGGATGGGGGAGCTGATTATGTACCCCACAGCTTGACTTGGCTTGACTTGACTTGGCTCTGTGAGGAGGGGTTTGGGCGCTGCACTGAATTTTTCAGACAGTGTGTCTAGGGAATGTTGAGCCTGGCAGAGTCCATTCCTGTTTAGCTGAAGCTTCAGTCTGCAGTTCATTTTGTTGTATCTGTGCCTGTTCCTGCCCCTTTTTGTGTGTACTGCACAGGGAAGGTGAGGCACTGAGGGAAGGGAGATTAACAGTGCCTTCTGCAGATTTACTTCCTTCCCTTGTGCTTTATAGTGACAGATTAGGCTTTTCTGCCCCCCCCCCCCCTCTTCCTATAACTCAGTAAAGAATCCTTGAGGCTCAGTACTGAAGAGTGTTTACCAGATTCCTCCAATTATGTTGGTTGTGTGTCACAGCTTGAATCTCTGAAGAAGATTATTTTGTTTGGTTTGTGAAAGTGTTAAGCGTCTTTCGTTTTTCTGGCTCTTTTTTGTCTCCCTTCCTAGTCAGTTCTTTGAAGCATTTGCTATTTGACTATTTGAAACATCATGTATGATTTTTTCATGTGGGTAGATCTCCCCTCCCCCCTTCCACATCTCTGTCTTATCTGACTTAGTTACTACAGTACATACAGTTAAGGTACCAACTATTTTAGAGTGACCGTTCAGTTTGATGGTTCTGCGCTGTTTGCATCCTGATCTGTCTTTATGCCCCAAACTGGGTGCTGCCAGTGGTCATCACTTTTCTTGCATTTTCTTTCCCTTGGATATTGTGTGGTTAACTTGAATATAAGAAAATGAAAAGAAGATGCATGAATACTTTCTCGTTTGAAGAAAAGTAAGAAAGGAAATAAACTCTACCACCCACTCACAACATTTTTGTGACAAGTTGAATGGTCACCTCTACATAGCATAAGTCAGCTGCTTATACTGATATCCTTTTTGTGTTATTGTAGTTTTTTTTTAAATGTTGGTTTTGTTTTTTGTTTTTGTAAGCTACTAATGAAGACTTGCATTTGGGTCAGTGTTTTGATGGTGCTTCTTCATAGTTTTCAATATTCATCACTCAGCAAGAGCAGAGAAAATATTCATTTGTGCTGCATGTTTCACAGACAGAATTCCATGTGTGATGTATTCTTTGGGAGTGTTTTCATGGGATAAAGTTGTAAGCAGGAAATTGCAATGAAAATATTTTCTGTTGATGTTTCAGCAATCGTTAGCTACCTTCATTTTGAACAAAATTGTGTTTGTGTGAGGTTTGAAATTATTTATTTTGATGTTAGTAATGTTCCAGGTGAGAAAGAAAAGCTTTCCTCCCTTCTGTCCAAAGCTGTGTAATAATTTTCATCGTGAATATTTTTCTTTATTCCTTGTAACTCAAAAAGATATATTTTACTCTTCATAACCTAAGATATATATTTCTGGTACTCATGCAGTTGTTTTGCAGGATATATATGTAAAAGATTACATTGAGATTAATTCTCTATTCTTTCATGAGATTTTGCAAAAAAAACAACCCCAACAACCCCAAACTGAATTGCAATGATAGCATACGCTTACTGAAAACCTACAATTTGTACTTCAGCTAGGTGTGCACATGTTATTGTGCTGCAAGCAGTGGGAAGTTAGGCAATAGCACAGCACAGCACAGCACAGCACATAGGGCATGTACGTATGATGTAGAGGCTGTATGGAAGAAGGCCAGACAGAAATGAGCAAGGGCTGCTTTTGATTCCTGCCCTCTCTGTTCATTTGACCCACCTGTGTAAGAGTATTGAGCAATTCTGATATATAGAGTACGGAAAGTTTATGTCATGGTCCTGAGTGATGGCTTTTTCTCTCTCAAGGGGCTTGTAGGCACATGGGAAGCAGACATTAAATTATGCCATAGGACATTGATGTAATTTTTTGAAAGATTGTTTTGATTACAGAAACACAAAGGTGGGTAATTGTTAGCCTCAGGAGTGGAGTATGGTATATGACAGATAAATCCTTCAAGATCGGATTCCAAGAAGTGTTATGAAATGGAGACTCTGGGTCCCCAGTCCCCAGATGTGGGGTATTGGTCCCCTGCTTGTTCAGATGTCACTGTAAGATTGATAACATTGTATTGTACTTTTTATCAAATTGTTAGTGATAACATTGTATTGTACTTTTCAGTATAATGTGACAAACAGTGGATGGCATATGGCTGGTTTACCATGATCGTGTTCCATTCTGTCTTCAAAATCGCCTAGACAGATTTCGGATTATTATTTTTGTTAAACCTTGCAATTTTTGCTGTGGAGAATGTGTCAATATTTTACTTTGTCAGGACCACCACTCTTTACTTGTATTTTGCAAATGTGTGTTCTTGATAAATAAGTAAATGTGACAGATTTTTTTTTTTTTTTAACAATGAAAGGACCAATACTGAAGCCACATGCTTTAAAATCACATGCCCTGTCCCTTCTGGTACACATCTGATTTCTCTTTCTTATATTTTTACCATCCTGTGCTAAATTCTGATGGTTCTGTTTAATGTGTTGCTTTCCGTGTGATTTCATTTTTCAAGTAGCTCTTTCGATAATCTGGTATTTTATCATGCTGAGATTTTTTTTCTCTCTTGCAACTTCTTTTTATTTGGCTTTTTTAAATGCTTATTTTGATCTCTCAGTTTGAGAAAAAAAATGTTTGGGAGACTATTGTTATGTTTAAATATTCATTTTCTTCAACAAAAGAGATTTTTAAAAACTTTTGTTGTACCACACTGAAATCAGAATGGTGTATTTTGTATGGATATTGAGCATGTGAAAGAAGTGTACATGAGTGATTCAAATGAAGATGAAGTGAGGGATTCAAAAGATTATGCTGTGAACTAATGCAAATCTTTTATTTGAACTGTGCTTTTAAAAAAAAAAATCTTATTGACTTATTTTTAAGAAGTTGTGGCATTTCCTCATGCTTGAATGAGATGTGTCATTGACTTCATATGACATGATGAGGTGTATTTGAAAAGTCACCGAAAGAAGCATGGTTTTCCTCACATGTCTGCTTTGTGATGCAGAAAATGTTGTCCTTATCTTTGGAAGAGGTGCTTTTCCCCACTATTTTTTGGCCTATTTATTACATGCATCTTTGCATTTTCGTGTGTGGCCTTGTGCCACTGTTGCCTTACAAAGAGGATAATAATAAAAAAACAAAAACTGAGCCATTTTGTTTGGTATTCACTGCAATATATGTTGTATTATTTTCCTTGTATCATCGGTATGTTTATGAGCAGCCCTGTGGTAATATCATGTGAAACCGCCATGATATTTTCACATTATTTTTGTTGTGTAGAATAATGTGTGTATGATCTCTGGACATGCCTACCATACTGGCGTTTGAAAAATGAAAACACTTCAGATCTCAAGGAATAGGAACCGTTCCATTTCATAAGGCTTCCATACCATATAAAAAAGAAGACATTATTCTTAAGTGCTGATGTTGGTAGTCCGACTTTCTTGTTGTACTTGCCCTACCTACCACATAGTGTCTGTGACAGTGATGGTAGTAGCGTTTGATTAAGGACCTAAAGGTTATCCTTAACAGGTGTGAGAAAACATCATACGGATTCAGGATTGTCTTTTCAGATTTAAGGAGGAACATGTGGTATTATGTGATGTGGAGTGTGGTGTGTGTGTGTGTGTGTGTGTGTGTGTGTTTTCTAGCAGCAGCTATTGTGCAGTCTGATCAAAGTCACTTTACTGGAATGAATTTGTGAACATTAAATATCAGCTTTAGCAAATGAAACATGCATGAGTGAATGAGTAAGTGTGTGAGTGTGTGCGTGTGTGTGTGTGTGTGCATGAGTGTGTGTGTGTGTGCGTGATCCCAAGTCAAGACAGTAAACTGCCACTTAAAAAAAAAATATTTAGAGAGAATAATGGCAGGTACACTTGAAAACCATAAGGGAACAGTAAGCATTGAAGGCAGGACAATTATAAACTTATATTTTACCGATGACATCGATGGCCTAGCTGGAGAAAAGCAAGAGCTAGTCAACCTGTTAAATTTATTAATACCACTTTAAGTAAATCACCTTGATGAAGCCTCTTCAGCATATGGCATGCAGATCAACAGAGAAGACTCAGTTGATGGCAAATAGTGCCTGTTGATGGCAAATAGTGCCAATGGCATCAGCACTGGCATATTATAGATGCCAAGAAAATTGAGACCATCCATATTTTGAAATATCTGGGAGCTATAGTATCGGATGAAGGATCAAAACTTGAAATTCTCTCCAGGACAGGCCAGACCACAGCTGCAATGACCAAACTGAAAAGTCCTTTGGAATAACAAGAATATCGCCACCAACTTCAAGATCAGACTGATGCATTCCCTGGTCATGTCTATATTTTTGTACACATCTAAAACGTAAACTATAGCAGCAGACATTGAAAGAAGAATACTGTCAAAGGAGATGAGATGCTTTTGCATACGGAAGTCACATTACTAATGAGGAAGTGAAAACCAGAATTGAAAACGCCATCAGGCCATATGAAGAGCTCCTGACTTCAGTGAAAAAAACACAAACTGAAGTGGTACAGGCACTTCACAAGAACATCTGGACTGGCCAAGACTGTCCTACTACAGAGAACACTACAAGGAGGGAGTCGAAGAGGTGGACAGAGAAAACGATGGGAAGACAACATCAGAGAGTGGACTGGCCTTGAGTGGAATGATTTGTTATGAACTAAGGACCATGAGGTGTGGTGGAAGCTGGTTGCAAAATCTTCAGTGGTGCCCCAATAGCCTACAAGACTTTGATATAGGTGAAGGTGAAGAAATTGAAAACTTAAATAAGGTATCTGCTTTCTCAGTCACATAAAACTGCTTAGCGTGTAAATCTGATATTTCAATGATACACAGTTCTGAGTAATGCATGCTTGATTTTTCTTTTTCAGTGCCATGCTTTGCACTCACACATCTTTCCATTTAAGAAAAAGGTAATTGTTCAGCAAATCTAACCACATCACCTTTCTGTAACTGCATTTTCTAAAGGTGATCTTAACATCACCCTTTGTCTTTGTCAGTGTTGATTTCTTTTGAATATACAATGATCACAGATCAAATTTTATGCACTTATTTGTTTGTTGATTAATCTAGAATGAAGAATCAAAAATGTAAACCTGCTCATGTTAATAGTTTTTAATTTTATTGGTAGTTTTCAAAGCAAGCTAGTTTTATATTGTGCTTGTGTGAGATTCTGGCAGTGTGCTGTTTTGTTATGGACTGCATAGCAGGTCCAAAATTGCAAGCTTTTGGTGTGTGGAATTTATATGGTAGCATTATATTATCATAGGACAGGGAGATTCCAGTGTCTGTGTGTATTGGCAATTCCAAGGATTCCTAGCACATTTGTTGAAGTTTTAGTCGTTCTTAAGATTTTGAGAATTTAAAGGCATGGTTGTCAAAGTTGTCTGTTGTCAGGTTTCAAAGTAAGAATATTGAGTCAAATTTTGATTTGCATGTGAGCTGATCCATCCCAATAATTGCCTGTGGGTTGATCCATCCCAATAATTGCCTGTGGGTTGATCCATCCCAATAATTGCCTGTGGGTTGATCCATCCCAATAACTGCCTGTGGGTTGATATATCCCTTCAGGTGTCTATGGGCTGATCTATTCCAGTATCTGCTTGTGGATTGATTCATCCCAATTATTGCCTATAGGATGATCTGTCCCACTTACAGTCTATATTATGCTGATCCATCCCAATAACTGCCTGTGGGTTGACCCATCAGTGTCTATGGGCTGATCTATCCCAATAACTGCCTGTGGGCTGACCCATCAGTGTCTATGGGCTGATCTATCCCAATAACTGCCTGTGGGCTGACCCATTCGGGATGATCCCCATCAGTGTCTATGGGATGATCCATCCCAATAACTGCCTGTGGGCTGATCCATCCCAATAACTGCCTGTGGGCTGATTCATCCCAATTATTGCCTGTGGGCTGATTCATCCCAATTATTGCCTGTGGGCTGATTCATCCCAATAACTGCCTGTGGGCTGATTCATCCCAATAACTGCCTGTGAGCTGATTCATCCCAATTATTGCCTGTAAGCCAATATGTCCCAGTTACAGTCTAAGGGCTGATCCATCCCAATGACTGACTGTCTACAGTCTGGTTCATCCCAATAATTTTTATGGGATGATTCATCCCAGTTATTGCCTGTGTGATGATCCTTCCCAAATAGTTATTATCTTGAGTTCATGGTTTTTATATTGAGTGTCTTAGAAAGGTGAACAGTAGTGTGAAATGAAGAAATAACTTTATATTGATATAATTTTATTGTTGTATAATTAGAGAAAGGAAGGCTTGGACGAAACAAAAAGAAAACTTGTATGTCAGCTGTTCATTTAAGTATGGTGAAAGTGATGTTGTAATAGATCAAATAATGTAAATAAGATGAAAAAGGCATGTGATGGTGATATGCAACTTTGTAAAAAAAAAAAGCAACATGTTTGTCTTTCTTTTTATTCTTCATTTGTTATTTAGTTCAGCACAATTTTGTAAATATAAAGAAAACTATTAGTATAATAGAATGTATTGAAGGGAGTAGAAGGAATTGTAGACCTGTAAATAAAGAAGAAACAGATTTTTGAGAGTATGTGGTTGACCACAGTTCTATATTAGTTGTCAGTTACACGTGGAGCGTGTAGTCTGCGACACTGTATGTCACACATCTAACGTAATCTATACTACTGAGGCCTTTGCAAAGCTTACTGTGATGGCTTGAAGCTGAGGCTGTCTCTCTTTTTTTCTCCAGATATTCTGTGCACGACTGGTGCTGTTGTCTTGGATCATCCATCATCTTTTTGGTCTCCAAGTGCTTTCATTCAGCCTTATGTTCTGGAATGTATTCTGTAGCTTGTCTAATCGCATGTACTGGTATTTTGCTAGTTATTTTTATTGTTGGTTGTCAAGTGAGTGTATGTGCATACTTGCGCCCGCGGAGGGGTTTAAGCATACGTGTTGTTGTTGAAAAAGAATTCCATCTACTGTTGTAAGTATGTCACAATTGCAGCGATATTTGGAATCACATGAATTTGTAAAAAGCTTGTCTGCTCAGTATGTTTTTTGTAATGTTTTGTGGGGACCAAAATTTCTTCCAGTGTATTGTTAAATTCTGATTTTTGTGTGTGGGTGGGACCAAGGTAATTTTCCTTAATCTGACCAATCGTATACAGTTTGGATGGTGGTGGGTGGTGGTGGGGTAGGGGTGGGGTGTGGGGGGGGGGGGGTGGGGGCTTGATTTGTGACAGTCCATAATTTAATGTGGTTGACCAGTTTACAAATATTGAGTTGTTGCTTACCTTTCAGAAATACAGTCAGTGGCTACATGAAATGGTTCCATTTTTCTATACTGGTTCTGGTCAGTAATTCTGTCTTTGTCATTTTGGTTCTTTTCTGAGTGTATTCATTTCTTGCTAATTTTCTGTTTTTCCTGTTCACTTTTTGACCAGTTTTAAGCAAGTTTAAGAGCTTGTTATTTTTTCCCCTTGAACTATGATATATTGTTTATATTTTGGCAACTAGGAACCGAGATTGTAATCACGGGGAGGGCGCAGGATGTTCATTCCACATGTTATTTGTCAACATATGGTTTTGTGTGTATTTTTGATGTCTTGGAAGTATATAGATGTGTTTAATGCTTTTTTTGGTCTTATCCGGATGTACAAAATTAAATGGTTTCATGATGGTATAGTCAGATTTGCCTTAAAAATTAAGCAGGACAAAATAAAAATCATGAATATAATCTTTTGCAAGTTGATGTTGTGCATTTGAGGGAGTGACTGATTGTTTCAGACAGGTGCTGACTTTAGAACTGAAATGATAGCTTTTAAACATTGGTCTCTTTTAAATGATTGGTTATTAATACGAGATTTCTATGTTTGAATATTGGTCTCAAATTTTTATGAGTTTCGATTTTTATCAAGATGATGCATAGCTGGCTGGCTGTGATAAAGCCTTGATCCACGATCAGCAGAGCTATAATCAACTTGAAATAAAAAGTGTTTTGTCTTGTCATGTTAACATGCAGACATGTCATATTGTATGCAAATCTGTGTACATACACACAGATGTTTCAATACGCATTGTCTAGTTTTTAAAAATGTACTTTTGCCTAAACCTGATGTGTGCTTAACTGCATGATAAACTTTTTTCCCCCTCACTTGTAATGCATGCTGAAAGTCATATTCATCTTTCTTGGTCAGTATATGGATCATCAGAAAACGCTACCAGACCATAAATATTAATTGGCATGAGAAAGCTTGAGGATGAAAACAAGTTACGCACAGGAGAAAGAAAAAGCACATGTCCTTGAACAAACCACAGACTGTCCTAGACATGCGGATAAAGCGTAGTCCTTTCTACATCTGTTCCACTTTCGTGCATGGCCACAATCCGTCCTAATCTTCGAGGTTGTGATCACTTTCTGATGGGAAAAAATGCTCTGTCTGTGTGAAATAGCAGTAACTTGAGTGCACATTGTCAGGGTTGTAGCAGGTAGACTGGGAGTGGACTACAGATGAAGGCAAGCTGCATCCTTACTGTGAGTTTGGGAACATGACTGAATAGCTACACTAGTTTGTTGTATGGGTGTGGTGTGGTGACGGGACTTAGATTATTCACTAGTATTTCTGTGGACTTGGGACCACTAGTGGATAACTGTTGTCCTTGCTGGATGTGAGCAAGGCAACCTGTAGTGTTTTCTGTGGCAATTGTTAGTAGCTTGGAGGTGAGACAGCTCAATGGTTAGAGCGCTGGGCTTGTCATGTGAAGGAGGATAAAGGTTCAGGTTTCTGGTAAACTGTGTGGATGAAGAGGTTTTTTTCCCTAGATTTAATTAATATAGCTCATTTTCCTGCTAGGTTGGTTGGTTGGTTTTATAAAGGTCCCATGTGTAAATGCACACATTTGCTGTGCAAACATCTAGATTTGAGCCATCCTACATGAAAGCATAGCCCTGTTATTGGCTGATGAAAGCATAGCCCTGTTATTGGCTGTGGGAAGGTGGAATACATGAAAAACCCAGCATGCATCCAATTAGCGCATTGGGTTAGGCATCTGTCTGGTAAAACATCTGCGAAGTGATCTTTTGTTTTTAAAGTAATGGTACATCTTTTAGGGAACTTTTCTCTTGCGCCAACACTACCTTTGGCAAAATTGAATCTGAAACTCACTTTTTATTTTCTCCCAGATTCAGACCACAGTGACTGTGAGAGGGAAGGAAGTCAGCTTCAGAGATGAGATGTTGATTGCAGAGTTTTGTAGATTTTTTTTCTTTGCTGATGACAGTGTATCGCCAGTCAGTCGTAATGAAAGATGTCCATGGGTTGTTGTGATGGAGAGATGTTAATAAATGTTGCACATCAGCTAAGCGTTTTGGGGTGTGTGTGTATGAGTGTGTACACATGATGTCATGTGCTCATATGTATGCATGTGCGTATAATATAGAGAGGATAGAGAGAGAGAGAGAGAGAGAGAGAGAGAGAGAGAGAGAGAGAGAGAGAGAGAGAGAATATTTATAGGTATGTGTGTGTGTGTGTGCTTGTATGTACTCTTCATCTGTACGATCTGGGTTTTCTTTTCCAAGTACAGTTTCTTTTTCTTCTCAGATCTCTGTCTGCCTGCTTGTCCACCTGTTTCTGTTATCTCTTTTTTTTTCCAGTTTTCTGTGCATGCATGAATGTGTACCATGTACAGATTCCACTTCATGTTTTATAATGACACAAGTCTGGATCAGCAACAGGGAAAATCAAAGATGAACATTTGCAAAACAAAAGTAGTTTTATAAACACGAAATGTGATTCAAGAGGTGACTTCTAAGTGTCAAAGGGTCAGGGAGAAGAACAAATAAAAACATTCTTGATGAACTCTCAGTGCAGAGACAAACGTTGACTGAAATTGATAGGTGCAGAATGAGATAAGCTAGTCATGCAAACAGACACACATTGACAAATATGATGACGACAGTTCTCCAGAGTAGGGTTGAGGGCAAAAGGGAAAGAGGCAGACCACCAACATCATCCTACATTGCCAATATCACCGAGGTCGATGGCCTGGGAGGGCTACAGGAGATCGTAGAACACCGCTGGGACAGAGCGGTGATGGAGACAGTTGAGTTGAGCTATAAACACAAATTAACCCATGCTCCCACCTCCACCCCAAAGGTCAACACCCCCTTCCCCTGTTTTTGTTTTCTTTAACTGATAAAGAGTTATGGAATGAAATGTGTCTTTATGTATGTAAATAGAAAAACAGGGTTATTTCCCCTTAGTTATTGCCTTCATGAATCCTTCGTTGTTGCTATACAGTTTACCACAGATTTTAATAGATGAACACATCATTTGTCATGTAAGCATGTACGCACCCATGTATGCTCATACACACAGATACACGCACAGACAGACAGTATGCTCATACACACAGATACACGCACAGACAGACAGACACACACACACACACACACACACACGAATCATTTCGAGAACAAAAACCTTTGCTTGTGAAAAAGTCAGGTGAAAAGAATCCTCAATCTTCAAAGTAACTCATCTGCTTTTGTCTGCCAAACTATATATACACAGACAGTATTTCTGGTCAGACAATCACTCAAGCCTCTGCTGCTTCTGCCAGCAATGTGTTTTTTCCTTTGTAGCAGTACTACTGACATGCACTCTCATACATCCAGCACAGCAATCCTCAAAACAAGCAAAGATATTGTTATGGTAAAAATCAACTGGCAGTTCGTCTTTTATTTAACTAGCACATCACATTCTTCACACAATGAAGTTTCCTCGAATAAGCAATGTATATGTTCATAATCTCGAGTCATACTAATAATGTATAACAAAAAAGAAAATGCAGTCAAGAACTTCCTACATATTCTCAAAATCCAGAGCAATATTAGTACATAATGTCATACGTATGTATCACACACTAGTAACACGCAGTCAGTATTAGCCTTCACAACAATACCACCACTCCTTGAAACAGATCAACTGTTTGGCGTTCAAACACTCATGAATGAAAAATCTTTTGCATGACAAACTTTTTTGTTGAAACGTTTTAAAAGTTTTTGTTTTTTCACCAGGAATCATTACATTACTCGATTTCCTGACTCTCTAACACACACACACGCACACACACACATACGCACGCACGCACGAACGCACACACGCGCGCGCGCGCACACACACACACATACACAAGATCATTTTGGCTTGACTTTACAACACAAAACATCACATACCCTCCCCCAACACCTCCTCACATACATCACAACCCCACACCCAAGCTCCAAACACACACACACACAACCTCCCGCCCCTCCCACCCCAACACCAACGCTTCCAACACACACACACACACCACGCACGCACGCACGCACGCACGCACGCACGCACACACGCAACGAACGCACGCACGCACGCACACGAGCACACATACACACACACCACACCACATCCCCCAAACAAACACACACATCATCCCCCTCCCACCACACACACACACACACACACACGCGCTTTCCACACACACACGCGCTTTCCCACACACACACACACACACACACACACACACACACACACACACACACACACACACACACACACACACATGCACCCACACCCACACACTGGAGTTAACATCAGTGCAGACTCCACTCTCCCCAAAAGTCCTTCGGATGAGACTATAAACCGAGGCCCCGTGTGACAACGCACGCAGAACATCTTGCGCACACGTTAAAATCCTGTTCCGCTTTTCGTAAGAGTAGGCCATTGTGTGCCGGTGGGAACAGATGACAATTTACAAAACCGCATACACACGGGGACTTGACGTAAAAAAGCACATAAGTGCTTGTTCCATTATCCTCGATATAAAAGAATAAAATAAAATAAAATAAAATAAATAAACACACACGCACACGCACCCACACACACACTCGCACACACACACATACACACATCCACACTTTCAACACACAACCCCCCACCCCCACCCCACCCCACCCAACCCAACCTCACCATCCACACCTCCCACACCACTTCAACACACAAAACTAACACTATAACACTACAACACAAAACGCCCCCCTCATCATCCCAGCCCCCCCCCCAAAAAAAACAACCAAAAAAACAAACCCACACCAACACACATCAAGTGATGACCACAGCCCTGGACACGCACACGCCCCGACAATCCACGAGCGCGGGCCACAGGTAGCTCTTGACAGCGGGGCTGGCGGGGTCCGAGGTGTGGAAGCGCGCGTGGTGGCCCTCCTGGAAGGTCTGCCGGTCGTAGCTGATGGCGTAGGGCCAGCGCTGAACGCCCAGCGCCCAGGAGAGCCGCACGCACTGGGACACGTACTGGAGGAGACCCGGGCAGGCTTTGAGGCAAGGGTAGTCGTAGAGCGTGGCGTAGATCTGCTGGCACACCTCCTGGGGGATGGGTGGGTGGTAGGTGAGTGGTGGGTGGGTGGTGTGTGGTGGGGGGGGGGGGGGGGGGGGGTGGTACGGGGGAGGGGAGGAGAGAAGAAAGTATTAGTGTTGTGTGAGTATGTTTGTCCGTCGTGTCCGACGATGACCTCCAAAACAGCAGAGGAGGCAGCTGCTGTTTTGGAAACTGGGCAGAAATTTGATTATAGTGGAGATGCCTTGCCCACAGTACATCCCCACTCTCTCGGCCAAGTGGGCATAAGGACAGTCAGCGTTGGAGATGTTCTCCAAAGGCCAACTAGCCCCCAGGGCTGCAGCACATAAGGACTGTGCGAGTCAAGCCTCCTAGTCAGAGAGTCATAGTCGATCACTAAAGACTAAGCTGTAAAGTGGAAGTCCATGAGTGGGAAAGCCACTGGTCATACAGCCTCTCACTTTGCTGTTGCCCCCAGCGTCAATGGTTTAATCAAGAACTGTGATAAAGCCCAGGTGCTGACGGCTGGGGAGTGAGTAGGATAGAGAGGATGGGTATGTCAGAGGAGGTGGGGTGTATACTTCGTCTGTGTTTGGTGGGGAGGGTGGAGGGATGATGTAGTGGTGGTGGTGATGGTGGTGGTTGAGGTGTTGTTGTTGTCGTCTTCGATTTTACGTCTGTTCACTCTCAGTGATATTAAACGAGTGGTTGTTGTTGTTGTTGTTGTTGTTGTTGTTGTTGTTGTTGTTGTGTGTGTGTGTGTGTGTGTGTGTGTGTGTGTGTATGCATGTGTGAATGTGAGTGTATGTGTGTGTGTGTGGATGTGTTCAAGGGGATTTTCCCCCTAGAGCAGTGCCAACTCCACTACCCCCAAAAGTCCTGCGGATGAGACTATAAACCCAGGTGTCGTATGCGAACCCACGCAGAACATCTTGCTCACACGTTAAAAACCCGTTCTGCCTTTCGGAAGAGTAGGCCAGTGTGTGCCGGTGGGAACGGATGACAAAACTGACGAAACTGCATACACTGGGACTAAGTGTATAAGGGCACATGAGTGCTTATTCCATTATCCTCGAAATATATGAATACAAAAAATACACTCAAAGACATCTTTAAAAAAAAAGCACATGAGTGCTTATTCTATTATCCTAGAAATATAAGAATAAAAAAAATAGACACACACACTCCTTTTCACATAGATATACTTGCACAAACACACACTAGCACACACACAACACACACACATACATCATGCACGTACACAAGGAGCTTACAAGGGCACGCGCGTATGCACATCCATATGTAAATCCACACAAACCTGTCCTGCTCCCCGTATACATGAAAGAGAGAGATAGACAGACAGACAAAATCAGATACACACGTGCGCGCAACTCCCATTCACCCCCCCCCCCCCCCCCAACACACACACACGCACGCATAACACACACGTGCACACACACACACACACACACACACACACACACACACACACACACACACACACACACACACACCACACACACACACACACACACACACACACACACTTACACACACCACCACCACATAACGACCATCATCGTTCTACCAACACTTACAAACACAATCTCCGCCACTTCGAAACTGTCAGCGGTCTTGCACAGGTAGGCTGTGATGTGATGCTCCATCTGCGCTGCGACATCAGAGGCTGACGACGACGAAGACGGATGCCCGCCATTCCCTGACACACCCCGGCCCCTACCGTTCTCCTTCTCGTGCAGGGCCATCTGCGGCGTGGAGGGTTCTGTCGCCGAGGGCACGGGCAGACCCAGAAGATGCCGGAGGCGACCTCGTAGCTCGCCTATCTTTTGTTGAGTTGCTTTGAAGGAGAGCTGTGTTATAGAGAGAGAGAGTGAGAGAGAGAGAGAGAGAGAGAGAGAGAGAGGGGGGGAGAGAGAGAGAGAGAGAGAGAGAGAGAGAGAGAGAGAGATGGAGGTGTAGGGTAAGTATGGGGTGACAGGGAGGGAGGTGGAGAGGAAGGCGTGGGTGGGGGTGGGGGGTGGGGGGTAAGGACGGAGGGAAAGAGAGAAAAAGAGGGAGGATAGAAGAAAATTGAGGAGAGATAGAGGTGAAACGAGGTAGAGAGGGTGCACGCATGCACACAAACGCACTTACATATGCACGCAAGCATTTAAGCAAGCGCGCGCACACGCACACACACATTGTCCTCAAAATAAAAGAATAAATAAATGAATAAATAAGAACAAACACCTCCGTGTGCGCAGGTGCTTGTGTGTATATAAATATATATATATAAAAAAAATATATATATATATATATATATATATATAATATATATATATGCGTGTGTGTGTGTGTGTGTGTGTGTGCGCGCGCGCGCATGTGTGAGTGCGTGCATGCGTGCGTGCGTGTAGGGCATCTGTCAATCATCACTAGCCACAAAAATAAGCCACTCACCCTTATCCATAGCCTAGAGTGCTATTACAGAGAAGACAATCTTCAGTGTGAAGAAGTACAGGCCTTTCTAAAACCCCAGGCACTGCCAACTGAACTTGCTGCATTCATCACTAACCAACCCACAGCCATTCCATCTTTTCAGCGTCTTCCTCCCTCCCACCCTTACCTCTTCTACAGATAGGTAAAACCTTCATGTTGAGAATGTCCACGCCCTAACGAACACCAATGCAGGGCAACTAAACTGTCAACCACCACCACCAACCACAACCGTTACTGTTAGTGCTGTCCTAGTTTCATTTACATCCCAGCGGAGATTTACAATAAATATATGAACTGGGAGAAGGAGGCCTAGCGTCTAGATGAGGCAGAGAGTTTTTAACCTAACGAAGTAGAAGCTGAAGAGGGATGGGGATGTCTTTGGAGATGTCTTGAGGGTTGCTGAAGCTTCCAGGAACCTGGCGGCGGGATTGGAAGTAGATGCAGAGGCAGCGAAGATCAGACAGAAACAACCACCCTGCATCCACTCACTTCAAACACGCCTTTCCCACCCACCCCACCCCCCTCACTTACCACAACGACAGAGAAGAGGATCTTCAGCTTGAGGACGTCCAGTCCCTGCAGAGGTCCCAGATGGTCCAAAGCATCCAGGGCCTCCACCCGGCTGTCCAGGTACAGGTCCCCGTATCGCCGGATGAGCTCTGTGGGCCTCTGGGTGCCCAGAGCCACGTCCTCAAACTGCTGGTTCCCCATCTGGAACTGCTGCTGAACCTGCCCCACCAGTCTGTGTAGCAAGGGTGAAACACACACACACGCACGCACGCACACACGCACGCACGCACGCACACACAAACACACACACACACACACAACGTCAGCCGGCTGTCTACAAATATTATGGCACAATCACAAAGACCCAAACCCCGTTAGTGATGAAAGACTTACCATTGTAACACATAAACCAGTTCATTTTCACAAAACTTGAAAAGCCAGTTAGTCAAAGTCAAACTTTTATTTTCAGATGGTACATTGAATAAGCAGTGCATTTGCTTTTTTTCATCAAGCCATCTATCTAAAGAAAAAAAAAGCGAGAAAAAAAGATAATGTATATGAGTATGTTACGGACAAGGTATCGATTTTCTCAAATACCACACATTACTGAGCTACCCCCACCCCCCTACCCCGCCTCATAGCATCTGAATTTCTTGGCTATGTGCATGCAGTCCATTGAATACAGATTAATAAACTATAGTTCCATTTCTTTACAAGGGCATGATCAGAATTGGGGGTGGAATGGCTTATTGGTTTAAAGTATGAACGGATGACAACATTTACAAAACTGCATACACACGGGGATTGGTTGTAAAAAAAAGCACATGAGTGCATATTCCATTATCCTCGAAATAAAAGAATAAGAATAAGGAAAACAAAAGTATATGACTCGAAATCTAAAGAAATCTCATACTGAAGGTTCGAAATTGTTGCTGAGCTGTCTAACAGTCCCCCCACTTCACGATCCCTTGGACTGACATTGACCCTCGGCTTCATTGTCCCGCAAATTCAACTATTAACCAGTGCCCTCGGGCAAAAGCTCGTTTGAATTAATAATAATAATAATAATAATAATAATATTGTATGGAATTTATATAGCGCTGAATCTTGTAAAGCAACAAAATTAAGACATCGCCCACATATTGTACATTTGCTCATCGTTCATACAGGAGCCAGCCCGAGCCAGCCGTGACCAGTAGAATGGATGATACGAACATACCCAGAACGCAATTTGTAAAACGTCCCCCACAGCCCCACTTCCCTTTAAAAAAACAAAGATGGATTTCGTCAGGTTAGTTTGACAAATCCAAAAGACACAGCACTTAAGTTTCAATGCAAAGTCCACTAAGACTCCTCTGAGAGTTAAGGTAACAAGAGAAGAAGAATACAGTCAGAAAACTTGTTTTGTTTGAGATTATACTACAGTCTCAGCAGAGTTATCCGATTAAGGGACTGTCATCCCATTTTGGCGCCGAGGGCCACCCTAAACACAGTACAATTCTTGAAGCAACAGTGCTAGCAAGCACAGGAGTGCTCAGAAAGCTATTCTCTCAGTTCTCTGACACACACACACACACACAACACACACACACACACACACACACACACACACACACACACACACCAAACGCCTCTAGATACTCACCTGTCTCTGAGCTGCAAACACACACACACCCACACACACCACACACATACCACACCACACCAACACACACACCACCACGCACCCCCCCCCCCCCCACGCCCCCCCTCTACCGGCACCCCCCCCCCCCCCCCCCCCTCACCGCCCCCCCCCCCCCCCCACACACACACACACACACACACACACACAAACGCCTCTCCAGATACTCGCCTGTCTCTGAGCTGCTTCTCGTGGGCCTGCAAGGTCCTGACCTGGTCTCTGGCGTTAGCGAGTTCCTGCCGGAGGTACAGCACCTCCTGTTCCAGCATGGCCAGGCTGGCGCCGCTCGACACTCCCCCGTGAGCAGGAGCAGGAGCAGGAGCAGGAGGAGCAGGAGGAGCAGGCTGGGCCAGAAGGGATTCCTGTCCCTCTGGAGTGATCTGCACTGGAAGGTCCCCCCCCTCTCCCCCTAGAGGCTCTTTCCTGGCTGCGCTGTGGAGCTGTGCGACTCCTGGTCTGCTTTCTCTGGATGGATCTGGGGGATGGACGAAACGGGTGTGGTGTGGTTTGGTTTGTTTAGATGATGATGACTTCTGAATGAACAATCCATCGGTTTTTTTAGGAGTTAACTCCCCCCCACCCCCCCCCCCTCCCTCCCCCCCCAAACGATTTGCTAAAACTGATAATGGCGTTTTTGGTCGTAGACAGAAGTGATATTACCAATATGTTCTATAAGTTTGAAGTTAGTTGGCTCAACAAAAATAAAACGCGCGTGCGCGCGCGCACACACTTTATAAAAATATATAGATATAATTATATCGTATGGTCTTTTTTTTTGGGATAAACATTCTATATTCTGTCCAACTTCGTTTTGCTCTCTCTCACTCTCCCCCTTTCCTCCCTGTGTGTGTGTGAATGTGTGTGTGTGTGTGTGCGCGCGTGCGTGCGTGTGCGTACGTGTGTGTGTGCGTGCCTGCGCGCGCGTGTGATTGCGAGTGCGTCCATGCGCGCGCGCGCGTGTGTTGTTGTTGTTATTGTTTGAGCCCGTAACCGTTTGTTTGTGTGCATACATACACACGCACGACCACTTGACGTGCATACCCCCTCCTTCTCCTCACTGCCGCCTCGCCTCACCGACACGCACACAAATGGCCTAGGCCTATGCCCCAGCACGCATTATGCACGAGCAGACCGGACGTGACGAAGACTGCATCATTAATTATTAAGAAACCTGATCTTGCTTCCGCCATGCCTCAACTGTGATTATATCAAACCAACGACACCCATCCTCGCTGCCAACGGCTGGGGGGACCGAGTGAGCCATGATATATATCTCGTTGCTGAAGAATTACAGTCTCCAAATGGGATAACTCCGCTGGGACTGTAATATACTCGACTAGCCACTCTCTTCCCGCATTAGGGACCACCACAGCCTTGTAATTATTATCGAGAAAGAGAGAGATTCGTCTGTGGCAGGGATCCCTTTGGCAGACACGCGCGCGCGTGTGTGTGTTTACATTTGTATTTGTAAAAAAAACCTGTTAATTGTGCGTGTGTGTGTGTTTACATTTGTATTTGTAAAAAAACTGTTAATTGTGCGTGTGTGTGTGTTTACATTTGTATTTGTAAAAAAACCTGTTAATTGTGCGCGTGCGTGTGTGTTTACATTTGTATTTGTAAAAAAAACCTGTTAATTGTGCGCGCGTGTGTGTGTTTACATTTGTATTTGTAAAAAAACCTGTTAATTGTGCGCATGCGTGTGTTTACATTTGAATTTGTAAAAATCTATTAATTGTAACTGGCTGCATGTGAAAGACTAGGATGAATGAGAGCGCTTTGATTTGTTTTTTTTTGCAAGACATAGCGCTGTATAAATTCCATGTATATTTATTATTATTATTATTATAGAGAGAGAGAGAGAGAGAGAGAGAGAGAGAGAGGAGAGGAGGAGAGAGATGAGTGAATGTTGTTATTCAGAAGAGAGAGAGAGAGAGAGAGAGAGAGAGAGAGAGAGAGAGAGAGGAGAGAGAGAGAGAGAGAGAGAGAGAAATGCGAAAGTGAAATGTTTGTTATTCAGATAAGGAGAGAGAGAGAGAGAGAGAGAGAGAGAGAGAGGAGAGGGGGGGGGGGGGGGGGGGGAGAAAATGCGAATGTGAAATGTTTGTATATTCAGAAGAGAGAGAGAGAGAGAGAGAGAGAGAGAGAGAGAGAGAGAGAGAGAGAGAGAGAGAAATGCGAATGCGAAATGTTTGTTTATTCAGATTAAGAGAGAGAGAGAGAGAGAGAGAGAGAGAGAAGAGAGAGAGAGAGAGAGAGAGAGAGAGAGAGAGAGAGAGAGCTGCAGTTCTTTCTTTATTTCACATTATTTTGTTTTAAGCCGAATGTCTCCTCAACCTGGCACAAATTCAGCGCTGGCAGGGTGTGTCAAGCTCAAGGCACCCCTCATTAACCTACCTGCCTGCCATCCCTGTACCCTGGAGTCCCTTTTCTTACAGACGTGAGTCATTTGCATAGATAATGAGGCCTGAATCCTTATCCAGTGACGACGTTTGAAGAGGTCAGTTTGGGGGTGGTTGGGTTGATTAGACTCCAGAAAAGAGTTGTTTTAATTGGCATTCAAAGAGCAACAAAGAAAGGAACAAAGAAAGAAAGATTGATTGAATGTGCTTGATCCATCAGGTCAAAAACAACAATGTAGCAATACACTTACGTCTTCTTTGTTTCTGTAAGTCTTGCTAGAACTTGAAACAAATATTTTATAATACTTCCACGATTGCCCCTTCCCCCCCCTACCGCCTCTTTTCTTGTTTGTTTGTCTTCCTGATTATGCAATCCCATGGAAAGGACTCTTTGAGAACAATTTCAGCTGGCCACTGTACTTGCTGACAGATACATTAAAGGGGGACACAAACATTACTAGTTGTAAGTTTCCTGGATTTTATTTGTAATAACTTACAGCATATTTTGTCAATTTATTTTTTAAAAAAGTGAAATAATTCTGATAAGAAAAGAAATGTTCCAAAAAAAAAAAATTCGCGAATGCATGGGCGACATGATGACGTGATGCAACGCATTTTCCCTTTTTGCTCACTGGAAGCCCTCAGCGTTTGCATAACTTGTGCCTTTTAAATATCTCTTAATGGCAAATCACATATTTTTTTCTTCCTCCAGTTTCTCAGCTAGAACTCGGAGGTTCATCAATGGTGAGATTATGCCACCGTTCCCCCAACCCCTCCCTCAGGTAGCGGAATTCCGACTTTGAGAACAACTGCAAAATGAAATGTACCTTCGTTCAGTATTCGACAAGGTCAATCCCAACGAGTTCATAAAGGGGTAGGTCTAAACAAAATACTTCAGTCAGCCGAAACAGGGAAGGGTTGAAAATAATGATCGCGCAAGGCAATTTCTACACTGAAGTAGTTCACCTGAGTGTCAACCTTTCGTTTTTGTTTTTTAAATAAACAAATATTGCCACTTTCTAGATCATTTCACCATTACTACCTATGGACAAAAAATCACCAGAAGATAAAATAATAATAATGTATGGCACTTATATAGCGCTGAATCTTGTAAAGCAAACAAATCGAAGTGCTTGATTTCAAATAATTTAAACACATGCAACCTTCCACAAAATATTAGAATTAACATATATCATATTAATTTTTATGCTCATACACACACACACGCACAAACATATTTAGGTAGGGTGGTGGAGATGAAGGTGGCTGTTGAAAAGTGGGAGAAGACATGAGGCTGAAGACATCAGGAAGGAAATAAGTGCGTTTCGAGGCTGGATTTGAAAGTGTCAAATGTAGGCTTTTGACGAAGTGAGAGAGGGAGGTCATTCCAGGTGGATGGACCATAAACAGAGAAAGAGCGTCGGCCGAGAGTAGTTTGAATCTGGGTATTTGGTAGCGCAGAGTGTCAGCGGCTGAACGAAGATATCCGCCTGGTTAAAAAAAAAAATCATGTCAATTCCTTTGATTTCAGGTTGAAACAACCATGCTTAAGTCTTGCACAGTAACTTGTGTGTTGGGCTGTACCGCTGACATCATGCTTCAGAACTCCCTACTCTTCAGACAGTGTCCAGAACAGAATGAAATGTGATGCTGACTGGACGAACCCTTACTTTCAATGATTAAATCAACAATACTTCCTTCCTAGTTACTCACACATGGCCATCTCAAAGCCCACACAGATTTCTCATCCGGTGTGTACTTTCAATCTCACAGTGACTCCCATAATTTTTTTGTTATACAGGAATCAGACTGGGCAACCCGTTTAAACAGTGGATCGGTGGTCTAGTGGCAACGCACCTGCCTAGAAAGCGAAAAGTCCGGGTTCGAGGTGTGTGGTGGTTCGATCCCCGTTTGGGCCAGAAACTTGTCCCCAATCCACTAGACCGTGAGTGGTGGTTTGGGTGCTAGTCTTTCGGATGAGACGATAAACTGAGGTCAGGTGTGTTACACATAATTATTTAGCGCATGTAAAAGAACCCTCAGCAGCAAGGGAGGTATCCCTGGAAAAATTCTGCTTAAAAAAGCCACTCTGATAGGTAAAGAAATACAGTTGCAGACAGGAAAAGGAAAAATAATGGGTGGCGCTGCTCTTGTGGCGACGAGCTCTTCCCGGGATGAACAGCCCGAATTTCATGCAGAAAAATCTGCCGTGTGACTTAAAGTGGTATACAATACAATAAGCAACTCCTGTATTAGAACACACACACATACATACACACACACATACACACACACACACACATACACACACACACACTTGACGAAGACTTACTGCAGCAGTACTACAAATATCTTCCAGTACAAAGAAGAAGAAAAAAAGGTTGCTACTAATTACTTGCTTCTCCAAGACTGTGGATGGTGTTTCATTACATAACGCAGCAGAGGACGGTAATGATTATGGTCTCTGCTGTCGGCTAGGCTATAAACAGCATGCTCTGGTCAGAATTGTGTGTGTGTGTGTGTGTGTGTGTGTGTGTGTGTGTATGTGTGTGTGTGTGAGTGAACTATATATTGTTCCTCGATTTGTTTTTATGTAACGTGACATAGAACACTACACATGTCATAACAAAGACACACATCCCCCCACTCTCTTTCTCTTTGTCTTTCTGTGTGTGTGTGTATGCGCGCGCGCGCGTGTGTGTGTGTGTGTGTGTGTGTGAGGTGTGGTGTGTGTATGTTTGTATGTGTGTGTGAGTGTGTGTGCGGGTGCGAGGGTGTGTGAATGTGTGTGTGAGTGAGAGAGGGAGAGACACTCACACACACACACACGCGCGCGCGCGCACACACACACACACACGCACACACACACACACGCGCGCGTGTACACACCAAATTGGTTTGTTCTTTGCGCGTGTACATACAGACCTACTTCTTTGGCTCAATCTATCTATCTATCTATCTTTCTATCTATTTATCTATATCTATATATGTATATCTATCTATCTATCTATCTATCTATCTATCTCTCTCTCTCTCTCTCTCTCTCTCTCTCTCTCTCTCTCTCTCTGCGCGCCACTACTTTTCAAGTCTGTAATAACCATCATCTAAGACAGTAGTACTATACTTTAGTACGGTTTACATGCTAGTCTTCCCAAACACACGGGTCCTCAAGCGAGGTTTGCTCGTTAGGTTAAGGTAAGGGGGGGGAGGGGA
>CM054136.1:44519199-44529199 GCA_028751875.1 Rapana venosa
AGCTCTGCCCTAACCAGCTCTGTCCTAACCAGATTTGCCCATACCAAATTCACCATGACGTGCAAAAAACAAGAAGGAAGATATCATCTTGTAAGACAATCTTCAGCGTAAAAGTATCACACCCACCCCCCCCCCCCCCCCCCGCCCCCCGAAATAAAAGAAGAAAAAACCAACAAAAGAACAAACAAAACCCAGCCGGAGAGAAAACTAAGCATGTCTTTGCTTTAGAGTCTGCAAAATGCTTGCACACACACACACACACACACACACACACACACACACACACACACACACACACACACACACACACACACACACACACACACACACACACACATAACGAAGTCGGCATATTGCCTTTAGATGATTACCGTCAACTGACATGTGCTAAATATTTGCTTAGAAACAAAACGACAGAAAACTTTATTTCAGAAGAAATAGAAGTGAAATCAGAGTTTAATTTTCCTAAAAGAGCGAAATATATATCCTCTTTAATGCCCATAAGTACATATGTGTCTGATCTGGTAGAAAACTCTGAAGTCAATCAACACAGCATGGACACACGAGAAGCAATCTTACCTTGCCCATCATGGGAGATGAATAAAGCACACTTTGATATAGAGGTGTCTAATGAAAACAAGAATCACAACCAGAATATAATGGTTGCTGATGTCCGATCCCACATCCATCATAAATATTTTGACCATTTACAAATTTATACAGATGGATCACGCCTAGATAATCAAGAAACAGGTTCTGCTTTTGTTATACCAGCGTTAAAAATTGAAAAATCATATTATATTGATAAACATCACTCGATATTTACAGCAGAACTTGTAGCAATACTAATGGGTCTTACTTATATCTTTGATTTGCCGTTGAGTATATTTCAAATTCTTCTTTGCGTTGATTCTAAATCGGCATTGTATGCTTTAAAATCGCCATGTTACAAGAAAACTTCGAAAATCATATTAGAGATTAAGCATGTCATACATCTCTTAACCTTAAAGGGCATAAGTGTGAATTTTTGTTGGGTGCCTTCACACACTGGGTTCTTTCCAAATGAGTGGGCGGATAGAGCTGCCAAAAAGGGTGCAAAACATGGACGGGATGCAATAGAATTGCATGTGCCTTTATCCTTACAAGAAGGGTATAGCTTACTAGAACAAAAATCATGGAGAAAGGTCACTGATAGTAATCAGCAAAATGAGAGACTTTTAACTAGAACTGCAATCAATACCCATAATCTAACAGTGGGGAACCATTCAGAAGTTAGTACAAGTGTTTTTACGTCAAGGAGAATTAATACTTTATTCTATAGAATGAAACTAAATGCATTGATAACCAAATTCAGCAAAAATGGTAAATGCCTGTGTGGTGAGAATATCACTAATACTCATATACTTTTTGACTGCCAGAGTGTAAAACCTTTCATGCCCCATTTTTCTGAAAACTCCCTCACCAGCATATTCAGTAATTTAAAATTGGCATTTGAAATTGTGAGAGGTCTTTGTTACAGTCCCATAGGACATTTGTTATAGTTACATTAACGTTAATGACTTGTTGGGTTTTTTTGTTGTTTTTTAAATTCCTGTCGCATTGCCAAGTTTTTCCCCCACAAGACATCAAGAAGAACGACGTGGCACTCACCAAATGGAAAGACACATAACCAGATTGACTACATCTTGGCCCCCAAACGATTTAAGTCGAGCATCAACAAAGCCCAGACACACTAGACTGCGACCCCAATCCCTTTTATCTTTCTACCCTTTTCCTCTGCCACGGTCACCCTCTCAACGGGTATGTATTTTGCTTTGATAGCTTTTACAGTCACAGCAGGTTTTCTAGCAAAACAGAGCTGCTCTTTCTTCAGATCGCCACAGTCCAGTCCCATCCATTAAAAAAGTGTGTTTGCAAATACATGCGCGGGTTTTTGTTGTTGAAAGAATAAGAATGTGTGATTCTAGAACACAATTTTGGATGGGATACCTTTCTTCTTTCAGCGGGGTCTTTTACTTGCGCTAAATGTATAGTCAGGCCTCCGGTTATCGTGTCTTCCAGAGGAGAACCACTGGGAGCTATCACTCATGGTCTAGTGGACAGTCTGGCTTCAAAAAAAGGGCTCAAACTCCAGATCTCTTGCTTCCTATCTGGAGAGGCCCATGTGTCGCTGCCTTTGCCTGCATAATGATCGCTGATCTTCACATGGGTATGTAAGGCCCAGAGTGTAAAACCTTTCATGCCCAATTTTTCTGGAAACTCCCTCACCAGCATATTCAGCAATCTAAAACTAGCATTTGAAATTGTGAAAGGTCTTTTGTCACAGTCCCATAGGACATTTGTTATAGGTGCATTAACGTTAATGACTTTTTGTTTGTTTGTTTGTTTGTTTTTAATTCCTGTTGCATTGCCAAGTTTCTTTTCGAGGTTATTATTATTATTATTATTATTATTATACACATCCACCTCACCCGGTTTTTTGGGTTTTTTTTTCTTCGTCTAATATCACTAAAAGTGAACAGACGTAAAATTGAAGTCAACAACATGTAAGGCCCTGTTCTCTCTCACCTGCATCAACCGTTGATGACTGGCCTCGGTAGGAGCGGGGCGGGTGGAGACAGACTTCTCTCCGTTGCCATGCTTGTTGGAAATCAGACTCAGCTGCTCCAGCTTCTGCAGGGCGCCTCTGTACAGCGCCACTTGCCGCTCGAACTCCGCTCGGAGGGCGTCGTGCAGGCTGACCAGGGGCTTTCCGCTGGACGCTCCCACCAGGCCGTGCTTCCCCATCCTCCGGAGGCATCTACAGTCCAGCCAAAGTGGAGGAATGTTCAGTTCCATGTTTATGCTTGTTTCGTTTCTACAGTCCAGCGAAAGTGGAGGAATGTTCAGTCCCATGCTTATGCTTGTTTCGTTTCTACAGTCCAGCGAAAGTGGAGGAATGTTCAGTTCCATGCTTATGCTTGTTTCGGTGTCTGTTTTTGGGAATCTACTCTGTGTACCTGACTGTGTATCTATCTGCGCTATATGCTCCATTTATCATTATTATTTTTTATTATCATCTGTCTGTCTCTGGCCCAGGCCAAAAGCTGTGTCAGTTATTATTGATGTCAGCTAATTGCCAAGGCCTACATTAAAACGTTGTTATGTTGTAAAATGTTGTGTTGAGATTGCCTTCAGCCATGACAAGCTCTTAACATAACAACCCGCACTCTCCTTTGTTAAAGGAGAAAACAAATCCTCTGAAGTCGGAGTATGGTTGCCTATATGGCGAGGTGCTTGAAAAAGAGTCATACACGCAAACTTCTCATCCAGTGTGTACTTCCTATCTCACAGAGATTCCCAGGTGGGATGAGTGAGGCAGAGTGCATGTTCTGGGTGACCCCCAGGGTGTAAAGCTGGGGAACGCACAACAACAACAACATCTGTCTGTCTATCTGTTTATGTTTGCCTGTCTGCGTGTACATTTTCGTTTGTGTTTTCTATGTCAGTCTGTCTGCCTGTCTGTCTGTAATACTCCACCCGTCTGTCTGCATATCTGCTTATCCATTTGTTATTTTCTGTTCAGTTTGTTTGTCTGAGCACAGGACTGTCTGCATGTCTTGTAGTTCTTCTCTTACAAACATGAGGATCACACCTGCGTTTTGATAAAAGAACAGTAAAAACTTATATTACGTTAACTACAAGCTTTCCCTGTGTGACAACAACGATAGTTTTACAGCAACAGCAACAACAACAATAACATGTGCTGGTTGCTCGTATTTTCATTTTGTCCTGAGCTTATTGAATGCTGTCACGAATTACGAGACCTTTAACGCGCATGCTTCATCTTCCACGTTAAATCCTGTTCCGCTTTTCGTAAGAGTAGCCAGTGTGCCGGTGGGAACGGATGACAAAATTTACAAAACCGCATACACACGGGGGCTGGATGTAAAAAAGCACGTAAGTGCTTATTCCATTATCCTCGATATACTTCGTAAGCTAAGCTGAAGGAAGTAAAATCGAAATGTTCTGCGCCCTTAAATCCACCAGGCACAGCCGATATCTCAAAGCCCAGACTTCGGACTGGAAGAGAGTCGCCTTGATTTCTGGGATCAGGATAGCGAAATGAAAACTAAATGAAACAGTAGTATCCTGGTTACTCAAAACAACTCAACAACAACATCCACAACAGTGAAAAAGACAAAGAAGAAGGAAAAGCAAAAGAAGAAGTTGAAGGGGGAGGGGGGGGGGGGGGGAGAGGAGTAGAAGAAGAATAAGAAGTGCGAAGAGGAAGAAGAAGGAGAAGGTGGAGGAAGGAGGAGGAGGAAGGAGAAGAAAAGGAAGGAAGAGGAGGAGAGGAAGAAGAAGGAAGAAGAAGAAAGAGGAGGAGGAGGTAAGGAGAAGGAGAAGGAAAAGGAGGAGAGGAGGAGGAGGAAGAGAAGAAGAGAAAGAAGAAGAAGAAAGAGGAGGAGAAGGAGAAGGAAAGGGAGAAGAGAGGAGGAGGAAGAAGAAGAGAAAAAGAAGGAGGAGGAGGAGGAGGACAAGAAAAAGAAGAAGAAGGTAAATAACATCAACAATAACATGTCAACATCATCATCATCATCATCATCATCATCATCATCAACAATGACAACAGCATCAGCATCATCATCATCATGAATATATACCATCATCATCATCATCATGACTAAACCCCAACAAACATCAAACAACAACACTAAAGACAACAGGGAACAAAAGACAAGGCAACCCCCCAAAAAAACCAAAACAACCAAAACACATAATGAATGGCAATATCCCACTTGTCCAGAGTTCTCTTCCTCTGCGCCACCGTTCTCCGGAAGTTGGGCTCTGTGTCCATGATGACGCGTAGGATAGAGCGGCAACAGGGGATGTGCAGGTTGCAGTTCTTCTCCTCCCCGCCACCCGAAGAGACACAGGGTGAGGATGAAGAGGATGATGAGGATGGAGAGGATGAGAAGGAGGATGAGGAGGAGAATGAGGAGCGGAGAAAGCGTGACCCGGGGAAGGTCGTTGGATGGGGTACTTGGCGAAGAGCGCCACCAACGCTGAATGAGTTGGTCCGTGCGGAGTTTGTCCGTGGGAAGGTGACCGGGGCTTGTGTGGGCGACCTGGACACGAAATAATAATAATAATAATAATAACAATAATAATAATAATAATGATGATAATTTTAATAATAATACATGGAATTTATACGGCGCTATATCTTGCAAAAAAACAAATAACAGGTGTGTGTGTGTGTGTGTGTGTGTGTGTTGTGTGTGTGTGTGTGTGTGTGTGTGTGTGTGTGTGTGTGTGTGTGTGTGTGTGTGTGTGTGGTGTGTGTGTATTCTGAAGATAAGATACGAATTCGAAATGGGTTTTGATGAGTTTCTCGTGATTTTGAGATAGTAAAGTGTTTGTATTGTAATTGTGTAGTAATAGTTGCTAAACACCGATTTCAGACATATCACATCATAATTATAGTATCTTGTCTAGTACTTCCCCCTTCTCTGTCACCTTTATTAGTGCTAATAGTATGCACTTGGATGAGATTGCTCACACATAGTGTTGATGTGTTTCACGACAACGTTTAGCGTCACTTTATTCTGTTTAATTGCATGTACAAATAAATGGCATAGTTCTTCCATACTCACGTGCAATATATCTTAAAAGTTCATGTCCAAAATAAAATGGAATAAATCAGTCATCGACAGAGTGAATGTAAAATCTACAAGAGGAATTTCTCGTTATGAATGCACACACACAGACAGACAAAGACACAGACACAAACACACACAGACACAAACACACACACACACACAGACATACACATTCACACACACAGACATACACATTCACTCACACACACAGACACACACACACAGACACACACACACAGACACACACACACACACACACACACCACACACACACACGCCACACACACAGACACACAGACACACACACACACACACACACACACCACACCTTGACATAG
Source organism: Rapana venosa (assembly GCA_028751875.1). NCBI lineage: Eukaryota > Metazoa > Mollusca > Gastropoda > Neogastropoda > Muricidae > Rapana > Rapana venosa. The sequence goes on from CM054136.1 coordinate 44,525,183, forward strand.
ATGGCCTCTAAGACAGGCAGACAGACCACACACAGCCACACACACACACACACACACACACACACACACACACACACACACACACACACACACACACACACACACACACACACACACAACCTTGACATAGATGGCCTCTAAGACAGGCAGACAGACACACACACATTCACACACACACACACCCACCTTGACATAAATGGCCTCTAAGACAGGCAGGCTGGAGGGCAGGGAGTCATGCAGTATGTCCACAGGCAGCTGACCCAGGATGGACTCCAGGGTGATGGCCGACAACCTCCGTACCAGGGCTGCACATTCTGCCACCTGGAACAAATGCAAGAGAAGTATTCCTTTAGTCTCCGCCTAGCTCCTTAGTTTTAACCGACCAACCCTCTCCCCACAAAACCAAGGTAAAGGTAAAGGAGTCCCATTACCTATAAGGTCGAATGGGAGCGAGGCGTCAGAGACCTCACTTCTCTAGGGGCCAGCATATTGAGGGCGGCGCCCATCTCCTCTCCCTCGCTGCTTTACCTTCCCTGACCCTAAAGAGGGCAGGTACCCATTTACAGCTGGGTGAACTGGGGGAACTGTACTGAAGCCAAGGCGTGCAAACGGTCACCCATCCAACTGGTAACCACGCTCGACGCTGCTTAACTTGGCTGGGGGAAAGCGAGTGCTCCGACCACTGAGCTACCCCGTCCCCTTTCAAACCAGAAACCCCTCACCAAAAAAGCCAATATCCCTTCCACCAAAAGAGAAACACTCAAAAGCAACTCCCCTCAAATAACCCCCCCAAAAAAACAAAAACAAACAAAAGCAAACAAACAAATAAACAGACTGAACATTCGCAGAAAAGAACTGAAAAAAGAGAGAAAAATATTGGGCTCAGACTCAAGCAATTAATCATGGTAATTCTCGTGTTCCCCCATTACGAAGTACGAACAATGTTAAAGACGTACAAAATGAATAAACTTGAGCATTGTAATTAACGTCAGTTATGTCGTGGTACATAACCCATTCATCTCTCACACGGGAAGATAAAAAGTTTAAGAAATGGTGTATGTTCAATGCTTCTGAAATCACCCTAAGTATGACGCCACCAGCAACATCAACATTTTTCCCTGTCCACAGAAAATGCTGACCCCCTGCTCAGGTAAAAAAAAAAATATAGAGTACATACACACAAGCCATTTTAGAGGAAGGTAAAGTGTATTTAATTTTCTTTGTTAAATAAAGAAAAAAGAAAAAAGAAAGAGCAGCTATTGCCGGTGACGTCACACTTGACCCCACTTCAAAAGGATTGAAACATACACCATTAGAAAAATATGGGAGATTTCGTTACGATCGTAAAGTCCCCAGTGCTTATGCTTGTGGTATTCATACTCGTGTTATGTTGCTTTGTTGCTTTGACATGATCAAAATATATGTCAACCAAGGGCACAGTCTTACCTAAAGTTGCATCCCTTTAATTAAAAATGAATTTTAAAAAAAAACCTCTGAGGGTACCCTTACCTTCCATGATTTCTCATTCAAGATTATGGATTACTAAAATAAAAAAAAAGACATCGTCTATTGAAACCATGTTTGGCTGGATTATGGATATGCATAGTACATTCCGGGGCCATATACCCTAATTACAACAAAAAAAGAGAGCATCAGCCAAGGTCTTAAAAAGGCAATAATTACGCTTCGTGACATAGCATGTAGAACAGTGAGTCAGCAAGAGCAATGCAACTGTTCATCAAAGGCTATTTTTATTCAATGAAAAAGGACATTTCTGAATGAATCTAAAAAAAAAAGGCATCCGGCTTAAACAGGATAATTAGCTTCTGAATAATGTATAATCTGATCAAGCTAAAGTGAACTTTGTATCTCGTGCGTTTAAAAGTGTATATTTATAGCTTTATTGAAATAATTATTTGTATAAAAAATATTTCTTTCTTTCGTTGCTTCATTTTCTGTATTCTCTTTTTTGCTCCATCTTTATTTCTTTCTTTCTTCTTCTTTCGCTGCATTTTTCTTTCTTTCTTTCTTGTTCTTTCTTTCTTCTTTTTCTGTTTGTCTTTCTTCTGTTTGTCTTTCTTTCTGTTTTCTTTCTTCTCTGTCTGTCTGTCTGACTTTCTACCTTTCTTCTTTTCTTCCTTTCTGTCTTTCTACCTTTCTGTCTTTCTTTCTTTCTTCCTTTCTGTCTTTCTACCTTTCTTTCAAACTTTCTTTCAGTTAATCTCATTCCCTCTGCACGGTTTGCTTTTATTTGCTTTAAGGAATGAAAATGATTCAGGTGTTGTGTCACTCAGCGTGACATTTACAGGGTGACTGTGTTGGAGATTAGAATGGACTGAAATGTACTGACTTTGAACGTATAATTATTGATTTGAGTGACTGGGATTAAAAAAAAGGTGACAGCTCTGTTGTGGTCTTCTGGTTGGTGGGGCTATAAACAACATGAAATGAACAGTTGAGTTTCTTTCTTTCCTTCTTTTCATTTCGTTCTGGTTTTTTTCCTTTCATTCTTTTAAAAAAGATGTTCTAGCTTTCTTTTTCCTTCATTCCTGCTTTCTCCATTCTCACATGCTCATCACATGATAAACCATTCTCTCTCTCTTCTCTCTCTCTCTTCTCTCTCTCTCTCTCTCTCTCTCTCTCTCTCTCTCTCTCTCTCTCTTCTTTTCTTCTTCTTTTCTTCTTCTTCCTTTGTTTCTGTCTCTCTGTCTTTCTATTCTTATTTCTTTCTTTCTTTTCTTTTCTTTCATTCCGTCTTTATTTTTTCTGCTCTGTTCTTTCTGTCGGTCTTTCTCTCATCCATCCATCCATTTCCATCCATCCATCCATCCATCCATCCATCCATCTCCATCCATCCATCCACCATCCATCCATCCACCAACCAACCACCCACCCACCCATCCACCACCCACCCACCCATCCATCCATTCACCCACCCACCCATCCATCCATCCACTCACCCACCCACCCATCCATCCATCCATCCATCCATCCATCCATCCATTCTCTTCGATTCTACCACCAGACTGTAAGAACACAAAGATCTCCTCTATGTGCCTGTGATAAAGAAGACCAGACTGGTGAGCACATCCTTCAATTCAAAGATGCACGCTACACAGCGACCTAAGGAAGATTGTGTGGTCGACAGAGATAACTAACCCTGCTAATCTAAGCTGTGCGGCCCACGAGAGGAGCTGGAAAGGACTTGCCATTATTTCTCCCAAACACATCTGACGGTGTAAACAGCGAACCAGAGAAGAAGAAAAATAAGAAAAAGGAGAAGGAGAAGAAGCAGAAGGAGAGAGGAGGAGGAGGAGAAGAGAGAAGAAGAAGAGAGAAGAAGAAGAAGAAGAAGAAGAAGAAGGAGAAGGAGGAGGAGGAGAAGAAGGAAGAGAGGAGGAAGAAGGAGGAAGAAGAAGAAGGAGGAAGAAGAAAGAGAAGAAGAAGGAGGAGAAGAAGAAGGAGGAGAAGAAGAAAAGACGAAGAAGAAGAAGAAGAAGAAAGGAAGGAGGAGGCAGGGGAGGAGGAGGAGGAGGAGGAGGAGGAGGAGGAGGAGAGGAGAGAGAAGAAGAAGAAGAAGGAGGAGGAGGAGGAGGAGGAGGAGGAGGAGGAGGAGAGAAGAAGAGAGGAGGAGGAGGGGAGGAGGAGGAGGAGGAGGAGGAAGGAGGAGAGAGGAGGAGAGAGGAGAAGAAGAAGAAGAAGAAGAGGAGAAGAAGGAGGAAAAGAAGAAAGAGGAGGAGAAGAATTAGAAGAAGAAGAAAAAGAAGAAGAAGAAGAAGAAGAAGAAGAAGAAAGAAGAAGAAGAAGACTGACCTTTCCCCCATCAAAGAGCACAGCCAGCTTCCTGAGGGCGAAGGTAGGGGTCAGGTCCACCACGTTCATGGTCAGGCTTTCGTCAGGGTAGGCCTCCGCCCACCGCACACAGCGCCACACTTTCTCCACCCGCCCTCTTCTGGCCCGTTCTGGACGTACCCGTTCTTGCCCGTTGACGTCGAGGGTGGCTGAAGTGCCTGCGGC
>CM054136.1:44544199-44551699 GCA_028751875.1 Rapana venosa
AACACACCTCTCCCTTTTAAAACCCTTTCCACTTTTTGAAAAGAGGGGGGGCCATTGTGTGCCGGCGGGAACGGCGTCAAAATTTAAAAACTGCAACACAGGGAATGGAGTAAAAAAAAGCACATGAATTTTTATTCCATTATCCTTATATAACCACCCAAACACACACACACACACACGCACACACACACGACACACACACAAGCACACCAACAGCACGGGCACACACACACTCACACAACACACACACGCCGCGCACACACACCCACAAAACACACACACGCCGCGCACACACACACCACACAACAACCACGCACGCGCAAAACACACTCACACAACACACACACGCACGCGAAACACAACACTCACACAAACACACACGCAGCCGACACACCCCCACACTTTTTCTTTTACGTTAAACCTTTCCACTTTTTGAAAGAGTGGGCCAAATTTTGTGTCCCGGCGGGAAAGGGATGACAACTTTAATAACTGCATACACATTGAACTGGATGAAAAAAAAAGCTATTAATGCTTATTCCATGACCCTCGATATAACACAACACTTACACACACACACTTACCACACTTACACAACACCACACCCACCACCACAACACACACACACACACCACACACACCCAAAACCACACGCACTTAAATCCTTGGGAAATAGAAAAAACGACCGCCGTGTTCGAACGCCCTCCCAGCATCTTGCGCACATTAAATCCTGTTCCGCTTTTCGGAAAAGTAGGCCATTGTGTCTGGTGGAAAAGATACAAAATTTCAAAACCGCTACACACGGCGACTGGATGTAAAAAAGCACGATGCTTTTTCCCTTATCCCCGTTTTTAAAAAAATAAATAAAAAAAATAAATAAAAAAACACAACCAAACACTTACACACCCCAACACTACACACACACACACCGACATACACACACACACAGACACCCACGACAACCTTACACACACAGGGCACACAAAACCACAAAACGCCGCACGCACAAACACAGCACACACACACCCAAAACACGCACCCCACCCAAAGGGACCCCCCCTGGTTACCAGGGGTGGAAGAAAAGTCATCGGATCATAGGGTCTGTAAACCATGGACCTTAAGCACCCAAAGCAAACACCAACACAACCTGGTACTGTTCGGGCAGGGCTGTTGTTTGTGTGTGTGTGTGTGGGGTGTGGTGTGTGTGTGGTGTGGGGTGTGTTTTGTGTGTGTGTTGTGTATGTGTGTTGTGGGGTGTTTTGGGGGTGTGTGTGTGGGGTTGTGGTGTGTGGGTTTTTTTTGTGGTTTTTTTTGTGTGTTGTGTGTGGGTGTGTTTTTTGTGTTTGGTGTTGTGTGTGTTTGGGGTGTTTGTGGGGGTGTGTTGTGTATGTGTGTGTTTTTTTTTTTTTTTTGTTGGTGTGTTTGTTTTTTGGGGTTTTGTTTTGTTGTTGTGGTGGTGTTTTGTGTGTGTGGTTTTGTGGGGTGTTGTGTGTGTGTGTGTGTGTTTTGTGTGTTGTGTGTGTGTTTTTTGTGTTTTGTTTGTTTTGTGTTGTGTGTGTTTTGTGTGTGGGTGGGGGTTTTGAGTGTTGGGTGTGTGGGGGTTGTGGTGTTGTTTGTGTTTTTTGTGTGGTGTGTTTTGTGTGTTGTGTGTGTGTTGTGGTGTGGTGTTGTGTGTGTGGTGAAGTGGTGTGTGAAATGTGTGTGTGTTGTTGTTGTGTTTGGGGTGTGTTTTGGTTTTGGTGTGTTGTGGGTGGTGTTTGGTGGTTTTGGGGTGTGTTGTGGGGTGTGTGTTGGGTTTGTGTGAAGTGGTGTGTTGGTGTTGTGTTGTCAATGTTTGTTGTGTGTTGTCAATGTGTTGTTGTGTGTGGGTTGTGTGTGTAATTGTGGTGGTTTTGGTTTTGGGTTTTAATGTGTGGTTTTTTGTGTTTGTTTTGTGTTGTCAATTTTTTGTGTGTATGCGTGTTGTCAATGTGTTGTGTGTATTGTGTTTGTGTGGGTATTGGGGTGTGGGGTACAAAAACGGAGCGTGGTGTACGTGTGGGTACAAGCATATTATGTGTGTGTGTGCGTACGTGCGAGTGTGCGTGCGTGCGCGTGTAGTGTGTATGTGTGTGTGTGAGAGAGAGAGAGAGAGGGGGGGGGGACCACAGCACAAAGCTTAAAAAAAATTGTAAAGGCATTATGTTCTCTCAAAAGATTACGAACAGTCATGCGCGTATGTGCGTGCATGCGCACGCGCGATTGTATGTGTGTGTGTGATATATATGTGTATGTGTGTTTGTGCTTGTGATTGTGTGTTGTGTGTGGTGTGTGTGTGTGGTGTGCTGGGGGGGAAGAGAATTCGGATATTTATTCTGAAGGAGGAGAAGGAAGATGACATAGAGAGGAGAACAAACTTGTAGATTTAATTCATAAAGGAGTTGCCCCTTGAAGTGTATTAACATATTACATACAAGGTAGAACACACACTTTTAGGATTTCACAATTTAAGATATATCATTTAAACACAATACTGTCGTACTTTAAAACGTTTGTGTAATATTACCAAGAAGCTTTTATTGCAACATGTATTCATTAGAGATGCATCAGCATAAAAATTGAACAAATCGCTGCGAAATACTTTAAAGGAATCAATTGTACTGTACTTTAGCCAGGCAAGACAAAACAAATGATTATTTTCAGAGCATCATGACATATGGACACGATCAAAGTACGATCTGACAAATTATAACGATAAGAAGTAAATGTATATCGAAATACACCATAAATTTAGTTATTATCGTTTCAGAGTCTGCTATGCGCATGATAGTAGAGGAGGAGAGAGAGAGAGAGAGAGAGAGAGAGAGAGAGAGAGAGAGAGAGAGAGAGAGAGAGAGAAGAGAGAGAGAGAGAGAACACACACACACACACACACACACACACACACACACACACACACACACACACACACACACACACACACACACACACACACACACACACACACACACACAGAGATAGGGTGGGAAGACGATATAAAAACAAACTACGATATTGCTAATGTTATACCTTGTTCTCCCAGTGGATTAGACTCAAGCTGTCATTAAAGGACTTACACCCCCTTTTTGTTTCTCCTTTTGAACCTCAGGTGTTTAAGGATTGGGGACGGTGGAATAGAGAAATAGGAGTTTCTTATGTTATATAATATATTATTATATTATTAGTATACCACTTTAAGTCACGACATTTCTCTGCGTGAAATTCGGGCTGCTCTCCCCGGGGAGAGCGCGTCGCCACAAGAGCAGCGCCACCATTTTTTTTCTTTTTCTTTTGGTCTGCAACTATATTTGTTTCCCTATCAGAATGGCTTTTTTCTAAGAATTTTGTCAGGGACAACTCTCTTGTCGCCGTGGGTTCTTTTACGTGCGCTGAAAATTTTGTGTAACACACGGGACCTCGGTTTATCGTCTCATCCGAAAGACAAGCGCCCAGACCACCACTCATGGTCTAATGGATGGGGACAAATTTCGGGCCCAAACGGGATACGAACCACGCACACACCCGACCCGGACTTTTCGCATTCTAGACAGGCGCGTTACCTCTAGACCACCGATCCATGTTATTTTTCTCATGTAGCTTTTTTTTTTAAAGAAACCTCTTGGTTCTCATTAGGTTACAGATGAACTCACATGACCTCGCCTTTTCGCTTTCAGAAAAAGTGAACAATGCCACCAGGCTGTAAACACGTTGGAACTGGAGTTTTAATTAGGGGCGTAGAAAACAGGGATTTCCAGTACCGAAGTTGGAAAGAAAAAGAACTGGTGATCGATTCCGATTAGTTTGGAAAAAACTTGACAATACCAAGTTGTTGTTGTTAATGTTGTGTGTGTGTGTGTGTGTGTGTGTGTGTGTGTGTGTGTGTGTGTGTGTGTGTGTGTGTGTGTGTGTATGTGTGTGTATGAATTTTGCGTCATCCCCAGAAACTAAGTGCTATTTCAAGCTAGGTTTAACATAATAAGATACTGAGATTTAATTATTCAACGTGGTTTAAATATGGAACACAAAATGGAATAATCTGCAATGTAAAAATCGATATTGAAAGCATATATATAGATATATATCTTGACTCAGCACAAGAGAGAGAGAGAGAGAGAGAGAGAGAGAGAGAGAGAGAGAGAGAGAGAGAGAGAGAGAGAGAGAGAGAGAGAGAGAGGAGAGAGAGAGAGAGAGAGGTTTGACGTGAAGGAAAATGTAAAAAACAAAACCTTATTATCTTCAGTTGCTTGTTGAACATAAGGGACGCGAAAGAAAACCGGATTGTCATCTGTTTTGCATACAAAGTTGTGAAAAAATCTAGTTTTTCAAAATCCTTATGCAACTATAACATGAAACATACATAATGTTAGATATTTTTTCTGTTGTTTGTGTTCGTTATAAGCTCTAAGCTTGTTAATATTCTTTATTATTTGCTTTGTGTGTTGTTCAAGTATAATGTCTCTTTTCAGAATAAATTCACTTTAAAACAATAAAGAAAGACGTTTTGAAGGACATCTACATTCGTACACATTTGTAGGTTCAAATCAATCAAGCAAAGTTGTCTACAACATTTCGTTTGAAGAAATTTAACTTGAAAGAAATCCATAATTGGAAACAGAGAAAAACTGCATTTTTGTTTGTTTCTTTGGGCGCTGTGGCTTTTTCTCTCTCGCTGTTTTCTTGCTGCCCAATATGTTGTATTTCTAGATTGCTGCTCTCACATTAAATTTTTTTTTTATTCCGATCTTTCTGCCCATAGGATGCTAGTACAAACTTCTCTTACTCGTCTTCAGACATTTGATTTTAAAGACATTACATATCAGGATTAATTTTCTGTCTGCGTTTGCAGAACTACATTCTGATTAGATGTACTCCATAAAAAAAAATCGCAGAATTTTACATTTTTCAATTTTGGATGTATAACTGTATATCCATGAGTATGTATCGGAAATAGCTAAATTCAACTCGTAAACATTAGCAAATGTTGTATACAGTTTTAAATCTTTCGCTGGTAGCTGGTAAAAGTTCCAGTTCTGTCATCGGTAATTTATAAAGCTTTAGAAATAAGTTTTTAAAAAACAACAACTCTTATACACATCCTGCTTCAGCTGAACGTGATCAAAACTAGTATTATACAAATATACACATTTGATACCTAGGAGAGAGAGAGAGAGAGAGAGAGAGAGAGAGAAGAGAGAGAGAGAGAGAGAGAGAGAGAGAGAGAGAGAGAAGAGAGAGAGGAGAGAGAGAGAGAGAGAGAGAGAGAGAGAGAGAGAGAAGAGATAAACGACAGAGGGAGAAAGACACAAAGAAAGACAGATGGACACAAAGAAACAAAGACAAAGACAGAGAAAATAATGAGGAACAGAGAAACAGAGGGAGAGACAGACACAAAGAAACAAGGACAAACACAACGATACAAAGTCAGACACACAGATTCTCACCCCTTTTCTGTTGGACATGATGCCGCACAACAGATATATCCTTCCCACTTCACGCAAAAACTCCCGCCTCCTCTATTGTACTCAGCACCACCGAGTTGATAGACAGCCAAGCACAAAAATAAACTTTTCAATTTCCCCTAACTAGAAAACCACACACGAATCATACACAATCTCAAGCATTATTCCTTGCACAACAATAATAACAACAATCACAAAACAACGTTTGTCACACACTGAAAAAAAAGAAGCTTTGAACACCAATTTTTCGCGTCTCAATTATCCATGGCTCTCTGTCCATAAGTTCATATCCACACGTATCGAACTCTTAAGTCTCTCTCTCTCTCTCTCTTTCCCCTACCACATCTATCGATCACTGAAGTGAAGGGCCCAAGCTTGGTCGTCGCAGCGGCATGGCAAGCGACACTCAGAGCCAGTCATAATCCCTCACTCACTGTGTTCAGACAGCTTTCTCAAGGGCAGCAGTGTTAGCTCCACACTCTACTTCGTTTCTGGCACCAACTCGAAACAACTTTTTTTTCCCTTTCTTTTCTATTTAACCCCTTAGTCTCTCTTCACGGTCTGGTTGTTTGATTGTGACAGCAACCTGGGGGCTCTTGAGAGAGAGAGAGAGAGAGAGAGAGAGAGAGAGAGAGAGAGAGAGAGAGAGAGAGAGAGAGAGAGAGAGAGAGAGAGAGAATTTCACAGGCACATGCTCGTAATCCGCTTCCGTTCTAGTGGTTCATTGGGTGACTATGCGACGAATATCCGTGCAATGATCGAAGCTAATCTATCATTAGGACTTGTCAGGGGGTGGGGGGGTGTAAGGGGTGGGGTGGGGGAGGGAGGGATGTCAGGATGCGCGAATTCGTTGCTATCGCCAGATGGTGCGAAAGAATTAATAGAGGATTAATCACAGGTATTGGGTTTAGTGGGGTTTCCTTGGGTGGCAGGTTTATTAGTGTTGGGAAGAATTGTCGTAACGGTTGTGTGTGTGTGTGTGTGTGTGTGTGTGTGTGTGTGTGTGTGTGTGTGTGTGTGTGTGTGTGTGTGTGTGAGTGAGTGAGTGAGAGAGAGAGAGAGAGAGAGAGAGAGATAATTTTTTTTAACCTCCCTCTTTCTCTCTGTAACTATCTCTGTCTCTCTTGCAGCACACACCCACCCACACGCGAGTTTATAAACTCAATTTGTTTGGCACAAGTACCCCCCCCCCCCCCCTCCCCCTCTCCTCGCCACGAAAAAAACAAACAAACAAAACCCCCCCACACAAACTGCAACTGCTGTTCAACACTTCGTTTATTACCACAAAAAATCAGTAATAATGCCACAACGTATTTAGAATTATTGAGTAACACTCTGATTCTGTTTATAAACTATCGGCGATTATGGCACAGTGCTAAAAGATACGTGTGCTGAAATGAAAATAGGATCCTATAATTTGGAGCGGAAAAGCCTAGTGGTTAGAGGATTAGACTCCTGATTCGACAAGTAGTCTAATAACGGGAGTTCGATTCGCTGCTGAACTGTCCTTTGACAGAGAGGGGATGGAGGGCTGGAGGGTTGGGGCGGGGATGGGGGATGGAGAGAGGCTGGGCTGGGGGGTGGGGGGGGATGGGGGGCGTCCCCCTAGAATTTTAGCGTTTGTTTTGACTCTAATTTTCATCCGAGCCCTTAGGTTGAGACAAAATACCTAGGCTTCTTTTTTCTTTTTACTTTTTATTGATTTATTTTTTTAAAACCTAGGTTTCTTCTGAAAAAAAATCTATATATTATTTTTTTTAAACCTAGGCATCTTGTGCAGACGCGCGCATCGCATCTTGCACTGGCACACGTTTGACTTATTGACTTATGCCTCTTGGTTCCTTGGGGAACATAGGGCTGCAACAACACCCCTCCAACGAACTCGGTTTTAGGAGATCCTCTTCAGCTCGGCCCATGTCATTCCGACTGCCTTCGTTTCTTCGTCAACACTTCTGCGCCAGGTCTGTTTTGGTCTCCGGCACACGTTACCAACCATCTGTTTTTTCGGTGATGAGTATGCCATCTA
>CM054136.1:44556699-44571699 GCA_028751875.1 Rapana venosa
CGCCAACCGGGGGGAGAGAGAGAGAGAGGGGGAGAGAGGGGAGAGGCGAGAGGGAGGGAGGGAGAGAGGGAGAGAAGGGGGGGAGGGAGAGAGAGAGAGGGAGGGAGGAGAGAGAGAGAGGGAGAGAAAGAGAGGGAGAGGGAGAGAGAGAGAGAGAGAGGGGAAGAGAGAGAGGGGGGGGGAAAGAGACAGAGAGAGAGGGGAGGGGGGGGAGGGGAGGGAGAGAGAGAGAGGGAGGGAGAGGGAGAGAGAGAGAGAGAGAGAGAGAGAGAGAGAAGAGAGAGAGAGAGAGACAGAGAGAGGGAGGGGGGGAGAGAGAGTTTATTTTATTTTATTTTTAAAGTTTATTTATTCTTTCTTTCGAGGATAATGGAATAAGTACTTGTGTTGCTTTTTTTTTACATCCAGTCCCCGTGTGTATGCAGTTTTGTTAATTTTGTCATCAGTTCCCACCGGAATACAATGGCCTACTCTTCCGAAAAGAGAGAGGGGAGAGAGAGAGAAGAGAGAGAGAGAGATGAGAGGAGTGGAGAGAGAGAGAGAGAGAGAGAGAGAGAGAGAGAGAGAGAGAAAAAGAGAGAGACAGACAGGGCACAACAGACAGACAGGGAGAGAAGCGAAACTCTCTGCTTGCAAAATAGGTAGATAGGTTGTAAAGACTTCTTGGGTTAAACATAATTTTAATTTTAAAAAAAAGTGTCACAAAAGACAAGCGCACCTTGACAGGACAAGATGTAAACTTATGATAGTCCTGTCACAATTTGCATAATTATGTTAATACTTCTTTCGTCTCGCTCTAGCCTCACGCACAGACACAGACTCACAAAACATGCAACACACACACACACACACACACACACCACACACACACACACACCCACACACACACACACACACGTAGGCACGCACATCCGCACACATACACACGCGCTCACACACATACAATGTCTGCCTCTTTTTTAACATCATCATTATTATTCTTTTGTGTGAGATCAGGATGAAATTATGAAGTATATGTTTTACCATCAATGCAGTGTGGTTAGATTGGACTGTACTAGACTAGATTTTGCACACACACATTTATATACACACATCCGACAACACTTCTCTCTGTCTGTATCTGTCTCTCACACTCTCTGGGAATGGATGTAAAAAAAAAAGCACACGCGTGCTGATTTATTACTCTTGAAATGAAAGAATCTCTCTCTCTCTCTCTCTCTCATCTTCTCTCTCTCTCTCTCTCTCTCTCTCTTCTCTCTCTCTCTCTCTCCTCTCCTTCCTTCCTTCCTTCCACATTCTCTTTGCCACGCACCAGACACAGCCAGCCCTAAAGGAGACAAGTAAAGTCTTGTACAGTGAGGACAATAGTTTACAGTTTATGAACACACACAAAGGGGATCCTACTGCATAGATACTCAAGACAAACTGGTAGAAGCACAGACGTGAAACATGCATACGTACAAACCTTTAGTGGCCATACATTAACCAGGCTATCTTAGCATCTGAAAGGGACACTACCATACTTATGACAAACTGGTATGAGCAAAAATGTGGCGTACACACACACGCACACGCAGGCAGGCAGGCAGGCAGGCAGGCAGGCACACACACACACACACTCACACACAGACTTGTCTTACAACCAGTGATATCTTAACACATTTTCCCCTTTACACTCTCGGGTAATTTCATATTTTTGTTTATTTCAGACTGCGCAATGCACATTCAATTTTTCTTTCGTGGTGGTGATAAAAAGTAGTACGCAGAGAAGATAAAAATTACATATAATGCCAATAATTCAACTGGGGAAGGAAAGGGAGACAATCTGAGAGGTTGGAGCGTTGGGTTAATGACCTGACAGTAATCTGAAAACTCGGGTTGGAGATTTGCCGCTGAGATCTCAGGAGTTTTCTTCTGGAGTTAACACAGTACCACTCCATTCTCAATGCAAGTTGTTTGGATGAAACAATAAATTGAGGTCCGACATGCAAACGCACATAAACAAATCTTGCATTCGCTGTAAACGTGTATCCATCTGCAGCAGAAAAATAGGCCAGCTCTGACTGATTGTTTAAAAAGGTAAAGGTGTCCCATAAACTATGTGGTCGTAGGGGAGCGAGGCATCAGAGATCTTAGCTTCTCCAGGGGCCAGCACATTGAGGGCAACCCCATCTTCTATTCATCGCTGACCCTAAAAGGCAGGTACCCAGTTACAGCTGGGTGAGCTGGGGGGTGGGGGTGGGGGCTGTACTGAAGCCAAGGCGCGCAAACGGTCACCCATCCAATTGGTAACACCTCTCGATGCTGCTTAACATTGGTCCCAAATCACGTACAGAGAAGCGCTTTGACTGCCTCATGCGTTTAACAAAGCCAGAACAAATAAGGACAACAAAGGTAAAAACGAACAAAACAAAACAAAAGAAAAATAGCTTTATCACTGAAACCTGCCGGTAGACCAATAATCACAATCTTTGACTACAGGTAGTAACATCTTTCACAGGGCAGATCGATGACCACGGCTGGAGTGATCAACGTTGGGGTGACCAGAGGGTGCACGAGGTCCTGACCCCAGGAAAGACTGCTGGTCAAGAATAAGGTTAATGGTCTTCGTTGGCATTGGGCTAAAAATGACAGGAGGACTAACCTATGAGTTTGAACACTGACAGATTGTAAGATTATGCTTAACATACATTTTGTTTTGGTTGTGGTATCTTTGCGTGTTGTAGATCGTTCATCAATTCATCCATCCATCCATTCATTCATTCATTCATTCATTCATTCATTCATTCATTCATTCATTCATTCATTCATTCTGCCTGTCTCTTTGTGATACAAGCCGTTTGGCGTACGTCCTTAAATCTTAGAATCTTGTGTCTTTCCTCCCTCTCTCTCTCTCTCGCTTTGATAAGAGTGGTTTTGCGTACGTCATTAAATATTTGACTTCTCTCTCTCTCTCTCTCTTCTCTCTCTCTCTCTCTCTCTCTCTCTCTCTCTCTCTCTCCTCTCTCTCCCTCTCCCTCCCTCCTACTTCAGCTCTCTCTCTCTCATGCACTTTAGACAGACCAGGCACTAGGCGAGACATGTAGAAACTTGTACAGGGAGGACAATATTTTACCTTTTATGACCATACACCAGCAGGATCCCTCCCACCCCCTTCCCCCTCCCCCCGCGCCTGTAAGGGGACAGGATCATTTTCAAGACAAACTGCTATCAGCACCTGTGTTATTGTTGGTACACATGTAGACAAACCAGGCCCCCTTTCAACTACGTTCCAGTATGTAGTCTGGTGGTTAGAGCGTTGCGCTCGCGATTTGTCGGTCTGAGATCGAGCCCAGGTTCGAGCCAACATCGAGACGCCAGTTCAAGGAATTTTTTTTCCCCTCTGGAATTAGCATCAGTACTGACTCCACGTCCCTAAAAGTCTTCCGGACGATACTATAAAATGAGACTCTATGTGCGAACGCGCGCAGAATATATTGCGGATACGTTAAAACCCGTTCTGCCTTTCGGGAGAATAGGCTATTCGTGCCTGTATGAATCGATGACAAAAATAAAAAAAGAACACCCCATCAAAACAACAACAACAACAACCCCAACAACAACAAAGCCCTGCACGTACACTGATGTCGTGTCTATACACTATCCTGAAGTCGAAATGCGGCTACCTTGACGGTGGGTTAAAACAGTCGCATACGCAAAAATCTCACCACTGGTGAACATCGGAGCTCTAGCCGAGGAACAAAAGAAATCACTATAACAACAAAATCTCTTTCTCTCTCTCTAAACACACAACACACAACACACACACACACTATATATATATATATATATATATAATATAATATATATATATATATATATATATATATATATATATATATATATATATATATATATATATATATATTATAAATATAAACATACAGGTCTTGAAAGTTATAAGTGAGGGTTTGATCTCTTTTTGAGCCTGAACTTTACCCCCATCCACTAGATCTTGAGCGGTCGTCTGGTTTCTACTGTTTCGGATGAGACAATAAACCGAATCTTGTGTGATATGCACATGCAGTGAAAGCAAAAGAACCCACGTCAACAGCAGAATGGGTGGCGCTTGTCTTGTGGCGACACTCTCTCCTCAGGGAGATAGGCCAGATTTTCATGCAGAGAAATTTGTAGTGACAAAGTGGAACGCCCCCCCCCCCCGCCATGTGTATACATACACACACATATCTATCTATCTATATATCTATCTATCTATCTATCTATCTATTTATCTATCTATCTATCTATCTATCTATCTATCTATCTATCTATCTATCTATCTATCTATCTATCTATCTAATGTGTGTGTATGTGCGTGCATGCGTTCACGTGTGCGCGCGCGTACCTTGTATGTATAAATGTGTCTGTGTGTCTGTCACTGTGTGTCTTTGTATGAACGTCTATCTATCTGTGTTTCTTCTCGTACAACGCTCTGACCACGAGGGCTATTCTACCTTGGAAGACAGGCAACAAAGTTAATAACCGAAACCCAGCGACAGGACAGACACACGGTGACAATCTCTGACCACCGCTAGTAACACTTTCCACACAGAGGTCAGTGTCCAGTGCTATAGTGACCAGTGAGGGTCAGTGGTCAAGAATAAAGATTGATGGCTTTGCGGCTCTGGGTTGAAGCAGTCGTAAGACAACAAAAATGGGGTTGAAAGGTATCCCTGTGACTTGAAGTATTGTGTAATGGCATGTTTACATGTGCGTGCGTGTGTGCGTGCGTGTATGTGTGTGTGTTGTTGTTGTTGTTGTTGTTGTTGTTGACTTCAATTTTATGTCTGTTCACTTCTAGTGACATTAGACGATGTGTGTGTGTTTTGTGTGCGTGATGGCACGTTTATCTCTCTCTGCCTTCACCTGTGTGTGTGTGTGTGTGTGTGTGTGTGTGTGTGTGGTGTGTGTGTGTGTGTGTGTGTGTGGAGAGAGGAGAGAGAGAGAGAGAGAGAGAGAGAGAGAGAGAGAGAGAGAGAGAGAGAGAGAGAGAGAGAGAGAGAGTCAATGCTTTCTGCAGACTCTAAAAAGTTTGGTAAACGAAACCAAACCTCATCCATTTTCGACATTCCTTTATTCCCCATAGACATTCATCCAAAGAAAAAAAACCACCCACGATAAAACTGCCGATGGTGCAAAAGAAAATGTAGGCCACAGCACAGAATGCTTGTTCAGTATGCCGTTTTCAATAGGCTTGACTGATATAACACATACACTTGGCACTCATTCAAAAGCATTTTAATGTCACCATTTCTTAGTGAATACCAACTGGAGCGAGACGAGTTTCAAAAATATGTACTCACTAAATAAATAAAGAACAATTGATCTATGTAAAGTTATTATGTTGACATGTAAGAAAGTCTCTTAAATAAAGTTGAATACAAATGTCTACTTCAAAAAATAATCTCCGACAAGTACACTTAAACTGTTATTTCCACATCTCTCTCTCGTTTAATATAAGGAATGATGTTAGAACAAAAGTTTTCAAATCACACAGTATTCTCGAAGTCGGAATGCGGCTACCTTAATGGTGGGCAGAAACGGTCGCATGGGCAAATTCTCATCCTCGGTGAACCTCAGAGCTTTTGCCGAGGAACGAAAGAAAAAGTCATATAGTGTTATAATTTTACCAGATTAAACGTGCTGCTATCCAGGTGCTAATGAACAAAAAAAAATCGACAAAAAACCCTGGCAGAAACCACAGAACTACCAAACAATCACAAAAATACAGAGGAGTTATAATTAAAGGTTGCTTTGTAGAGGGGAAATTCTTAAGGGAATTTCTATCCAATTCTTGAATGTAAGTCAAAATGCCAGGTTAGAGAAAGAGAGCGAGAGAGCGAGAGAGAGAGAGAGAGAGAGAGAGAGAGAGAGAGAGAGAGAGAGAGAGAGAGAGAAAGAAGAGAGAGAGAGAGAGAGAGAGAGGGGAGAGGAGAGAGAGGAGAACGCTCTTTGCCTGGTGACCTGTCGAGAGGTTTATATCCATATGTTGCTGTAGATGTCGACATAAGAATAAAAAGGGATAGCAGAATTATCGAGACATATTTCGATTCGAAAGTTACTTCAAAATAACACTGAAATAAACGCCCGAATTACGTCAAAGGAACAACACGGCACAACAAAATATTTTTAAAAAACCACCAACCCAGCCAAACAAACAAGAACAGCTACACAATACCAGAATCTATTATATACACCGACATGTCGAAGGTCACGTGTTCCTTCAAAAACAAAAACAAAGTCAAAAGAAACTTACGGTCCTTCAGAATTTTTTTTCTTATACTTGTCATCCTCTGCTTAGCAGTTTTTCATCTTGCTTCATCAAACCATTTTGTTTAGTTGACAGAACTTCATGCTCGAGTCGAAAGATAATAATCAGGTGCTATAGAACTGGATTTACTACTGCCCTTAGTTCCTGTGTCGATCTTCATGGTCGACAGTACAGGTCCACTAGTATAAACTAGTGTATTAAGGTCGGAAAAAAATGTCCAGCTAGACAAGTTGATATATTACAGTTGCTTGCTGTATACATATATACACAGTGACCCAGTGAAACTCTCTTTTGTGCCTACAGTACAGGGGCAAACTGATAGCACCTGGCTAGGTCCTAAGCACGATAAAGTGTAGGCTTAGCTCTGATTACTGGTTAGATAAATAGTCTTTATGCGCGGCCTTGGTTTAAGAGGTTGGGGGGGTGGGTGGGGTAGGAATTGTTGATTTTTGTTTTGCTATGTCTTGTTTTGTAAACCACAAAGCCTCTAAAATGTAAATTTCTAATTACAGAAAGGAATCTGGTCTACTACAAGATTATTATTTTTTGTAACCAATAAAGTAGAGGTTGTATAACACGGTCATTTCTCATCATTCTGTATTAAGGGGAATGGCTGGTGTCCTCAGCACAGGACCAATTTGAATGGCCTTAAGGAATTACATAATTGATGTTCTTTGTCATCAAATGTATTTTCTCAGGTCGACGGCGTTGGATATTTAAAGGGGTTAGAAGGTCTTGATTTTTAACTTAGAGTGAATGTCATTGATTTCACTGAAACTGTATGAGGTGACAGCTCTGATAGGGCCTTAGCGGTCAGTGGGGCTATAAACATCGTGAAATGGAAAAAAAAGTCAAATCAGTAGGCTTACTCGGACTTCTGATACAGTGAAAGAGATCTTGACACGCTTAAACCCTCGATAATCGCCGGAGCCGGTAGTATTTCTGTTTTGTTTTTGTTTGAGCAATGAAGGGCCGATTTTTAATAACATTTCTGCCTGCCTGTCTCTCCTTCTCTGTCTGCCTGCCTGTCTCTGTTGTCTTTTTGCCTATCTGTCTGTTTGCCTGTCTGTCTATCTCTGTCTGTCTGTCTCTGTCTCCCTCTGTTGGGTTTATTATTTTGAGATGTATCCCTACGGGCGGGGACTAGATGTAAAAAAGCACATGAGTGCTTATTCATTATCCTCGAAATAAAAGAATTTGTCATTGTCACTGTCTCTCCCCCTCTCTCTCCTATGCTAGATGAAAAAAATAAAAGTGTGTTGATTATCTATACCCTTTCGAAATAAGATTTCTATCTCGATCGCTTCCACTTCTGACCAACACAAACACACACACACACACACACACACACACACACACACATGGGCGCGCGCGCACACACACGCGCGCGCGCGCGCGCACACACACGCGCGCACGCGCGCGCACACACGTACAATGCGCGCTCTCAATTTTTTCCACACTGTGGATTTGTTATAATTTGTTTGTCACAGCTGTACTTTACAGTGTATTCTTATCATTACTCATTGATTTAATCAGCAATCCCCATTCAGTGGTAGGCCAACAAGCTCTTTATAAATAAATCTTTTAATTCAGAGTTCTCTCTCTCTCTCTCTCTCTCTCTCTCCACAATAAACCATTGTCATCCCCCCCCCCCTCTCTCTCTCTCTCCAAATGCCACCAGTTTACATGGTCACACTACCCCGTATCTCAGTGGTGACACTGATTTTCGCGTATTCACTTTCAGTTTGAAAATCAAGCTGTTGTGCAACTTTATCCTCGTTAGCTACTACTGATAAAGTAAATCGTGAAGGTTGATCACAACGGTGCGACAGTACAACCAGAAACAGGAATCATTAATGTACTTTTAATACTGGGCTTGGGTTCAATACGGTGTACTTGCAATGCAGTCGTTGCTTAAACACCATATCGACGAGATTTTCAAGTTCGATACAACTTTGCAAACTTAAAAGCATCACACAGGTTACCAAAGTAACATGCTAGGTTTTATCCTAAGGATAGAACTATAGATAAAATCTTTCGTTAAAAAGCTAAACACTCAGCAAAGGAAGGGAAACAACTCTTTTAACAGCCGACAGTCTTTTAATCACAAGACGTAAGCAGAAAAAAATCTCACACGTGCTTGTATTTCATACGAGAATATGAAGTCAAATTTTCCGACTTACCTGTTGCACATCAGAAGAAAATGAGAAATCCTTCCTGCTCCTATTTATTTAATAGGAGATTAAAGGTATGCAACTGCGATTTTATCCAGGAAGGAAGCAGGTGTCACGAGTAATTAGACACCGTGACTCGTCGCCAGTTGTGGAACTGTCGTCTGCATTTGGCAGATCTCCGGTGTCGGAGGAAATTTTAACGCCCCTATTCCCCCCCCCCCCCCCAAAAAGTAAAAAAAAAAAGTTTAGTAACTACATAGTTTGGTTTAAACAAAATTTTATTCAAAGATAATCATACATATACACGCTAATAATAGAGCAGCAACAACACTAAAAGGTTATAATGTGCTCAACAACAATAACAAGTTTTGTTTAACATATGGCAGCTGGTCGGCATGAATTTGTTTGAACTGTAAATGTGGATTTTAAAAACATGTTTGATAACATGTATCAGTTTAAATCATCCCTTCAAAAGTCACTGCACAGATATTTTGTAATGGCGAGGTAAAAACACAATGTAGAAATAAAATATAGAAAAACACAAAAGAGAAAAATATGCAGTAGGAAAGAATGAGAGAGCGCAAGGGAATAGATGATAAGAATAAAAAAAACCTGCATTGTTTGTGCTAATGTCGGTGTTGTAAAGGCAGATTTTGTTAGGACTGCGTTGGAGGAGCCATGGAGGAGAAGGTTAGGAATGAACGGCAAAATAAACAGTAATTCATTTGGGGTGTGATTTGCTGTGCGCTAGAGCCCTTTCTTCTTTTTCTTGCACTTCTCCGAAGTTCCTGGAGAGTTGAAGCACACACAGCAATGACACGTTCAGACAGAATAATTTAGGCAGACTGAACCTGATGGAGCCTACACATCTTCACCTCCTACACCTCCGCAGAACATCTCGCGCACACGTAAAAACCCGTTCCACTTTTCGGAAGAGTAGGGCATTGTGTGCCAGTGGGACAAAACTGAATACACACGGGGACTGGTTGTAAGAAAGCACACGAGTGCTTATTCCTTTATCCTCGAAATAGGCTAAAAAAAAAAAAGAACAAAAAGAAAGAAAGACTACAGACTGCATGCTGGGTATGTTCGTGTCATTCATACCAACGGTCAGCTAGCTAGCCTACCTTCCACAAAGGCATAATGGACTTAAAGTGAAAGCGCGCAAAGACTGACGTTATGCCGCTGAGTTTGTACGCGAGACCTCTGCCGGTTTATAGCCTCATCCAAAGGACTTGTGGAAATGGAATCAGGAACATGATTTATTAGGCAGGCAACACCCTGTAAGCATTTGTTGTGGGTACTGAAAAACACCGCGACGCCGAAGGGCACCAGCGGAAGATGAAAGAAGAAGAAGAAGACTGAAAAACACCTTGACCAAAAACTGTTGGGATTACTTTCGATGGAATGTCATCATAGTTTGAGTGAATTGTGTAAGGATCTGCCTTTTCGATATTGCCTCACTTAGTTGAGAAACGTTTATCTTCCTTGGTGTCACTTACAAACCACTTTGTATCGGTTTACAACATGTATATAACTGAAAACGCTACCCAGCCCGAGCCTGCTAAAGTGTAACAGCGTCAGCTAAATCAGTTTACACTAAGAACAGTCAACACACCAGCTGCAGCTTGGATGGAAGCTCTATTTCATGTTCTTAAACCATATTCAATTTTACGGAATAAAACCAGCTGAAACCACGATGTTGGAAGCATAGGGGTTTTCCTTCACTGAGGGGCTTGTTAGTTAACCATCACCGCTGGCGATAGTGGGCGGGGACAGCTTTTGGGGACACAGCGAGATTTTGCTACCAGTTAACTGACTACGACTAAGGAAAGAAGAAGCCTTACCGAGACACTGAAGGAAGATTTAGGGCAAAAGAGAAAGTGACAAAAACTTGCCGTGCTTCGTCTCTGTGGATGAAATCGGTTGACACAAGCTGTTTGGGTTGTCGCCAAACCTGTGTGCCGAGCAGATGGGAACGAGAAGCTTCAAATACCTTGGGGGAAGGAAAAAGAGACTAGGGGTTGTATGAAACTTCAGGGCAAGTTTTGTGTGGCTGGAGTAACCTCGGGCCTACGTGATTACCTCTCTGCAGTGTCAAACCCCAGCGTTTAACTCCTAACCATGGCAGTCTGTTCAGTGCATGATGACACAGATTTTGACAGTCAATACATCAAGAATGGTGAATTTGGCGTGTACGTCGAGCTGCAGATCAGCTGAATACTGCAGCACAGCTGAGGTCTTTCCCCACAAACTTGATAATGTTATTTTAAAATAATAATAATAATAATAATAATAATAATAATAATAATAATAATGAATGGAAGTTATGTAACGCTAACTCTTGCAAAGCAGCAAATCAAAGCGCTTATGGTGACAAATGACAAATAGCTTGAACTGGAACTGATTTCCTACTTTACAGCGGGATCATACCAAACATGTCAGGATAGTAAGTGATACGGTTTAAAATAGCAAGTTAGGCTACACCATTACAATTTTCCCTGTATGTCTAACATCGCCGGTCGTTTCATCACTGTATTTACATCTATTGCTTCTTACGACTAGGCTAGGGTATAAGATCTATATATCAAAGGGTATAATCATCAACTTGACAATCTCTTTGATATTAAGAAGTGTTCGAAACAAAACTTAATGAATATATTGTGAAACAGTCACATTCGAAGTTTGCACACACACACACACACACACACACACACACACACACACACACACACTCAGAGAGAGAGAGAGAGAGAGAGAGAATTGGAATTGAAAACGAAGTTTATGAGAGAGAGAGGGGAGAGAGAGAGAGAGAGAGAGGAGAGAGAGAGAGGAGAGAGAGAGGAGAGAGAGAGAGAGAGAGAGAGAGAGAGAGAGAGAGATGCGTGTTGTGCAATATAATAACAATAATAATAATGTATGGAATTTATATAGCTCTGAATCTTGTAAAGCAACAAATCAAAGCGCTCAGACGACTTGATTTTTTTTATATATTAATTAATTTTTTTTTTTATATCGAGGATAATGGAATAAGCACTCAGGTGCTTTTTTTTTTATATTTTACAACCAGTACCCGTGTGTATGCGGTTTTGTAAATGTTGTCATCTGTTCCCACCGGTACACAATGGCCTACTCTTTCGAAAAGCGGAACAGGATTTAACGTGTGCGCAAGATGTTCTGCATGCGTTCACACACGGGCCCTCGGTTTATAGTCTCATCCGAAGGACTTTTACTGCCTAAATGCAAGGGAGAGAATAGAAAATTAAGAACGGGAAAAATATTAACTCTAAAATTCGCTCCCTTTACAGAAATGTACGATTGGGGGGGGGGGGGGGGGGGGGGGGGGGTGGATTGGATGACTTTTTCTGGCTGGGATGTCAGAGCGTGTAGCAGGGGCTGATGCTTCTTAATCTCAGGGTCGTGGGTTTAATTCCCACTCAGCGGAGGCAACACAGCCAGGCTGGCTGGTGGAGTTTTCATTTTCAGAGCCAACATTTGTGTGAAGGCCCTTATCTCATTCCAAGTGCGGGGTGCCGAGCGGAATTCAAATAAATTCACGCCCGCGAACAGAGCGCGCAATCTCCCACACCAATCGAATGGCATTCCACTTTTGGAAGACGAGAAGGCAGGCCATCGCGTGCCGGCAGCACTTTAATGATAAGAACACATGCACACTGGTGGTGTCGTGTTTGCCGAAAGACAGCACCCCCCATGAAAACATGGGTCTATCTGAAAACATCTCACCAATGCGAAACCCAGACATGTAGCCGAGGAAAGGAAGAAAAAAAGGAGCAGGAGTACAAGGCGGAGGAGGAGGAGAAGGAGGAAAAAAGAAGAAGAAGAAGAGGAGGGAAGAAGAGGAGGAGAGAAAGGAGAGGATGAAAAGAAAAGAAAGAAGGACGAGAGGAGGATGAGCGAGGAGAGGAAAAAAAAAAGAAGAAGAAGGAGAAGGGGAGGAGGAGAAGAGAAGAAGAGAGAAAAGAAGAAGAAGAGAAGGAGGATGAGGAAGGAGGGGGAGGAAAGAAGAAGAAGAAGGAGAGAGGAGGAGGAGGAGAGAAGAAGAAGAAGAAGGAGGAAGAGAAAAGGAGGAGGGGGAGAAAAAAGAAGAAGAGGAGGAGGAGGAGAAGAGAGGAGAATAATATAATGAAAGAAGAAGAAGAGAAGAGAAGAAGAGGCAGAAGAAGCAGAAGAAGAAGAAGAAGAAGAAGAAGAAGAAGGCAGAAGAAGAAGAAGAAGAAGAAGAAGAAGAAGAAGAAGAAGAAGAAGAAGGAGGAGGCGAACAAGAAGGAGAAGAAAATGATGATGATGACGATGAAGTGATAATGAAGGAGACGAAGGAGAAAAAGAACATAATATCTTTTCGTTCTTCGTAAGGAAATAAAGTCTGATGAGTCTTTTGACCAGGAGTGCATGCATGCTCATTCAGATCCATATGTTACACATTCATTTTATATGCACACTGCTGCTACAACTACTGCTGATTGGCTCTGTCAGATTCACCTTGCCCATGACACACTGCCTCCCCCAAAATTAGCCTGAACACTCACACTACACATTGTTCACACCTATCCGTATTTTGTAGGATAACAGATCAGATGAAGCTGGTGGTATGAATGATGTGAACGTACCCAGCATGCAATCTGTGACTTGGAGACTGATGGGCTCCGCCAGGTTCGACTTGACCATGACACATTGCCTGTAGCGGTGGTCGTGCCTAAATGTTTTTGTTGTTTTTGTTACTCGGCTAGATCTCCTAGGTTCACCAAAAGGTGAGAGTTTTGTGAATGCAATACCCCCCCCCCCCCCCCCACACACACACCCCACACAATTTAGGTAGCCGCATTCCCACTTCGGGGATACAGTTGAGAACTGAACCTACCAATTTTGCTAGAACAGTCGGGAGGTACCTCCCTACTCTTTCCGATTTTCAACTGTCGTGGGTTCTTTTGTCGTGCGCCAGTCCCTAAGCACACGGGTCTGACTAGTTTAGAGCCTGCTCAAAAAACAATATTAATTTCTATTTTCCCGTCAAACTGGGAAGAAAGGGCAAAGCTGGGATTCTAACTCAGAACCTCACGGTTTACTTGTTAGGCAGGTGAACGTCTTAACCATCCTGCCACCTTTCTTCTCATGCCTCAACTGACTCCTAAGGGAGGAAACACAGCAGACGACAGTCAACAGAATCAGTGCTATCAATCAGTTGCCCCTCCTCTCCTCCCTTCCCAAACTGCAATTAAACAAAATACCCCGAACCCAAAGTTTGGAAGAGTATCATTTGTTTGTCACCTCCTTCTTGTCTATTTTCTGCCTCCTAGGTCGTCCATTCTCCTGCCTCTTCTCCAGAAAGACTTAAAAGATAACAATTCTCTCTTATGCCGAAGTCGGATGCGCTGGGCCTGACTTGTCAGGCGCTTAACGGCAGCGTGACGCATATATTTTGCTCAATTTAATAACAGGCAACAATAGATGCTGTCTGAGCGTTCGACGACGACTGAGAAGAAGAATCCCTCTGTTCTTCTTTTAATCTTGAAGCATACCACTTTTTTCCCCTGTTCCATTTATGAAGTGCAATGCTGGTCAGGACTTGTGGTGTGGTGTGGTGAGGTGGAGGTGGTGGAGGTGGTGGAAGGTGTAGGATGGCCTAGAGGTTAGAGCGTTGAACTCCTGATCTGAGGATCACTAAGAGTGTAGGTTCCCATCTCTGCTTACCTGTCTGTTTGAAGAGATTTGTTCTCCTGCAGTCACCACTGGTACTGACTTCATCCCCATGAACGTTTTTCCTATAAATCTGCAAACCCAGGTCTCGTGTGCGTACAGTCGTGCAGAATATCTTGCACAAACTTATTTGTATTTGTACAAATTGTATTTATATACCACTTTAATTCACAGCAGATTTCTCTGTGTAGAGTTCTGGCTACTCTCCCCGAGGAGAGCGCGTCGCCACATGAGCAGCGCCACCCATTATATTTTGTCTTCCTGTCGGCATGTGTATTTAGTTTCCTATCAGAGTGGCTGTTTGTTCAACAGAATTTTGCCAGGTACAACTCTTGTTGCCGTGGATTCTTTCACGTGTGCTAAATTCGTGTTAAACAAGGGACCTTAGTTTATCGTCTCACCCGAAAGACTAGCACCCAGACGACAATTCGTGTTGTAGTGGATGGAGGAACAGTTTTAGGCACAAACGGGGATTGAACCAGTTATAATAATAATAATGATGATGATACAAATTTTCTCTTTTTAAGTCTTATGCTCAATTTTGCTCTGAACTTGAAGTCTTTCAATGGTGGCATAATAATAATAATAATAATAATGTATGGAATTTATATAGCGCTGAATCTTACCTATCGTTATGTCTCTTGAATGTAGAATGTATCTCTTGAATGTAGAATATATATAACAAAAACTGGCCCAACGATGTCAAAATCGTGATTGTTTCAAAATCTACACTATTCTGCTATGACCTCTGTCTGGGTCGACAGTTCTTTACAATCATCACTGTGTCACGGCATGTTTTTT
>CM054136.1:44579199-44581699 GCA_028751875.1 Rapana venosa
AGAAGAGTTAGAAGAAGAAGAAGAAGAAGAAGAAGAAGAAGAAGAGGAAGAAGAAGAAGAAGAAGAAGAAGAAGAAGAAGAAGAAGAAGAAGAAGAAGAAGAAGAAGAAGCAGCAGCAGCAGCAGCAGTAGCAGTGTAGTGATAATAGAAGTAGTAGCAGTAGTAGTAGCAGCAGCAGCAGCAGAAGCAGCAGCAGCAGCAGCAGCAGCAGCAGCAGCAGCAGCAGCAGCAGCAGCAGCAGCAGAAGAAGAAGAAGAAGAAGAAGAAGAAGACACAGCAATAGCAGTAGCAGAAGAAGACTCACAACTTCAAAAGGAGCCTTTCCATCAGAGGCTTCAAAGGAAAGGCCGAGCAGACTAGGCTGAAGGCTATCTTCTGAAGACGGGACTCACTGGACATGGTCAAGATGTCAGAGGATCAGCTCTTTCATAGTACTTACTTAGCCTTTAGCCAGAGAGCAGAGATCAGAGATCAGGCCAGACAGTCAGACACGCTGATGGTGGGATGATAGGGGAGGAGTCCTTTGTTGTCTGGCTGCATTGGCAACACCAGAATACCTGCTGAAGAAACCATTCAATGCTAAGTTCGAAACCATTATAATTATGCTAAGTTCGAAACCATTCAATGCTAAGTTTGAAACCATTCAATGCTAGCTTGAAACCATTATAATTATGCTCAGTGTGAAACCACTCATTAAATGCTGAGTTTGAAACCGTTAAATGCTAGCTTGAAACCATTATAATTATGCTAAGTTTGAAACCGCTAATTAAATGCTGAGTTTGAAACCGTTAAATGCTAAGTTGAAACCGTTAAATGCAAATTTTGAAACCGTTAAATGCTAAGTTTGAAAGCATCAAATGCTAAGTTTGAAAGCGTCAAATGCTAAGTTTGAAAGCGTCAAATGCTAAGTTTGAAACTGTTAAATGCTTAGTTTGATACTGTTAAATGCTTAGTTTGAAACCATCCAATTCTAAGTTTGAAAGCATTAAATGCTCAGTTTGAAACCGTTAAATGCTAAGTCTGAACCCGTTAAATGCTAAGTATGAAACCGTTAAAATCTAAGTTTGAAATCACTAAATGCTCAGTTTGAAACCGTTAAATGCTAAGTTTGAAACCATTAAATGCTCAGTTTGAAACCGTTAAATGCTAAGTTTGAAACCGTTAAATGCTAAGTTTGAAACCATTAAATGCTCAGTTTGAAACCGTTAAATGCTAAGTTTGAAACCGTTAAATGCTAAATTTGAAACTATTAAATGCCAAATTTGACATCGTTTATGTACAGTAATTTTGAGAAAGCATTTGTTTCAACATGTCTAATTAAACCAAACATACCATATATATATATATATATATATATATATATATATATATATATATATATATATATATGAACAACAATCACCACCAGCATAGCAACAATAAAGTTAAAGCTTATAATTAATGAGAAAGCACTTATTGGTTGAATAACATCTTGCAACATTACCAATGGGGGTGTACTTGGGAGAAGTATATTGTATTGTCACTGGAAAGACTCACTTCAGATGAATATTACATAATAAGAATTTTAGAAGCGACTGGTGTCAGACAGGGCCGTCTTTTTCCACCTCACCTTTTTGTTGCTACACGTATAGTTGGTTTTTGTTTTGTTTTGTTGTTGTATTTTTTGGTATTTTTAAAAAAAAAACCCTATATCCCCCCCCCCCCTCTCTGTGTTTCTCGGTTAGAGTTCTGAGGGTCACCAATGGTGAGATTTTGAGTATGAGACCCTTAACCTTTTGCCCCACCATTAAGGTAGCCGCATTCCGATCCGACTTCGGGGATTCATCTTATCTTAATTTTTACCTTCATGACTGGGTCCTAATTACCACAGCTAACCCCACACCAGATCACAGAACGAGGTTGCCGGAGTAGCAGGAGATTGCAGTAGGTACCGGTACAAGAACCAAGGGACCTAATGTTAAAAAAAACCAAACGAAGGAAAAAACCAACAAAATAGCCCCTAATTAACTGTACGTGTGTAAAAAAAACCCCAGAGACAACAAAGAGGCCTAGAAGGAACCACGCTCCGTTTTTATCACAAAACTGTATCTAATTCCTCATTTACCCACCACACGAGCAGGGCAAGTCAGACCAGGGAAGGGAAGGGAATGGAAGGGAATGGAAGGGAAGCAGACCCCTGACATTATTTTATTATAGCACATGGACTCCCTGTGACTGGATAAACTGGCGCCACAGTTTGTTGTTTAGATGCAGGGCCGTATGGATGAACGTGTTCCGGCTGAAATATCCTGATGTCTCCAGGGGGGAAAAAAATTGTGCACTCTTTCACACGGGGACGGGATAGCCTAGTGGTTAGAACATTGTGCTCGCAATTTGACGACCGGGGTTCGAATCTCGTTCAAGGGGATTATTTATTCCCTGGAGTTAACTAACATCAGTGCAGACTCCGCTCTTCCCAAAAGTCCTTCGGATGAGACTATAAACCGAGGCCCCGTGTGCG
>CM054136.1:44589199-44594199 GCA_028751875.1 Rapana venosa
AATACAACTTGCAGTGCATACAAAAGCAGTAACAATCTATCGATGAAAATAAACTGTGAACATTTTATTCCCGTTACAGGCCAGGGAACATTAGGCAATAAGAAACTTAATCAGTATAGCTTGTTTTGACGTGCGCTGGATAACATAGAACTCAAGTGCTCCGACTTATCAGAGTATGCTCTTAAGTGAAAACATATTTTTTCCTAACAGTTACCATAAATGAGTCAAAGCGGTATTGATTTCTACCAAATGTTAGAAACAAAACCAACTTGTCTGGGCTGGAAGCATATATTTTAACAAGTGTCCAAACAAAATTCCACGAAGGAACAACAACAACAACAACAATAACAACATTACTGGGATCTGTGAAAATGGATACCCACAGGGATACCCACAAACATGGCAGAGGCTGAATAGCCAATCATCAATCAGCGTTGAAAGAATCTGACCAATGACTGAGGAGTGTGGGGATCAGCTGACCATTCCGAGCTGACCTGGCACAGCCGGGGCAAAGGCTGTGTGTCTGTGTGTACTGTGGAAAGCCATCATGGTCGGGGGCAAGGATTACTCACTTCTGGCCATCCTCTGCTGTTACGGCCTGTGTTTGCTGCTCTGCCTCTGTGGACCTACTGTACTGGCAGGTAGGTTGTTTTCTTTCTTTTAGTTAGGAATAGTAGGGGTAGTCGTAGTAGTTGTAGTAGTGGTAGTAGAAGTAGTAGTAGTGTAGCAGCAGCAGCAGCAGCAGCAGCAGCAGCAGCAGCAGCAGCAGCAGCAGCTAGTAGTAGTAGTAGTAGTAGTAGTAGTAGAAATAGCAGCAGCAGCAGCAGCAGCAGCAGTAGTAGAAGTAATAGCAGTAGCAGCAGCTGTTGCACAGAAGCAGCAGCAGTTGTAGTAGTAGTAGTTGTAGCGACAGCATCAGCAGCAACAACAACATGATGATGATAAGGATGATGATGATGATGATGATGATGATGATGATGATGATGATGATGCATAATGCATGATGAGGACAACAACGAGAAAAGAAACTGTGGTAACAAAAATAAAATGATAATAATAGTGATGGTAAAAGCTTTGATTATACTGACGATGTTGTGATAAAATCCTCTGAAGTTCCCATCCACACAAGAAAAGACATTGCAAGCAAGGCAGTTATACTTTCGGCTCTGTCAGCCTGAAAAATGACACAAGGTTAACGAGACAGATGTATAGATCTTAGTGCTGCTTCAACCTTGGAGGGGCGTTATGGCTTCAACACGATTATTTACCTAAAGCGACAAAAAGTCTGTTTGGGTTGGCGCAGAAGCAGAGCCCAACGCCTCTATTGCCATGACTTACTACACCCTCTCGTCTGTGCCAATCAAAACATGATATTTCAGCAAGCCAAAAAAAAAAAAAGAGGAAAAAAAAAAGAGCTGAAGCCACACTGTCCAGTAAGTCGTTTATAAAGTCTTCCTCTTCTTCTTTGTCGAACGCTCAGACAGCAACTATTGTTGTCTGTCATATAAGCGAAAATGCGTTGGCTGCCATTAAGCACCTGGCAAGTCAGGCCTAGTGCATCCGACTGGCGTGGGAGAGAATTGCTATGTTTTACGTCTTTCTGTTAAAGAAAAAGCAACAGGAGAATGGACCAAGAAGGCAAGAAATAGACAAAATGGAAGTGACAGGAAGAAAACGAACAAAGCAGAAAGATAGAAAAAAGGGACTTCCAAGTACAGAATTTCCAGGAGGTGGGGATGCTATTTATACTGTCAGGCCCCCAGCATCTTTACGGGGGAGCTCTAGCAAGTAAACGGGGTTAAATTTGACTTCACATGTATACGTGGACAATCCTGGCTTCTTCTGATGCAGTCCTTCAGTTCAAACATCCACAGTGGTATTACATTATTACGTTGCCGCCAGGCCATCATTCAGAGCAGACCCTGCAGTACTGCTGGGTTAGGGTAGAGTGTTGAATAGTCACCAGAGCCTGGTTTCTCTCTCTCTCTCTCTCTCTCTCTCTCTCTCTCTCTCTCTCTCTCTCTCTCTCTCTCTCTCTCTCTCTCTCCATATTGTGGTTTAATTAGAACACCAGCATCGTTTGGAACACACTTCATGAAGAACAGACCATTACAAGTGATCACAAAATCCTTAGTGTGCAAAATCAGTTCATTTTTTTTTTCTAGAAGGGGTTACTGGGTGTGAAATATTTTCATATACGCTGCACTTCATCTGCCAAGAAATCTGCAAGGCAAAAAATAAAGATAAACTTTTGTGCTGTGGAGCCTTGGGTACATGCTACTAAATGCTGGCATGAATTACAGGTAACTCATTAAGAACGTACCTGCTGAATCTTCTGCACGTTTGTATACCACGATGGGAGCTAGAAACTGGCAGGTGTGTGCATATCGTAAACATCACCACCCTTCATTCATCACACGCCGCAGAGATTCCATCCAGCACGCGACTTAAACAGCAGAACTGGGGGTGGCTTGGGGTGGTGGGGTGGGTTGGGGTGGGTTGGGGGTGGGGGGGGGGGGGGGGGATAGCCCAGTGGTTAGAGCGTTGAGTTCGTGATCTGGCGAACTGGGTTCATGCCACTGTCGAGGCATCCCCTCGAGGGGATTTTGTCCCCTGGAGTTAACATCAGTACCGAATCCACTCCCCCTCCCCGAAAGTCCTTGGCATGAGACTATAAACCAAAGCCTGTGTACGACCGCACGCAGACTATCTTGCACACACGATAAATCCCGTTCTGTTTTTTGAAAGAGAAGGCCATTGCCTACTGGTAAGAATAGATGACAAAATTTAAAAAAGAAAAGAAAAAAGAACCCCGCGTACATGTGCACTTGTGTCGTATTTAGACAGTTACTATCCCCGAAGTCAGAATGCAGCTACTTTCATTGTGGGTTAAAACGGTCGCATACGCAAAATCTTACCATTAGTGAACCTCGGAGCTCTAGCTGAAGAACACCCCCCCCTCCCCCCGAACCCACTCACCCAACAAACAAGCAAGCAAGCAGGCAACCAACCAACCAGACAATCAATCAATCAATCAATCAATCAATCAATCAATCAATCAATCAAGAAAGCAAGCAAGCAAGCAAGCAAGCAAGCAATCAAGCAAGCAAGCAACCAAGCAAGCAAGCAACCAACCGACCAACCAACCAACCCCAAACCAGCAGAAATATTAAGGGTTGGAACCTCGTTGCCTCATCATCCACTCGCGCCAGTTAGTCTGCCTCCAGACCAAATACCACATCTTCCTCCCAAACGGCTCTGGCAGACTGAGGCAGTGCAGTGCTGTGCAGCCCCTGCCTGCCTGCCTGCCTGCAGGGAAGTGAACTGAAGTGCCGCCTCATTGCCTCCATCAATAATAGAGCAGCAGCTTCCCTCCCTTCCCATTCCCATGAAGTCTGCTGCCTCTGTCAGTCAGCATTCCCAATTCATCATAGGTCTGTTTGCCAGAGACAGGCGGAAAGAGAAGCCAGTGGTCACCAGCCCCCCTTGGTGCTGTGGTTAGCGTGGCCGATTCCTGATTGAGAGATAGTGTGTTCGGGTCCCATTTCAGGCTTGGAGGATTTTGTTTTGTTTTGTTTTGTTTGTTTTTTGTGTTTTGTAGCGGTTAAAGCAGAGGAAAGTTGGACTCTAACTGAAAGTTTTGCTTTTTACGGACTTAGTGGGAAGACTAGAACTAGAGAGTCATGAATAATTCGTTTAATAGATTCAACTGTTTAAGAGTGATGATCTTTACATTTTTTCCCCAACCAGCACTGCAGGTGTCTGTACCTCTCGGGCCTGGATGACTCAGGGATGTATTATAAATTAAAGTGGGGAGTTATACTGTTTAAAACAAAACTGATCCTTTATAGTATCATTGTTGTGATTGTCATCGTCACTGACCATCATGCAACACTAGGATGTTCCACATTTAATGCCCTTTGTGCGGTAGAGCTCTCCCCACAGGTCACTGGCTAAAGGGAATGCAGCAGAACAAGCCTACATTGTTGTTGACTTCAATTTTACGTCTGTTCACTTTTAGTGATATTAGACGGAAAAAAACCAAAAAAACCAAAAAACCCCCCAAAAAACCCGGGTGAGGTGGATGTGTTATTAAAAAAATTAAAAAATAAAAAATAAAAAATAAAAATAATTTGTAAAAAACTCGAAAAGAAACTTGGCAATGCAACAAGAATCATTAACAAGCAAACAAACAAACAAAAAGTCATTAACGTTAATGTAACTATAACAAATGTCCTATGGGACTGTGACAAAGACCTTTCACAATTTCAAATGCTAGTTTTAGATTGCTGAATATGCTGGTGAGGGAGTTTTCAGAAAAATGGGGCATGAAAGGTTTTACACTCTGGCAGTCAAAAAGTATATGAGTATTAGTGATATTCTCACCACACAGGCATTTACCATTTTTGCCGAATTTGGTTATCAATGCATTTAGTTTCATTCTATAGAATAAAGTATTAATTCTCCTTGACGTAAAAACACTTGTACTAACTTCTGAATGGTTCACCACTGTTAAATTATCGGTATTGATTGCAGTTCTAGTTAAAAGTTTCTCATTTTGCTGATTACTGTCGGTGACCTTTTTCCATGATTTTTGTTCTAGTAAGCTATACCCTTCTTGTAAGGATAAAGGCACATGCAATTCTATTGCATCCCGTCCATGTTTTGCACCCTTTTTGGCAGCTCTATCCGCCCACTCATTTGGAAAGAAACCAGTGTGTGAAGGCACCCAACAAAAATTCACACTTATACCCTTTAAGGTTAAGAGATGTATGACATGCTTAATCTCTAATATGATTTTCGAAGTTTTCTTGAAACTTGGGGATTTTAAAGCATACAATACCGATTTAGAATCAACGCAAACAAGAATTTGAAATATACACAACGGCAAATCAAGAATATAAGTAAGACCCATTAGTATTCCTACAAGTTCTGCTGTAAATATCGAGTGATATCTACCAACATAATATGATTTTTCAATTTTTAAAGCTGGTATAACA
>CM054136.1:44599199-44601699 GCA_028751875.1 Rapana venosa
TGATCTTGCTGGCGTGGCTGATGAGGCTGATTGTTCTATAGTTTTGGCATTGGCGTAAATTCCCCTTCTTGGGCAAGGGTATGATGAGTGATTGTGTCCATTCTGTTGGCCACTGTTTTGTCTCCCAAATCTTCTGACAGATAGCTGTAACATGTGTGATGACTGTTTTGCCACCATGCTTGAGCAGCTCTGCTGGTATGTTGTCTGCTCCTGGGGACTTTCCTACTGGTAAGCTGCGGATGGCTTCTTCCACTTCTTCCCCCAAAATAGGTAATGGCGAGGGTGCTCTTGATGTTGCTGCTTTCTCTTCTATTATGCTCTCGTCAGGTTGTATTGGGTAGTTGTACAGTTCTTGACAATACTCAGACCACCTGTTCAATGCAGCTGAGCTTTCTGTGAGGAGGTTTCCGGAGCTGTCTTCAATGACTGATGATTTGGTTTGAAGTGGTTTTGTGAGTTTCTTCAGGGTGTCGTGTGCCTTTTTACTGTTGCCCACTTTCATGCCTTTTTTCGATCTCATCACATTGATCACTGATCCACTTCTCTCTGGCCTTTAACATTGACGTCTTCACAAGATTGTTGGCCTCCCGGTATTCTTTAGGGTTGGAAGACCTGGTTGGTTTCAGTGCTCTTCTTGTATCGCAGAGGTCCAAGATGTCATTGGTAGTTCATGGCTGGTGTTTATTCCTCTGACGACCGAGTACCTCCTCTGCTGTTTCTCGGACTGCCTCATTAAAGTTGTTGGTGAGGTCATTGATGTCATTGTCCAGGAGGGTTAATGCCGCAAAACGTCCGCCAAGCTTAGCTTGGAAGATCTCCTCGACATCTGGATCTTTCAGTTTGTCCACGTCAAATTGATACGTGGGTTTGAAGGCTGTTTGTTTTTTCTTCAGCTTCATTTTGAATACCAGCAGCACAAGGTCGTGTCGCTGCCTATGGTCAGCTCCAGGTAGGTCTTGTTCTGGTTTGTTGATGCTGATTTGAAGCGCCGTGATGTTAAAGATAAAATCTATTGGTTATGGATCTTGCCGTTTGGCGCATGCCAGGTTGTCCTCCTTGACTGCTTGTGGGATAGAGGGTATTGGCAATGTAAGTCTGTGGGTGCAGGCAAACTCCAGCAGACGTAGTCCCCTGTCGTTGGTCTCTCCAGTTCCAAACTGACCAACTGTTCCGGCCCATTGGTTGTAAGAGTCAGGACCTACTTTGGCGTTAAAATCCCCTTGGATGATGATGATGTCCTTCTTGGGTATTTTCATAATGGTCTCTTCAAGATCTTCGTAAAATTCTTCTACTTCTTCATCTGCATGGTCAGATGATGGTGCATAGATTTGTTTGATGGTGATGTTCTATGATGATTATTGTCTAATGTCACTTAAAGTGGTAAGAATAAATCAAAGAAAGAACGAACTAACGAACAAACGAATACACATACAACACACACACAAAGTCGATATAAAGGAATAAAATAAAATAAATAAACACACACACACTCACACACTTACCCCCCCCCCCCCCCCCCCCCCACACGCACACACATACACACACTCCCACACACATATACACCAACACACCACACACACAACACGAACACGCACGCACTTCCCCCCCCCCCCCCCCCCCCCCCCCCCCCCCCCCCCCCCCCCCCCCCCCCCCCCACCCCCCCCCCCCCCTCCACATACACACAACACAGACAGGCAGAAAACCAGAGGCAATGTGTGTTGGTAGCACAGGTGGGTGTTTGGTCCAGCCTCCTACCTCAACACAAATTACTGCGGCTTTCATCAACCATCTGCAACATAATCAGCCACAGCAGCAGGCCGCCAGACAGTTCCCAGAGGCTGGCAGTAGAGGAGGTGGAAGGAAGAAAAGAAAAGAAAAGAAAAGAAAGAAAGAAAGAAAGAAGGAAGGAATATAGAAGGGATGAATAGTAAGAAGTTGTGGTGCAGGCTGCTATCCACAGTTGCCGATTAGGGCCAAATTGGCCAGATTGTACCAGATTGATACATGCATCTTTTGTCTGTTTTGTTTTTTTATGAGAGTATGAAGGTATGTTCGTAACTGTCTTTATACAAGTAATTACCTCTTCCCTTGTAGGGATGCTGCCGGGACTCTTTCAGTATACATAGCATCCCCACTTTCTGAAAAATCTGTGCTGAAACCTCTTTTTCTATCACTCCCTTTGTTTCTGCCTTTTTCATGACGTCTCTCTCTCTCCTCTTCCTCTCTCATCTCTCTCTCTCTCTCTCTTCTCTCTCTTCTCTCCCTTCTCTCTCCCTCCTCCTCCCTCCCTCCCTCCTTCCCCTCCCTCTCTCTCTCTCTCTCTCTCTCATCTCTCTCTCTCTCCTCTCTCTCTCTCTCTTCTCCTCTTCTCTCTTCTTTGCTTCCTACCAAGCCCGTTCTCCTGTCTTTTATAAAACAGATATGAATTTTCTCATGAGCTTCCTTCAAGTTGAAACGTGCCAGCTGAGGCCAGTGGGCAGACCTTCTGCAAAGTTACAAG
>CM054136.1:44606699-44611699 GCA_028751875.1 Rapana venosa
ATTCTTAAAGTAACAGGCGTGAAAATGTATGGCATTTATAATATTATTTGTTTTGTTTGAAATATAAGTATTGTTTTTTCTTTTCTGTTATTTTCTTCTTTCTTCCTTTTCTTTCTTTGTTTCTTTCTTTGTTTCTTTTCTTTCTGTCTGTCTGTCTGTCTTTCTGTCCTCTCTTTCTTTCTTTCTTTCTTTCTTTCTTTTCGTTCCTTCAAGGTCCACAGCTATTCTCTTCCTCCTCCCTCCCAAGTCCTCTTGATTCCCCACCCCTTTCATCTTCAATATTTTTTCCTGTGCTAGTTCTACCACGCTACTGCTAAACTTCACTACACTAGTCCTGTTGTGGTCGTGGTGGGCGATGCATGGACAGGAATACACGTTTTGCCAATGCCTGGCTCTCACCAAAGCTCTTTTGAGTCCATTCAGTGATGTTGTCCACCCATTTCTTCTCTCCACCTTTCTGTCTCTCTGTCCACCCCGTTTCTGTCTCTGTCCACCCTTTCTTTCTTTTTCCACCCATTCCTTTCTCTGTCCACCCGTTTCTGTCTCTGTCCACCCGTTTCTTCTTGTCCACCTATTCCTTTCTCTGTCCACCCGTTTCTTTCTCTGTCCACCCATTCTCTTTCTCTGTCCATCCATTCCTTTCTCTGTCCACCCGTTTCTGTCTCTGTCCACCCGTTTCTTTCTCTGTCCACCCATTCCTTTCTCTGTCCACCCGTTTCTGTCTCTGTCACCCGTTTCTTTCTCTGTCCACCATTCCTTTCTTCTCTGTCCACCGTTTCTGTCTCTGTCCACCCTTTTCTTCTCTGTCCACCCGTTTCTGTCTCTGTCCACCCGTTTCTTTCTCTGTCCACCCATTTCTTTCTCTGTCCACCCGTTTCTTTCTCTGTCCACCCGTTTCTTTCTCTGTCCACCCATTTCTTTCTCTGTCCACCCGTTGCTTTCTCTGTCCACCCACTTCCTTTCTATGTCCACCCATTCCTTTATCTGTCCACCCATTCCTTTATCTGTCCACCCGCTTCTGTCTCTGTCCACCCGTTTCTTTCTCTGTCCACCCATTTCTTTCTCTGTCCACCCGTTTCTGTCTCTGTCCACCCGTTTCTTTCTCTGTCCACCCATTCCTTTCTCTGTCCACCCGTTTCTGTCTCTGTCCACCCGTTTCTGTCTCTGTCCACCCGTTTCTGTCTCTGTCCACCCATTCCTTTCTCTGTCCACCAGTTTATGTCTCTGTCCACCCATTCCTTTCTCTGTACACCCGTTTCTGTCTCTGTCCACCCGTTTCTGTCTCTGTCCACCCGTTTCTTTCTCTGTCCACCCATTCCTTTCTCTGTCCACGCGTTTCTGTCTCTGTCCACCCGTTTCTGTCTCTGTCCACCCCATTTCTTTCTCTGTCCACCCATTTCTTCTCTGTCCACCCATTTCTTTCTCTGTCCACCCATTTCTGTCCACCCATTTCTGCCCACCCATTTCTGCCCACCCATTTTTTTCTCTGTCCACCCCATTTCTTATTCTCTGTCTGCATCTTTGTCCTACCTCCCTGGACTGTGCTTTGCAAGATGATCTTTTGAAAGGTTGCCCTACTACATCTTGTTACATGACCATACCATTTTCAGTTTTCTCTTCGTGACTCTAGTAAGGAGGTCTTCATAGCAGTCTGCGGTCTGTCTGATGATGTTGCAGGCTTCCTCGTTCGTCACACAGCTCAGGCAGGAATGCCAAGAATTTTCCTACAGCATCAAGCATTTCCGCGGCTTGAATTCTTCTCTATGCAACTGGTCTGCTGTTAATCAAAAGTCTATGATTCCCCTACCGTGCGGGAATATAGAGAAGACCCTGTGTGCGCAGTGAATTGTAGCTTTCTCTTTATCGTACTGATGATGTTTTTGTCGTTTTGGACTGTTCTTTGTCTGTTAGTTCTTATCATACCTAAACTACCTTCGGTACTCACAATAATGGACGGGGTCTTCGCTATCAGTGACAGCTATCACTGACAAAATGCTTTAATTAAGCCTAACAGAAGTACTAGCCTAAAAAGATTTGTTCGATTTCCAGTTTTATGAGACAGCAGTTACAATTCTCATAATTTTTATAGGACAACAAGAACCGTTGTCCTGTACAGACAAACAGAACAACACACACACACACACAGCGCACGCACACACCATACCCACACCCACCGCACACCACACACACACACACCACACACACACACACACACACACACCACACACACCACACACACACACCACACAACACACACACACACCACACACAACCCCCACCCACACACACACCCCACCACACCACTCCCCCCCCCCCCCCCCCCACCTTCTCCCACACACACACAATTTGTGACAAATGCCTCCCACACTATTGGACTTCATTAATTAAAATAATGGCAGCTGAATAGGCCATTTTATTGACTACAGCAGAGAGATAGGCAGACGAACTGATTCAGATGGAGGGGATCTGCAGCAGGGGCAGGCAGATGCAAAGCAGGAAGGAAGGAGGAAGGGGGAGGGAGGTAGGAGGCAGAGAGGCAGGGCAGGGTGAGGAATGAGGTTGTTGGAGGAGAGTTGGGGAGGGAGCAGAAGAGGGGAGAAAGGAATGAAGGAAGATTAATGGGAAATTAGGGCAGAGAGAGAGAGAGGAGAGAGAGGAGAGAGAGAGAAGGAGAGAGATGAGAGAGAGAGAGAGAGAGAGAGAGAGAGAGAGGGGGGGGGGGGGAGAGCTAGAGAGAGAAAGAAGAGAGAGAGAGAGAGAGAGAGAGAGAGAGAGGGCAGGAGAGGAGGCTCATTTTCTCTGGCATACATTCATTTGTCGCAGTCCTCAGCTCTTCCGTTACCCTCCCACCCCCCACCCCACCCCGCTTCCACAATCCCAACCACCCCCTGCCCTTTCTCTGGACTGCATTCCTATCGTTCTGTTATTTCTCTCCTCTCATTATCCCTCTCCATGAGGGAGATCAGGAAGATTTTCAGGTATGCAGGAAGCCAGTGAAGTTGCTGAGCTGAGGAACACCACAATAGCTATAGCCCACCCACACCCACACAGCCACACAGCCACACACGCAGACACACACGCAGACACCTGGGCAGTCGTAACGACTGTGAAGACTTTCTGCCCAGTTTACACACCATTTTCTAGTCTCTTTGTCTTCTCTTTCTTATCACATTCTTCCTTTATCTGTCTTTGACGGTGCCACCACCCACCTTCCCTGTCACATTTTGTGTAAATTCTCTTTTCCCCGCTTTCCCCTATTTTTTTTTTGAGTGTGTGATTTCTTCTTCTGAAGACAATTTTAGGTACATCTTATCTCTCCCCTTTCACTCCAACTCTGTCTACACACACACACACGCACGCGAGCGCGCGCGCGCGCACACCCCACACACACACACACAACACGCACGTGCACGCACACGCACACACAGAGACACATGCACGCACCGCACACACACACACTAAAACACACACACACAAACACACACATACATGCACGCACACATACAAACACACACAGACACACACACACACACACACACACACACACACACACACACAGAGCTTTTAGGTGGGCTAAAATGTTTGTTGCAACACCGAAACACGGTTTTTCGTCTCATCCAAAAGACTAGCACCCAGACCACCACTCAAAGTCTTGTGGATGGAAGAAAAGCTCGAGCTCAA
Source organism: Rapana venosa (assembly GCA_028751875.1). NCBI lineage: Eukaryota > Metazoa > Mollusca > Gastropoda > Neogastropoda > Muricidae > Rapana > Rapana venosa. The sequence continues at coordinate 44,610,381 of CM054136.1, forward strand.
GCGGGAATTGAACCTGCAACTTTTTTTTAAACATCCAGTCCCCGTGTGTATGCGGTTTTGTAAATTCTGTCATCTGTTCCCACCGGCACACAATGGCCTACTCTTACGAAAAGCGGAACAGGACTTAACGTGTGTACATGATGTTTTGCGTGCGTTCGCACACGGGACCTCGGTTTAAAGTCTCATCCGAAAGACTTTTGGGGAGCGTTATCTGTCTTTACGTATCGTGCTGCAATAACACTTCATTTTAATGGCTTGGGTTTTTCTCTCTCTTTAAAATCCACGATCAGGATCCATGTCTTATTTGCATTTTGTGTGTTTGTGTGTGTTGTGTGTGTGTGTGTGTGTGTGTGTGTGTGTGTGTGTTGTTGTGTGTGTGTGTGTGTGTGGTGTGTATGTATGTATGTACGGATGAGACTATAAACCGAGGTCCCGTGTGCGAACGCACGCAGAACATCTTGCGCACACGTTAAATCCTGTTCTGCTTTTCGTAAGAGTAGGCCATTGTGTGCCGGTGGGAACGGATGACAAAATTTAGAAAACCGCATACACACGGGGAATGGATCTAAAAAAAGCACATACATGCTTATTCCATTATCCTCGATATAAAAGAATAAAAAAAATGTATGTATGTGTTTGTGTTGTGTGGTGTGTGAGAGAGAGAGAGAGAGAGAGAGAGAGAGAGAGAGAAGAGAGAGAGAGAGAGAGAGAGAGCGAGAGAAAGAAAGAGAGAGAGAGAGAGAGAGAGAGAGAGGACAGAGAGAGAGAGAGAAGAAGAGAGAGAGAGAGAGAGAGAGAGAGAGAGAGAGAGGGGAGAGAGAGAGAAGGAGAGGAGAGAGAGAGAGAGAGAGAGAGAGAGAGAGTTCTCTGTGAAATTCAGAACAGAACTTTTGCTATAGAATGTTTTTTCCAGGGACATCTGTTGTTTCTGTGGTATGTTTTTAACGTGTTTTAAATGCGTGTGGTACACGAGACCTCATTTCATGACCTCATCCGAAAGACTAGCGCCCAGACCACCACTCATGGTCTAGCAGACAGGAGGAAAAGCAGATGCAGACGGGGATCAAACCAGAGACTGTTGGCCTTTTTAGACGTGCAGATTTCACAGTGGAGTATGATTCACACAAAGGTATGCTCTTTGGAAAACCGAACATTGAAAATGTCATTTAAAAACCCTACAAAATTAATGGCCTATGTGTAAACTCAGCTGTGTGAAAAACGATGTTCTTTTCTTCAAGTCCTCTTAAGAAATACGGCAGTTCCACACCTCTTTAAAAAACAACACAGACAATAGTTTTCCGAGAGGAGAGAGAGAGAGA
>CM054136.1:44614199-44621699 GCA_028751875.1 Rapana venosa
TATAACCACCCAGTTCAGGGCAGAGTGTGAGGAACCTCCCTCCCTCCTTATGCCATCCCACCCTTGGGGATCCGCATCCTCCCTGATCCCCCCAAAGGGCAGACATTGCTGTGGGCTTTAGGCTTATGTGCGACTTCCCACGTTCCTTCCCAGCAAACCGCACGAGGCTGTGGGGATAGATAGATAGATGCTGCAAACCCTGGCTGTCCGGTTTGAACTAACTGCTCACGGGAAGGACGCCGCCATTCCAATGTTGCTGGTTTACAGGATCTGTGTTTGAGCTCTGTCACTCGTCTCCATCCTCACCACCTGACCTCACCTGTCCCGTAGTCCCTTGGACTGTGGGGGCACTAATGAAGATTTTGCAACCAGCTTCCTCCACTCCCAGCAGTCCTCTTTTTTTCGTAGCAATTCGTTCCACTCAAGGCCAGTCCACTATCTGATGTGGTCTTCACATCGTTTTCTCTGTCTGCCTCTTCGTCTCCCTCCTTGTACTCTTCCCCCTAAGACAGTCTTGGCCAGTCCACATGTTCCTGTGACGTACCCGTGCCACTGTAGTTTGAGTCTTTTCACTGAAGTCAGGAGCTCTTCATATGGTCCGATGGCGTTTTTAATTATGACCTTCACTTCCTCAGTAATGATGCGATCTCTGTATGAGATACCGAGGAGTTTGCAAAAGCACCTCATCTCCATTGCCTGCATCCTTTTTTCAATGTCTGCTGCTATGGTCCACGTTTCATACATGCGTACATGTGACCATCCTACACGAGGATTTTTGCCGATGGATCCGGGTGGGAGGAGGGTGTGGCCTTGTGTCCGGCCATCGCACAGTCCATGCTTTCTGACCAGCTACCTTCGGAAAGGTCGGTGCAGTCTGCTGGACTGTGTGCTTTGTATTTTTTCGTTCCTCAAGCTAGAGCTCAGAGGTTCACCAAAGGTGAGATTTCTGCGTATGCGACTGTTTTTGCCCATCATGCAGGTAACCGCATTCTGACTTCAGGGATATGTTCATGTTTCAATAACCCACCGAAAACTGACACGGATTACGGGATCTTTAACGTGCATATTTGATCTTCTGCAGGTGTATAATATACACGAAGGGGATTAAGGCACTAGGAGTTCTAACTTGATGTTGACCTGGGAGATCAAACCCCAAACCCCACCTTAACTCATCAGACTTCATGACCCATGGGACTGAAGTCGACAGGTCTTAACCACTCAGCTGTAGCGTACCGTCCACGTGTGCTTTTGTTTTGTACCTAACACTGCTTAATTAAGCGATCTGGAGAGAACGGCGGTATGGTCTGTGCAGACTCGCTCTCAGTTCTTGAGGCCATTGCATGTAGGAATATGGAGCATTCCAGGCTCCTGGACGGCGGTCATGGTAAAGTCAAAGTCAAGTCAAGTGGTTTGTGTACATCCTGACATGGCTGTTGTTTGAATCCCGGGACAAATGGACATTCGGGGCAATGGGGACGTCCACCAGCTGGCTGGGAGTGCCTCGGGAGGAGAGATCTCTCTCTGTGTCCACTGTGCCATATAGTACACCTTTGGAATCTAAAGCCGAACGCTGTGTGCATTTTCTCTGGCAAGAGGACTGGACAATGAGACGGATGGACAGAGGACTCTTCTGTATTCGCCTTAGCCTGAGGGAGGTCCTCCCTTTTTGTGCGACAGGCAGAAAGGAGGAGACAGTTCTCACCAGGATACACACAGGTCACCCTTACATTACTCATAACATTCATTTGCTCAAATGCAAGGGAACCCCTGGGTGTGCGATATATTCGGATGACCATCAAGCATCTGCTTCTCGATTGTCGAGGTATCCATGGTATTGGACACTGATATTTTGCCACAGATTCCTTGGGAATCCTGTATCGGAATGTTCCACTGGATAACAATTTTTGGCTTTGTGAGAGATTCAGGAATTTCCCGTCTGTAATGAGTTAACATGCTATGGTAAAGAGGGTTGTTTTGAAGACTGGTTTTATTCCTTCGATATCATTCATGTGGCTTTCCCACAACACGATGACCGTCCTGGGTTGACCCTTGTGGTTGGCTGGGGCGTTGCTGTGAGGAAGGACAGAGGAGCTGCACAGGTTGAATCGGACATTTATGTTAACGCGGTGACAGGCCTGGTATGGTCGGCGAGGGCTGTAAACAAGAGGACCGGATTGGATACTTGAATGTTGTCAGTCATCGCTGTCACTTTGGCAGGGAGACTATTGTACAGGGCTGTCTGCTTTGTCATGCCATGTATAGTCTGTGTCCGTTTCATGGTGTTTGACACTGACTGTAGTGATTCGGCCATGTCAATGCCATCGGGTTTCCTACTTTCTCACACTTTGTTTGTCAGTTCTTGGTCAGAGTCATTTGAATCTTGATTGAGTATGAATGTCATTAGTAATGCTTGTTACAGTGTGTGTGTGTGTGTGTGTGGTGTGTGTGTGTGTGTGTGTGTGTGTGTGTGTGCGTGTGTGTGCGTGCGCGTGCATGCGTGCGTGCGTGAGAGAGAGAGAAGAAGAGAGAGAGAGAGAGAGAGAGAGAGAGAGAGAGAGAGAGAGAGAGAGAGAGAGAGTATGATGTGTGGTGGCCCTGTGCGGATTCTGAAAGACACAACAGCAGCATGTTCACTGTCTCCAGCACCCTTCTATATACACACAGGCACTCACGTGTACAAACACACACGCGCGCACGCCTGTATGCGCACACATGCATGCTCACACATAGAGAGGTTAAAAAGATCACACACACACACTTTTCCCCGTCCGATAATATCACTATTCAGTGGACAGACTTTCAGCTGAAGAACTAACAAACTCACTAACAACACACACACACACACACACACACACACACACACACACACACACACACACACACACACACACACACACACACACACACACAGAGGCAGACGATTCCTAAGGCTCCTTGCTGATTCTCCTTACGATAATCCAGCCATTTCTCTCTTGTCTTTCTTTCCCATCCCCTCTACCCCTGTCTCTCTCTTTTCTGTCTCTATCTCACTATAACACCTTCATCTTCTGCGGTGTCCTAAAGCGCATTCATTGTCCCAAACTGGATTTAGACTTTCTCAAGCGCGAAACACCCCGGTGAAAAAGTGAATGGAAGTTATTTTTCAAACCCGCTTAACTTAACACATTGCTTTACATCAACATGGATGAATGCACGACCCAAAATAACAGCGACAGAAAAGATATTGAACGACAGAAAAGATATTGAACAAATAAAAATAATTCCGTGGAGACTGTGAATGTAAAACGAGTACTCCCTTGTCAAAGTAAACAGTAGTTGACAGGAAGTTTCCACAGGAAGTTTCCAGACCAAGGGAGATGAGGTTACAGCCCAGAGTTAGCTTGCAGGGTTCTGTAGTATCTTGTATAGAGTGCCAGTCAGAAAAAAATGTGATTACTGGCTTTCACAGATTTTGTACAGTATGAAAAAAATGCACGGTGTACTTGTTTTTTGGGGGGTTGAGACCATAGATTGAGACCAGGTAGTGATGAAAAAGTTGGAAATGATCATCAAATAAGGATTGCTTGTGTTCCTACAGTGTTGACCCCGCGCAGGCATTATGCGGTTAGGAAGCTAACAGACGACAAAGGACTGAGGGGGCATAGTGTTTGCTGAAAAAAAATCAAACCTACGAAATTTGGGCAAAATCTCATGAGTTTTGGGCCAGAGGCTAGTCTTCCACAAAGAGAGTGGTTTTTATTTTTTTTGTAGATGCCTTAGTACGTGCGGTAAGAATATGAGAGTCATATAGAAAAACAGAAGGAAAAGTGCCAAACTCCAAAGCAGGATTGTAGCCTGAGTTCTTATCTCTGATGAGGTTGTCCACTAACTTCTTCTTCCACTTTATGACAACAGCCATTTAACGACACAATATTTCTGCCCTCTGAATCTCCATCCAACATCCATCCATCCATCCTCTACCGTCTCTTGTCTTTATTTTGTATCTTTTTCTTTACGAGCTCAGCTATCTGCCTGTCCATCTGTCTGTCTGTTTGTCTGTCTGTCTGTTTGTCTGTCCGTCTGTCTGTCTGTTTGTTTTTCTTTCTCCCTCTAAAATTGAAGAAACGGTAGTAAGAAACCATTTACAACTTTTTAACCATCATTTATTGATTTGATAAGCAATCAAGACCCCCCCTCCCCAAGAAACAACCCCCCACCTCAACAACAAAAAACAAAACAAAACAACAAAACCCCAAACAGAAACCGAAACAAAAGAAAACAGAATCCCCTCCCCCCTAAAAAAAGACCCCTTCGCCCCAACCCTAGGGCAACACACACACCCAAAAATGAAAAAACAAAACAGAAAGCAAAATACAAACAAACAACCCCTCCCCCCCCCCCCCCCCCAATAGAAAAAAAGTATCCAAGGACAACATTTAAGGCATATTTGAGAAATGACCGTACTACTCTGTCTGTCTATCTGTCTGTTCGTCTGTCTGTCTGTCTGTCTGTCTCTGTCTCTGTCTGTTTGTCTGTCTGTCTGTCTGTGTGTCTCTGTCTGTATGTCTGTCTGTCTGTCTGTCTGTCTGTCTCTCTCTCTCTCTCTCTCTCCACACAATCTCTCTCTCTCTCTCTCTCACTCTCCTCTCTCGTCTCTATCTCTCTCTCTCTCTCTCTCTCCTCTCCTCTCCTCTCCTCTCCTCTCATCATCTCTCTCCTCACTCGTTCTTCCCCATGTGCTCGTTTTTCTTAACCTTTCTCTTTGCTGCTGCTGCTGCTGCTCTTATTAGCTACATCTCTTTGAAACTCCAGATTCACTGGACGATGGCAAAGATTAGGCATGCAGGCATGCAGGCAGGTAGGCAGATATGCAGGCAGGCAACAGGCAGGTAGGCAAGCAGGCGGACAGACAGACGAACAGACAGACGAACACACAGACGAACAGACAAAAACAAATAAGAAAGTAATTTAATATTTTTTTCCATGTCGAAAACTAATATATTTATGATTTTTTGTTTTGCAATACTTACAGTAGTGTTAAAAGCTGAATAAAGAATTGTTTTTACTGAAAAAAATGACATAAATGGAAAGTTACATTATTCTAACAATTTTTTTTAGAGTACAGAAGATCTGAAATTGAAGTTATGGTCATTGTCGTTGCTGTTGTTGTTGTTGCTTGTTGATGATTGTTGATGATTAAGATGATGATGATGATGATGATGATGATGATGATGGTGGTGGTGGTGGTGGGGTTCGGGGTGGGATAGTTTTGATAGTGGTAGAGGAGGAGAAGGAGGGGGTGGCCCTGATCTTTGTTTTGTGTTTGTAACTCTACTGAAGTCAAGGTGTGCATCTGTGTTGAAAGTTTCACCTGGCTGATAAAGGAGATGGCGAACATACATCTGATGACAAAGCACATACTTTGATCATCTATCCTTAATGAGCTAGTGGATGACTCAGTGAGTGAGTGATTGAGTCAATCAATCAATCAACCAATCAACTAATCAATCAATCAATCAATCAATCAATCAATCAATCAATCAATCAATCAATAACTCAATCAATCAGTCAGTCAGTCAGTCAGCAGCCAGCCAGCTAGCCAGCCAGCCAGTCAGCCAGTCAGTCAGTCAGTCAGTCAGTCAGTCAGTCAGTCAGTCACTTGCTCACTCACCCACTCACTCACTCACTTGCTCTCTCACTCACTCAATTGATCGATTAGTTATCTCCGTCTTATCATCACCAACCAACCAACCAACCAACCAACCAACCAACCAACCAACCAACCAACCAACCAACCAATCGGTTGCTTCCATCGTTGTCCTCTGTGATATAAACAATGGCCACCACTCGCAAAAGAGTGGACAGTGTCAACAAACCGGCAAGGGAAGAGACGAAGAGTTGAATACAAAACCAAACCAAACCCGGGGACACAGGGATGGCCTGGTGGTTAGAGCGTTGCGCTCGCGATCTGACGGCCCGGGATCGATCCCAGGTTTCAACTTGCACCGAGATGCCCGTTCAAGGGCGATTTTCCCTCCTGTAGTTAACATCAGTGCCGCCGACTCCACTCTCCCGAAAGTTCTTCGGATGAGATTGTAAATCAAGGTCTTGTGTGCAAAAAACACGCAGAACATCTTGCGCACACGTTGTAAACACGTTCTGCCTCTCGGAAGAGTAGGCCATTGTGTACCGGTGGGAATGGATGATTAAAAAAAAAAAGAAAACGCATGAACACTGGTGTCGTGTTTAGATATCATCCCCGAAGTCAGAATGCGGCTACCTTAATGGTAAGCTAAAACGGCCCCATATGCAAAACTCTGACCATCGGTGGACCTCAGAACTGTAAACCAAGGAACAAAAAACAAAAAGCCCAACAAAAATACCAAACCGAACAAAACCAAAACCCCAAACCAAACCCAACCAAAACAAAATGAACACCGCCCCCCTACCAAAAAACAACAACAAAAAACAAAACCAAAAACATCAACAACAAAACAATAACATGCCATAACAAGTGGCGTGGGGGGAGTCAATCAGTAGGTTTTAAAAACGATGTCAAGATGGCTGGAAAATAATTTTTGTTGTTGTTGAAAACTTTGGCAGAAACCGGCAGACAAAAGGGTGGCCAGCGCTTAATTCAGTGGGAAGGGTAGGAAGGGGAGAAGGTGGGGGTTGGGGTGAGGGGAGGAAGGGGATGGAGGAGAGCGGAGAGAGGAGAGAGAAGAAAAGAAGAGAGAGAGAGAGAGAGAAGAGAGAGAGAAAGAGAGAGAGAGAGAGAGAAGAGAGAGAGAGAGAGAGAGAGAGGTGTGGAAAGAAATGCTGCAGCTTGTGAGAAAGAAACAAGCCTTCAGTGGATCGGGTTGACGCAAAATTGGTAATGGAGAGAGAGAAAGAAAGAAAGAAAGAAAGAAAGAGGGGGAGAGAGAGAAGAGAGAGAGAGAGAGAGAGAGAGAGAGAGAGAGAGAGAGAGAGAGAGAGATGCAGACAGACAGACAGGTAGGCAGGCAGACAGACAGACAGACAAAAACAATACAGACATACAGAGAGAGAGAGAGAGAAGAGAGAAGAGAGAGAGAGAGAGAGAGAGAGAGAGAGAGAGATGCAGACAGACAGACAGGTAGCAGGCAGACAGACAGACAGACAAAAAACAATACAGACATACAGAGAGAGAAGAGAGAGAGAGAGAGAGAGAGAGAGAGAGAGAGAGAGAGAGAGAAGAGAGAGAGAGAGAGAGAGAGAGAGAGAGAGAGAGAATTGCGAGGAACAAATTATCTCAAAGGAAATGAATCACGCATGATACGACAACAAAACTATTCGTTTATACAGCGTTTTGTAGTCAAAGCACATTTTTCCCCTGCGTGAAATTCTGGCTGCTGTCTTCATTTATTTATTTATTTATTTATTTATTTATTCTTTCATATCGAGGATAATGGAATAAGCCTTCATGTACTTTTTTACATCCAGTCCCCGTGTGTACGCGGTTTTGTAAATTTTGTCATCTGTTCCCACCGGCAGTCAATG
>CM054136.1:44624199-44631699 GCA_028751875.1 Rapana venosa
CAATATCGGTTCCGACTGCCACCCCTTGCAATCTATCTATCTATCTATCTATCTATCTATCTATCTATCTATCTATCTATCTATCTATCTATCTATCTATCTATCTATCTATCTATCTATCTATCTATCTATCTATCTATCTATCTATCTATCTATCTATCTATCTATCTATCTATCTATCTATCTATCTATCTATCTATTTTTTAAATGAGACCAGATAGTGTTGTGCCACGATGGTTAGGTTCTTTGATATTTGGCTGGAAGGTAAAAACAGTTCGAACCTCAAAAGTATTTGTTGTCTTCCCTCAGGAATCTGGCCATCTTCTATCCAGAGAGAGATTGCTATGAGCTTAATGACAAGGCTGGGATCACACACTCGAGCATCACCTACTTTACAGGTGTCATTTTGAAAGTGTTGCTCATATTGCCTGATCAACACTGCAAGTGTTTGCATCTCTCAGGTCCAGCGGACAGCTCTCTCAAGCAGTCTGAAAGCGAGGTGAACACTTTCATCATAGCATCTTCAATAACCACTGACCATATCAAGCAGTCTCAAATCGAGGTGAACAGTTTCATCATAGCATCTTCAATAACCACTGACCATATCAAGCAGTCTCAAAGCGAGGTAAACTCTTTCATCATAGCATCTTCATAACCACTGACCATATTATCAAGCAGTCTCAAATCGAGGTGAACAGTTTCATCATAGCATCTTCAATAGCCACTGACCATATCAAGCAGTCTCAAATCGAGGTGAACAGTTTCATCATAGCATCTTCATGACCACTGACCATATCAAGCAGTCTTAAAGCGAGGTGACCACTTTCATCATAGCATATTCATAACCACTGACCATATGAAGTAGTCTCAAAGCGAGGTGACCACTTTCATCATAGCATCTTCATACCCATTAATCAACATGCAGGTTGAACAAGAACACGTCTTTGATTCGGTAGCCTCTGTGGCTGTGGTCTCACGGTGTCCTGTACTTCCCTGCCTTGGCCCAGGCCAAAAGCTGGGTCAGTTAGTAAAGGTAAAGATAAAGGAGTCCCATAACCTATATAAAGGTCGTAGGGGAGCGAGGCGTCAGAGACCTCACTCCTCTAGGGCCAGTGTATTGAGGGTGGCGCCCATCTCCTCTCCCTCGCTGCTTTACCTTCCCTGACCCTAAAGAGGGCAGGTACCCATTTACAGCTGGGTGAACTGGGGGAACTGTACTGAAGCCAAGGCGCGAAAACGGTCACCCATCAGTTAGTGTTCTAAGCTAAAGTGCCAAGGCCGACATTAAAACGTTGTTATGCTTTGAAGGTTGTGTTGAGACTGTCTTCACCCATGACAAGCTCTTAGCATAACAATCAGTACTCGCCAGTAAAAGAAAGAACAAAAAAAAAAAAATCACATGAAGCCGAAATTTGGCTGCGGTATATAATAATGGAAGAGTACACGAAAACAGCCATACACGCAACCTCTTTATCGGGAGTGTTCTTACGTGTTTCACAGCAATTCCCGGACCTGTGTGAATGAGTGAGATAAAGTGCATGTCCTGGGTGATATCAATTAAGCTAGGGAAACGCCCAACATCATTATCCGGTTTATGGTGAGTTTGTATCTAAGCCTAAGGGGGTCTGGAGATGGAGATAATATATCTAAATTTGAATTATTTTATGTTGAGGATAAGGAATAAGCACTAGTGTTCCTTTTTATTTTGTTAATTTAAAAAATTTTTACATCCTGTCCCTATCCGCACGCAGTTTTGTAATTTTAACGTTGTCATCTATTCCCTCTGGCACACAGTGGAGATTTATCTCGGACTGCTGTTGGAAGAACGTTGTGATGGAGCGATGAGTGGCATGCATCTCATTCACTGTGGTCCTGCAACAGAGCTGGAAGTATCGTCAACAAGGGGGTTACAGCAGCAGGCGGTGTCCTGCATATGTTAGATACAATACCATACACCAAAGTGGCCCCGCAACAGTGCAGGGCCACTCTGGCTGGTGTCTTCATGGTGGCCTAACATTGATAGCTTCTTTGTGAACTGTGGATCTGAAGATGCGACACGAGACAAGGTTGCGAGGTCGGAACGAGTGTCGTGGGAACAGCAGAACAGGTGACATCCCGAAAGACGAGGCGGCAAAAAATAAAAGTCTTTTGGATTAGATAGAGTGTATAGCAGAGTCCTGTGTGAAAACGCACTCAGAGCGTCTTGTTCACATCATCATCATCATCATCATCATCATCATCAGCAGCAGCAGCAGCAGCAGCTCTAAGAGTAATCCAGTTATAGCCAGTTTTATGGAAGACATTTTATTTATTTTATTTACTCTTTTATTAGACATGAGCCTGTCGGCCATTCAGTCAGTCAGTCAGTCAATCAGTCAGTCAGTCACTCAGTCAATCAGTCACTGACTCAGTCAGTCAATCAGTTAGTTGGCAGGACTAACATACATACATGTACATAAAGACACTAATTCAAGAACTAAGCAGTGGTGTGTGTGTGCGTGCGCGCGCGCGTGCGTGCGTGTGTATGCGTGCATGCGTGCGTTCGTGCGCGTGTGTATGCGTGCGTGCGTGCGTGTGTGTATGTGTTTGTGTGTGTCTGCGCACGACAGCATCGACACTAGTTTGGCTATCTCCACGTTCCACACGTCCGGTCGTTATGTGCAGGAGCGCAACAGCTGAAGGCAACGTGGTTATGAACTTTGCTATAATATAAACCCGTGTCCTCCTTGTCCCTGTAAACTTGTCAATAATCCCGGACAACTTTTGCCACTGTCGCAGTGTTGGTGGTGGTGTTGGTAATAGTGGTGGTGGTGGTGATGGTGGTTGGTGGTTGTGGTGATGGTGGTGGTGGTGATGTTGGTGGTGGTTGGTGGTGTGGTGATGGTGGTGTGTTGTGGTGATGGTTGTGGTGGTGTGATGTTGGTGGTAGGGTGAGGTGGTTGTTGTTGGTGGTGGGGGTTGTGGTGGTTATGTGATGTGTGGGAGTGTGTGTGTGTATGTTGTGTGTTGTGTGTGAGTGTTTGTATGGTGTGTGGTGTGTGTGTGTGTGTGTGTGTTGTGTGTGTGTGTGTGTGTGTGTGTGTGTGCGGGAGCTCGCGTGCGTGTGTGTGTTTGTGTGCGTGGTGTGTGTGTTTGTGTATGGTTTGTATGTGTGTGTGTGTGTGTGTGTGTGTGTGTGTGTGTGTGTATTGTGTTGTATGTGGTGTGTGTGTGTGTGTGGTGTGTGTGTGTGTGTATGTGTTGTGTGTGTGTGTGTGTGTTTTTGTGTAGTGTTGTATGTTGTGTGTGTGTGTGTGTGTGTGTGTGTATGTGTTGTGTGTGTGTGTGTGTGTGTGTGTGTGTGAGAGAGAGAGAGAGAGAGAGCCAGCCAGAAAGAGAGACAGACAGAGACATACAATCGCATGTATACTGATATTCAAGCATAATATATGCATGCATGTTTCCATCAACCAATCCATCGATATCCATCAACCCATCTACACATAAATACATAAATTCATACATACTTACAAAAAAAAAAGAAAAAAACCAAACTGGTCCCCTTGGAGCTTAGCCAATGAACGAAAAAAAGCAAAAAGAGCCCCACCCCCACAAAACATACATGCATACAAACATACATACAAGCATACATATGTACATAATACATACATACAAACATACATAATTATATACATAATACATATATAATACATACATACATACATTCATACATACATACATACAGACAGACAGACAGACAGACATACGCTCATACATGCATACATACACACATACATACATACATACGTACGAACGTACGTACGTTCGCACATACATACATACACACATACACCCACATACATACATACATACAGACATACATACATGCAGACACATCCTTCGGATGAGACTATAAACCGAGGCCCCGTGTTCGAACGCATGCAGAACATCTTGCGCACGCGTTAAATCCTGTTCCGCTTTTCGAAAGACTAGGCCATTGTGTGCCGGTGGAAACAGATGACAAAATTTACAAAACCGCATACACACGGGGACTGGATGTAAAAAAGCACATGAGTGCTTATTCCATTATCCTCGATGTAAAAGAATAAATAAATGAAATAAATAAATATAAAACACACAGACAAACATACACACAGAAACGCAGGCAGAAAGACACAGAGACAGAAAAACAGACAGACATACATACAGACAGACAGACAGACACACAGGCAGACAGACATACATACATACACACAGGCAGACAGACAGACAGACAGACATGCAGAACAAGCACAAGCACAAGAGACTACAGAAAACGAATGCCCAGCTATATCAAGGCTTTCTCTATTTATCGGCGTTGCATATACACACAGCCCTGATACATGAAGGAAATGCCAAAGTGTGTGTGAGACCATGGCTGAAACACACACACACACACACACACACACCACACACACACACACACACACACACCAACACACACACACACACCACACACACACACACACACACACACACACACACACACACACACAACACAAACACACACACAAAACACACACACACACACGCACACACACAGAGGTATCCACACACACACACATTCACAAAATACACACACAGAGACACACACAGGCAGTCAGACACACACACACACACAAACACACACACACACACAACACACACACACACACACAACACACACAACACACACACACGCACACACACAGAGGTATCCACACACACAACACATTCACAAATACACACACAGGACAACACACAGCAGCAGACACACACACACACACACCCTAACACACACAGACACACATACCACACCACACAACGCAACACACACACACACGCACACACACACGCTCACACACACATACGCAAACACACCGCACACGCATGCACGCAACGCACACACACACACACACACACACACACAGAGGCACAGGCACACATACACACACACACACTCCTCTCTCTCTCACAGTACATACACACAGTACACACTCACACACACCACAAAAAACACACACACTCACACACCCACACCCACACACTCACATACTCACACCACACTCACACACACTCTCACATACTCACACACCCACACTCACATACTCACATACACACTCACAACACACACACACACAACACACACACACACACACACACACACACACACACACACACCACACACACACACACACACACACACACACAGAGAAGGAAACACTCCCACATTCTCTCTATCTTCATCCTCCTCCTCCTTTTCCTTTCCTTCTCAATCCTTGTCTAACAATGTCGTTATTCTAGGACATTGCCAGTATCAATGTCTTGTGTGTCTGTCATTCCTTTTCTGCTCAGCCAGTCTGTCTGTTTGTGTCTTGTCGCTTGGTCTGTCTGTCTGTCTGTCTTGTCTCCGATTTCAATCTGTGTTATATGCCAATCTCTGACTCTCTGTCTCCGTCAATCTGTCTCTCTGACTGTTCCTCTCTCTCCTCTTCTTGATTTTTTTTCTCTTCTCTTTAGCTGCCTCGAACAACCCACCCACAAACACACATGCACGCACGCACGAACGCGTGCGCGCGCGCGCGCACACACACACACACCAAAGATTTGCTCGTATGCGCGTGCACACACGCGTGCACACACAAACACACATACATACATGCATACATATATACATTCCACACATACACACACAGAGAACACACAGAGAGAACACACCACACACAGGGGGAACACAACACACCACACACACACACACACACACACACACACACACACACACACACACACACACACACACACACACACACGCACACACCCGAAACACACACACAAAACACACACACAAAACACAAACACAACACACACACACACACACACACACACCCCCACACACACACACCACACACACACACACACACACACACACACACACACACACACACACACACACACACACACACACACACACACGCATACACCCGAAACACACACGCATACACCCGAAACACACACACGAAACACACACACACAACACACACACACACACACACACACACACACACACACACACACACACACACACACACACACACACACACGAAACACACAAACACCCCCACACACACACACACACACACACACACACAACACACACACACACACACACACACACACACACACACACACACACACGAAACACACAAACACACACAGACACATACACACACACACACACACACACGAAACATACACACAACACACACACACACACACACACACACACACACACACACACACACACAACACACACACACACACACACACACACACACACACACACACAACACACAGGGTGGCAGTAGTAGAGACCCCTCTGTTTCTGGTGTGTCTCGCCCAATTTACCGTCAGTCGGCTCCGTGATTGTTATGATGTTTTATATGACTGTCTGCCAGGGATATGTTGGAAGTGTGTTTTGAATGGAAGTGTGTGTGTGTTGTGTGTGTGTGTGTGTGTGTGTGTGTTGTGTGTGTGTGTGTGTGGTGTGGTGTTAGTGTGTGTGTGTGTTAGTGTGTGTGTGTGTGAGTGTGTGTGTGTATGTGCTGTGTGTGTGTTGTTGTATGAGTGTATGCAGTGTGTTTTGTGTGAGTGTGTGTGTTTGTTTGTGTTGAGTGGTGTGTATTGTTTGTTGTGTGTGTTTGTGTGTGTGTGAGTGTGTGTATGTTCTGTGTGTGTGTGTGGCTTTTTTGTGTATCAGTGTGTGTGGTGTGAGTGTGTGTGGTTTTGTGTGAGTGTATGCATGTTTGTGTGTAGTGTGTGTTTGTGAGTGTGTGTGTTTGTTTGTGTGTGAGTGTGTGTATGTGTGTGTGTGGTTTGTGTGTGTGGTGTGTGTGTTTGTGTGTGTGTGTTTGTGTGTGTTTGTGTGTGGTGTGTGGTGTGTGTGTGTGTGAGTGTGTGTATGTGCTGTGTGTGTGGTTGTTGTGTGAGTGTATGCATGTGTGTATGAGTGTGTGTGTGTGTCTGTGTGTGCATCTGTGTGTGCATCTGTGTGTCTGTGTATGTGTGTGTGTGTGTGTTGTGTGTGTGTTGTGTGGTGTTGTGTTTGTTGTGTGGTGGTGGTGGTGGTGGTGTGTGTGTATTGGGGTGTGTGGTGTGTGTTGTGTGTGTTGTGTGTGTGTGTGCGAGGTCGCCAATATCATCATCATTGTTTACCATCATCATGAGCACCTTACAGAATCAGCAACAACGAGATTAAGTCTAATAATAACGTCGAGAACAGCAGCTGCAGCAACAAGGACAAAATCATCATCATCATCATCATCATCATCATCATCATCATCATCATCATCATCATCATCATCATCATCATCTCCTCCTTCTCCTCCTCCTGCTCCTCCTCCTCACCCTCATCATCATCAAGAAGAATTCAAAGAAGAAGAAGCAGAAGAACGCAAAGAAGAAGAATGCAAAAAAGAAGACTGTAAAGAAGAAGACTGTAAAGAA
>CM054136.1:44636699-44639199 GCA_028751875.1 Rapana venosa
TCGGCAGAATTTTCCCCCAAAAAGTCCCAAAAGAACTATACCGCACGATTTAGAGAAGGCGACAATTAATGGTCTTGGGTGGTTCGGTCTTTAAAAAAATACACATTTGACTGGTGACAGATGTCTTGAAAAAAACCCAAGTTTGCTGTTGATTGTCGATCTGTAATATGTGGTAGATTATCACATCATAGGGAACAGAGAGAGAGAGAGAGCGAGAGCGAGAGAGAGAGAGAGAGAGAAGAGAGGAGAGAGAGAGAGGAGAGAGAGAGAGAAGAGAGAGAAGAGAGAGAGAGAGAGAGAGAGAAATAAACTTAAAGAAAAATATTAAGAATAAAAAAAAAGGATGGGAGAAAAGATCTGAACGAATCAAGATGGTGTACCAGCTTTAGTTTTAGGCTGAACATGATTATCATTACAAGAGCGTTAAAGGACATGTTCCTGAGGACCTTAATTTTTTTATATAAATGTTTCTGTCCTTTGAAACAGCGATATATACAAACTAACTCTTTACGCTTTCTTGATAGATTCTTTTTAGTTCCTTCTTCGTCTTGTTCTTCTTACTTTCTCCTGGCTGTTTTTTCTTGTCCTTCTCCTTGCTCCTGCTCCTGCTCTTGTTGTTGTTGTTGTTGTTGTTGTTGTTGTTCATCGTCTTCTTCTTCTTCTTCTTCCTTCTTCTTTCTCTTCTTCTTCTTCTCTCTTCTTCTTCTTCTTCTCATTCTGCTTCTTTGCATTCCTCTTTGAATTCTTCTTTGCAATCTTCTTCTTTTTCTTCTGTGTATATAAATCATTTTTCTTCTTAACTTTTGAGAAGTCATTGGGACATTGCACTGACTTTTTCAGGGTGTGTGTACAGGAAGTATATACTCTCTCTCTCTCCCCGTCCCTCCCTCCCTCTCTCCCCGTCCCTCCCTCCCTCTCTCTCTCTTTGTGTGTGTGTGTGTGTGTGTGTTGTGCGTGCGTGCGTGTGTGTTGTGGTGTGGTGTGGTGCTGGTGTGTGTGGTGTGTGTGTGTGAGTGCGTGTGCACGCGCGCGTGCGCGCGTCATATGCATGCGTGCGTGCGTGCATGTGCGTGGGAAAAAGTAAACTAGTGCTAACAACAGAACGACGTCTCCCCCATCACACGTGCGAAAAAAAAAAGACACAGTGGGATCGTATCAGTATTATCCATAATCATAGTCGTCATCAGGAAGGGGTGGGGGTGAGAGGACATCGGTGTAGAAAGGCCAGTGTCCCATCTGCACCATCCATGCATCCTCTCTCTCCCTCTCTCTCCCTCTCTCTCCCCCCTCTCTCTCATTTCCCTCTCTCTCCCTATCTCTCTCTCTCCCCCCCTCTCTCTCTCCCCCTCTCTCTCTCTCCTCTCTCTCTCTCTCCCTCTCTTTCTCTCTCCTCCCTCTCTCTCCCCCCCTCTCTCTACCTCTATCTTTCTCTCTCCCTCCCCCTCCCTCTCTCCCTCTCTCTCTCTCCCCTCTCTCTCCTCCCCCTCCACCTCTTCCCCCCCCCTCTCTCTCCCTCTCTCTCTCTCCTCTCCTCTCTCTCTCCCCTCTCTCTCTTTCTCTCTCTCTCTCCCCCCCCTCTCTCTCCCTCTCTCTCCTCCTCCCCCCCCCCCCCCTCCTCTTTCTCCACTCTTTCTCTCTCTATCTCTTCTGTCTGTCTGTCTTCTCTCTCTCTTTCTCTCTCTCTCTCCTCTCTCTCTCTCTCTCTCTCTCTCTCTCATCTTCATCTCTCTCCCTTCTCTCTCCTCCTCCCTCCCCTTCCCCCCCTCTCTCCCCCCCCTCCCCCCCCCCCCTCCCCTCTCTCCTGACATTTTTTCGAATGTCAACCAAAAGGTGAACTGTCAGTCAAATCCCCCCAAAACGGACTCGACAGTCGCTGAAACCTCGTCTGCTTATCCTGAGCGATGATAACGTTGTTCGGATACTGGGCGTGGACTGAAATGTCTTTTGGGATGAAGGCTTTAATGTATCGAAAATGGCTGTTATGGTGTCACATCTGCTCTGGACAATTTTTTGGGGGGGCTTGATGTCTTTTTGTTTTGGTGGTGGGATTTTTTTTTTGGTGGGGGTGGTGGGTGGTAGGTGGGGGTTGGGGTTTGGGGGTCTTTGAGGAAAAAAAAATAAGATAGGTGTGCCGTGGGTGGACTTGTGTAGATTGGGCTTTTTATGGAGGCAAGTGGGTACGTATGATAGTGTGTGGTGTGTAGTGTGTGGTGTGGGGGGTTGGGGTGGGGGTGGGGATGGGGTGGGAGGGAGTGGGTGGCTGGTGGTGGTGGGTAGGAGTGTAGTGTGTGTGTAGTGTGTGTGTTTATGCGTGTGTGTATGTGTGTAGTGTGTGTGTGTGTGTGTGTGTAGTGTGTGCGTGGTGTGTGGTGTGTGTGTGTGGTGTGTATGTGTGTGTACGAGTATGTACTTGTGTGCGTGGTTGAAAATATTTTTTTATACGGATTTATTTATTTAAATAAATCATCCTGAGGTACCGTACAATATAGTACAACACGAC
>CM054136.1:44654199-44656699 GCA_028751875.1 Rapana venosa
TCACATCCCCACTGGTCCGTCAGTGCTTGGGGTTTATCACAGTTCTTGATTAAGCCATTGACGCTGGGGGCAACAGCAAAGTGTGAGGCTGTATGATCAGTGACTTTCCCACCAATGGAATTCCACTTTACAGCTTAGTCTTTAGTGATCGACTATGACTCTCTCTGACTAGGAGGCTTGACTCGCACAGTCCTTATGTGTTGCAGCCTTGGGAGGATAGTTGGCTTTTGGAGAACATCTCCAACGCTGACTGTCCTTATGCCCTCTTGGCCGAGAGAGTGGGGATGTGCTGTGGGCAAGGCATCTCCACTATAATCAAATTTCTGCCCAATTTCCGAAACAGCAGCTGCTTCCTCTGCTGTTTTGGAGGTCATCGTCGAACACGACGGACAAACATACATACATCCCCACTGGTGATAGTGGGGTTTTAACCTGTTCACGGGATGCTCTGCTCTGCTCTGCTCTGCTCTGCTGCCCTCTTTGGCACTGGGGATCTGATCATGAGATAATAGATGTAGATGATGACAAGAGAGGATGCTTTCATCCTCCTTGGTGGTGGCTAGTAGTGATGGTGGTGGTGGTTATAGTGATAGTGTTGATGATGGTTGTGGTGATGGTGGTGATATGGTTGTGGTGGTGGTGGTAGTAGTTGTAAAGTAGTAGAAGTAGTGGTAGTGATAGTAGAAGTGGTGTAGTAGTAGTAGTAGTAGTAGTAGTAGTAGTAGTAGTAGTAGTAGTAGTAGTAGTAGTGTAGTAGAAGTAGAAGTAGAAGTAGTAGTAGTAGTCATTGTAGTAGTGGTAGTAGTAATAGTATTTATAGCAGTAGCAGCAGTGATTGTAGTAGTAGTAGTAGTGGTAGTGGTAGTAGTATCTATAGCAGCAGCAGTTAATTATTAATAGTTATAGTATCAATAGTAGTTGCAGTAATAGTAGCAGCAACGATGAAAGGGAAACAACAGCAACAGTAATATTATAACACCCACGCAGCTGACGATAATAACTCTCTTCCATCACAACAGCTTCAATAGAATTCGGCAATACGTCTGTCCCTCTAGCCACTGCTGTGAAATATCTAGGGGTCATTATCGACAACACACTCTCCATGCAAAAGTTCATCACCCAAAATTGTCAGTCGTGCTACTATCAATTACGGCGCATCAGTGCAGTTCGAAAGTACCTGTCCACTGATGCAACATCCAAACTAGTCACATCCCTCATTCTCTCACGACTGGACTATTGCAATTCTCTTCTGGCCGGTCTCCCAGCTTCATCTATCCACTCCCTTCAACGTATACAAAACTCTGCAGCTCGACTAGTCCTCAGAAAGAAAAAATCTGAGCACATTACTCCTCTCTTGCTATCTCTCCACTGGCTGCCTGTGCCACAGAGAGTAAACTATAAGATCAGTACCCTCTGTTACAAATGCCTCCACAAACAGCACCTTCCTACCTCTGTGAATGTCTTCATCTGTACACTCCTTCTCGTTCCCTACGCTCTGCTGCAGATACCTTGTGCTTAAGAACACCTAGATTCAACCAGTCCACCGTTGGCCGTCGCTCTTTCTCTGTTTCTGGTCCATCGATCTGGAATGACCTCCCTCTCTCCCTCCGCCAAAAGCCTTCTTATGAAGCTTTTAAATCCGGCCTCAAGACTCATTTATTTCAAACCTAAGATTCTCCTCTCTTGTTCCATCTCATTTGTGTCCCTGCCCTCAACAGACAACCCCCCACCACCCTGCCGAAGTGTATAACCTTTATGTGTGTGCGTGTGAATGTATACATTTGAATTTGTAAAAACTATTGATTGTAACTGGCTGTATGTGAATGAGTGGGATGAACGAAAGCGCTATGATTTGGGTGTTTTTTTTTCAAGATATGGCGCTATATAAATTTCATGTATTATTATTATTATTATTATAATAAATATCGTCACTACTTTTTTACCCCAAAGAAGACGCTTCATGGCTGTGAAACAAACACAACGCACAACACAAATACCACACAAAGCAGTATAGCAAAACACAACACACAACACAAAGCAATACAACACAGCACAACACACAACACAAAGCAACACAGCAAAGCACGACACACAACACAAAACAAAGCACACACACACACAAGCACAACACACAAACACAACAAACACAACACACACAACAAAACACAACAAAACACAACACACAGAAGCACAACACAAACAAAACAGCACAACGCACAACACACACACACACACACACACACACACACACACACACACACACACACACACACACACACACACACACACACACACACACACACACACACACACACATACACACACACACACACATACACACACACACACACACACACACACACACACACACACACACACACACACACACACACACACACACACACACACACACACACACACACACACACTCGAGCACAACACACAAAACAAAACAAAGCACAACACACACACAACAAGAGACTATAAACCGAGGCCCCGT
>CM054136.1:44679199-44701699 GCA_028751875.1 Rapana venosa
CTCCGCAGCCCACCCCGGCCTCTCCGGCGTACGCCGAAGTGGAGGAGGTCGCTGATGCCGATGCTGACGACAAGACACGAAAGCGGTTCCAGTTCCGCTTCAGGAAACGAGCGTCAGTGTCCAGCACAGGAGGGATGTCGTCGTTGTACGAAGATGTGAACCCTGTACCCGTGAACAGCGCCAGTGCGTCTAAAAGTAACGCTGCAGCAGCAGGAACAGCAGGAGCTGCTAAGAATAACACGTTGCCCAAGTACAGCGGCACCAGACTCAATGCCTGCCCTGGAGGGCCCTACTCCACAGGTGTGAAAAAAGGCGGGAAAAGAGGAGGCCAGAGTCCCAAAACAGAACGTGAGAGTCCCGTCTACGTGCATGTGGTGGATGGTGGGGGTGATGGCAGTTCAGAGACCAGTTCTGCCAACTCTTCCAAGACTTCCGCAGAGAAACGGGCGGTGGCTCCGTTGGCCGCCAAATTCATCGCCAACATTGACAAATCAGCGACCAATAAGCCAGGGGCTGCAAGGGGAAAGACTGAGGTTTCCACGCGATTGTATCCCTTGCAAGAGGGGAGAGTTGCCACCCTTGTATCGACTCTCAATCGTAAAAAAGACACCAAGAACGGTGTGACTGCCAAGGAGGAAGCGGATGGAGTGTCGTAAAAATGAGTCATCTGAATGAGGTTAAATTAAAGCTGTTCTTTCTCTGGATATTTTTATTTAGGGCTGTTCTCTTTCCGATTCCACGTTTTTGTGAAAATGTCTTCTAGGTATTCATGCCCCTGTATGCCACATACCCCAAATTCGATTTTCTCAATTGATTATAATTATATATATATAAAATTGAGTATTTGGCAGATCCACACATGCACTTCCTCTGGATCACCCTTTGAAGTCTAAAATTTGCAGAATCTTATAAAACAATTTCATGAAAACGAAATGTAGGGTGATACATCCCAGATTTGATTTAAAAAAAAAGATATTTGTACAAATGTGTATTTTTTTTTCGTTTTAAATACTTTTTTCTTTCTCCGTGAAACATAACAATGAAATATAAAACATTGACAAACTGAACAACAACAACAACAACAACAAAAACAACAACAAAAACAACAACAAGCCTTTAGCTTGTGATGTGCTCAAAGAAAAGGTGGATGACGGTATGAAGGATGTGCAATTTTGGTAAAAGTGGTAAAGAATTCCCAAATGGTGATCATTACTTTTTTTTTCTATTTTAGACTTGGTCTTTTTTGTCTTCCGTGATGTGATGTGAGTCACCCCTGGTATGGTTCCGCAGTTGGCTGCAACGGTCAAAACAGATGACTCAAAATATGTCTGTCCTGTCAGAAAGTCTGTCTGCATGCATGTTTGTCTTTCTGTCTGTCTGTCTGAAGTGTTTTGTTTATACTGTATGAAGTGTTGTTCATCATAGTATTTACTGAACATATGCGTGAATATTGCAGGCAGGCTCATGTGTTATGGACATCTGGCAC
The DNA here is from genome assembly GCA_028751875.1 of Rapana venosa. NCBI lineage: Eukaryota > Metazoa > Mollusca > Gastropoda > Neogastropoda > Muricidae > Rapana > Rapana venosa. Next base: position 44,680,686 of record CM054136.1, read on the forward strand.
AGTGTTGACAGACGTGTTGGCGTATAAGACAATGTTAAAGTTGTTTGGTAAAGTCAGAAACAACAAAATTTAATGTGGTACGTGCGTTTGACTGTCTAAAGTGAAATGGTTTGATTTTCTGTTCAGTTGTATAGCTTTATGGTAATGATATGTGTGTGTGTGTGTGTGTGTGTGAGAGTGTGTGGTTAGGTGTGTGTGAGTGTGTGTGTGTGTGTGTGTGTGTGTGAGTGTGTGTGTGTGTTTGTGTGTGTGGAGAGAGTTCTCTTGCATGGTAAAGTAAGTACTCTTAGTCTTATGATATTTTCCTTGGCTGACGTTCAATAGGTCTGCTGCATGTAGTGTGTGTGTGTGTTTGTGTGTGTGTGTATGTGTGTGTGGGTGCGAACGCGTGTGCTTGCGTGTGTGTGAGTGTGCGCGTGCATACGAGCGTGCGTGCGTGTGTGTGTGGGTGTGTGTGTGTGTGTGTGTGTGTGTGTGTGGGAGAGAGGACAGAGAGAGAGAGAGAGCACATGAGCCTGTTTCCGTGCTCATATGTATATGTGTGCGTGCACACACGTGTACGCTTGTAGTTCCATATGCGCTTTCGTGCATGCTTGAGTATGAGCGTGTGTATATATACATCATGAGGATGTTATATTCAACAATAAAGGGCACAAATGATAGCTGATAGAACAGACTCTGGCGTGTGCATTGGTTAGCGTCCTGTGCAAAATGTCACACACACACACACACGCAGTCACTCATGTACGCGCGCGCGCATGCGCAAGCACACACACACACACACACGTAGGCACTCACGTAGGCACTCACGTAGGCACACACTTACACACACACACACACACACACACACACACACACACACACACACACACACACACACACACACACACACACACACACACACACACACACACACCACACACACACACACCACAACGAGGTTTCTATCCTGCAGATGATTGCAGAATACAGAAGCAAATAGTTTTTGTGTGTGTGTGTGACAAATTACAGGAAACGACGTGAAACAGAAAAGCTTATGATAGTAAAGTGACATGCTGAGATAAGAAACCTGTCAGATTTCATGTGTTTTCATTACTACAGCCAATAACAACAAGAACAGGAGCAGCGCAATGACTAAACAACAACAATGAATCATCATCGTCACCATCGTCACAATCGTCGTCATCGTCGTCGTCGTCGTCATCATCATCATCATCATCATCATCATCATCATCATCATCATCATCACCACCACCACCACCACCACCACCACCACCACCATCATCATCATCATCATCGATCGTCGTCGTCGTCGTCGTCGTCGTCATCGTCGTCGTCAACGTCGTCGTCCGTCGTCGTCATCATCATCATCATCATCATCATCATCATCATCATCATCATCATCATCATCATCATCATCATCATCATCTACAAAACAAATACAGCAGCAACAGCAACACAACAACAACAGCAATTCAATTCAAAACAATTCAATTCAATTCTTTTATTGTCCTCTGTTTAAAGGAAATTTGTTTTGCAGTGATTAAAACATATCTAAGAAGTAATAGAATACAGACATATAGAAATGAATGCACGTGATAACGACAACAGATGACAACATTTACAAAACTGCATACACACTGGGATTGGATGATAAAAAGCACATGAGTAAGCATTCCATTATCCTCGAAATACAATATTAACAAACAACAACCCCAAAACAACACAATAACACAACAAAAATAAGATTTAAAGATCTCATGTGTGTTGGAAACTTTGATTGTGGCTGCATTTTGAATGAAAGGGATGAAGCTTTATTTCTTCTGCCTTGAAAAAATAAACGCAAAAAAACCGACCCCCCCCCCCCCCCCCCCCTTCCATCCCAGCTAAAAAGTGGTGATCAAATTTGCAGATGAATTTCTATCTGTAGATATAGTTTTGTTTCTGTTTTCTTTTTGTGTTGTTTTCATTTGTCATTTTTCTTGTTTCTTTTGCATCACAGTTTCTCATGTATCATTACTTTACATGTAGATTAGAAGTTTTTTGTCCTCAGTTTTCCCCCCCACTGTTTTCTGTATGGAAGGTATTTTTGTAGTTATTTTATTTCATTATTTTTATTTTCTTGTGTTGCTATATTGGATGCTCGTTCGATTTGTTGATTACCATTGGCAAGGCTGCTTCCTCAACTTCTGCTTTTGGTGGATCAGTGGCCTAGAGTTATAACGTACATGGCTAAAAAACGAGAAGTCCTGTTCGATCCCCGTTTGTGCCCAAACCACTGGACCGTGAGTGGTGGCCTGGGTGCTAGTCTTTCGGTTGAGACAATAAACCAAGGTCCCATGTGCAACAGTATTTCAGCGCACGTAAAAGAACCCAACGCTATAAAGAGAGTTGCTCCTGGCAAAATTCTGTAGAAAAAAGTCTCTCTGATAGGGAGAAAACTTAAGGCACTTGCAGGCAGGAAAAAAGCAATGGGTGGCGCTGCACTTGTGGCGACACGCTCTCCCAGGGGAAGGGAGCCCAAATTTTACACATAGAAATCTGCCATGACTAGAAATAAAAGATTATCAGTCTGAAAATACTTCTCTTCCCTTCATAATCCATTCTCTAATCCTTTCCTTTTAGTTTTATTTCTTCCTTCTCATTTTCCCCATTCTGTATGTATGTATGTATGTATGTATGTATGTATGTATGTATGTATGTATGTATGTATGTATGTATGTATGTAAGTAGTATGTATGTATGTATGTATGATATGTATATACGTACGTATGTACTATGTATGTATGTATGTACGTATGTATGTATGTATGTATGTATGTATGTATGTATGTATGTATGTATGTATGTATGTATGTATGTATGTATGTATGTGTGTGTATGTATGTATGTGTGTGTATATATGTATGTATGAATGTATGTATGTATGTGTATATGTATGTATGTATGAATGAATGTATGTATGTAGGAATGTATGAATGTATAAATGTATGAATGCATGTATGTATGTATGTATGTATGTGTGTGTACATGCTCGCATGCTTTTATTCGTGCTTTCTTGTATCCGTACATGTAAGTATGCGTACGCGTGTGTATGTGTGTGTGTGTGTGTGTGTGTGTGTGTGTGTGTGTGTGTTGTGTGTGTATGTGTATGTGTGACTATTAGTTTCCTTCAATTTTTTTTGGGAAAAAATGTACTCTGTTAACTTTTGCTTTCACTAGGCTGTTCCCTTTACTTTTGGTTTCGTTACTACCATTGCTTTTCCTTTTGTTCTTCCTTCCCTCCTCCTTCCTTCCTTCCTTTCTTTCCTTCCCCCTTCTTTCTGCCCTTCCTTGCTCTCTGACCTCTTTTGTCCATTGTTGTATCTGTTTCATACCCAACTTACCGGGTAGTTACCCCAACAAAACGATGTTTCTCTGTCTGTCTGTCTTTCTGTCTGTCTCTCCCCTCTCTCTGTCTCCTACCTCTCTCCCCCCCCCTCTCCCCTCTCTCTCTCCCATCTCTCTCCCATCTCTCTCCATCTCTCTATTCTCTCTCTCTCTCTCTCTCTCTCTCTCTCTCTCTCTCTCTTTCTTTCTTTCACTGTCTCTTCCCCCTCTCTACCCTCTCTCTCTTTCTCCCCCCATCTCTCTCTTGTCTTTACCTCTCTCCGATTAAAGTAATTCATAACGCCATTGTTGTTTGTTTTTCTTTGACAAGTAAATGACTCGGGTACGGCCCTCATGGTCCTCTGTACCAAGAACAGCATCAGTAAATGAGTAAGTCTTTATATATTCTTTTATTATCACACAATCATGATCTGTAAGTAGGCACTGTATCTGTTGGCTTTTTGGCGTAAGAATTTTGAAGAGGTAAGACTGAAGGAAGAAGGAGAAAAGGAGAGTAGGAAGAGGGCTGGAGAAGGCGGAGGAGGAGAAGAAGGAAGAGGAGAAGGAGAAGGAAGAGGAGGAGGAGGAGGAGGATGATGAGGAGGAGGAGGCAGATTTCAGAGAAGGACGGTTCAAATCTAATTCAGTTCAGTTCAATTCAATTCAATTCGGTTTATTCGTGGATAAAATAGGTCGCAAATACAACATTTCACAATTAGTGAACCTCGGAGGTCTAGTCGAGGAACGAAAAAAATAGAATATTCGATTCAGAGTCAATTCATTTCTATATTTCTACTTAACATTTTTTTTCTGTTTCTTCTCCTCCTCTTTTGTTTTATCCTCCTCAGTCTCCTGCCAGTCCTTCGTCGTCCTCCTCCTTTTCTCTTCCCCCCATATCCCACTGTTGTGTAAAGCTCCTAGTTTCACCGTTGGTTTGATTTACATGTATTGAAATCTTTTCAATCCCATCATTTCATCTTCACGCACATACACACCTAATTATACAAGCAGTCATATAGATATACATGAGTTCATCATTTTCAAACAATCCTGCACTCTGATACATTGGAGATTCCCTTTCCCGTTTGGACGAGTTATGGAGGGTGGGATGTGTTGGTCGACTGTTTTTAGTATGGTCACAGACATATTGGGTACCATGTCCAAACACAACACAAGTATGCAAGCAGTTTATTCCATGCCATCCATTCCTACATACCAGCACACGATGCAAGAGTTTGGTTTTTTTAAAACGTTGAATTACAATGGGATTTAACGTGCATATAAGATTGTGTGTTCACGTATGTATGCTCAGATCTCGACTACTTTTTTATTTTGTTCCTCGGCTAGAGCTCCGAGGTTTACTAAAGGTGAAATTTTACGTACGGGACTGTTTTTACCACCGTTAAGGTAGCCGCATTCCGTCGTTGGGAGTGGTCTTCGATTTAAAGTCTCATCTATATGATTGTTTTAAGGAGAGTCTGCAATGCGTTTAACTACATGTAGACTCCGGAAAGAAAGTCTCGTCCAACAGGGTTGATTCTCCCAAGAGAGAAACTGGAACCTAGAACCGCTTGGATTAACCGTCAAGGTCCTGCTTATCCATTCAGCCAACTGGGCCTCACTTCAGTTCAGTCCCTGTTGCATTTACTTGTTGATTTTTTTTTAGCTATGCTTGCATGTAACCCACACGAATTTCTCTTCTTTTGAGATATTAAAGTAAGGTAAAGGTGTCCCATAACCTATGTGGTGGTAGGGGAGTGAGGAATCAGAGACCTCAACTTCTCCAGGGGCCAGCATATTGAGGGCGGCGTCCATCTCCTCTCCCTCGTTGCTTTACCTTCCCTGACCCTAAAGAGGGCAGGTAACTTTTTACAGCTGTTAAGATATTGAAGCTATTGGGATATTAAGGATTTCATATTCGTATTTGAAGCCCAGCCAGCCGTCCACACTGGTCATACACACAATATGGCCACCACGTCATTTCCTCGCCTTGTGATTTTTAGATCTTGTTTACAAGCCTTTCGTTCCGTTTTTGTGTGTTTTGTTTTGCTTTTGAATTTTGAATGTTTTTTTCCCTTTGGTTTCTGTTGATTCTGGTATCTGTTTATGTGAGTTTTTTTTTTTTTTATCCACTCCCCATCCCCCCCTCCTCCTCCCACCGTTCCTCGGTTAGATCTCCGAGGTTCACCAATGGTGTGAGGTTTTGCGTATGCAACCGTTTTTAACCTACCATTAAGGTAGCCGCATTCCGACTTCGGGGATGTTAATGGGACTGATATGTATTGTACGTGATCAAAGAAACGTGCTGTAGTTGTTTATTAAATTGGCTACACTGGAATAGCAGGCAAGAGTTCGGTAACATGGAAGTTACTTCAGTGAATTAAGTTTTGAAAAAAAAACGACGCATCCTTCTCGGTTAGTTCAGCTGTAACTGTGTTTCAACCCCCCTTTTTCTTTTTCTCAAGACTGTATGGTTTACACAACGTGGCCCTGTACGGCAAGAAAAGAGAAAAGAGCGTAGTGAACACGTGGTGTTTTAGGGGAAAGTATCGTAAAAAGTATCCTTTCTCTTGTGAGAGTGAGTCTTGGTTATTGATTTTCGGGACCAAATTCGAATTTGTGATTCAGCTTGGTTGACACTGTTGCAGTTTAAGTTTTGGAGCTGACTGACTGTTTCTCGGTCTGTCTGTCTGCCTGTCTGTCTGTCTGTTGGTCTGTCTGTCTACTATCTGTCTCCTTTTCCCAACCTATTTAGTATTTCCCCCCCACTCTTTTCATCTCCTTGTCCGTTACACACACACACATACACACACACGCGCGCGCGCACGCACACACACACACACACGCGCGCGTGCGCGCGCACGCACACACACATACACACACACAATTGCCCGTTCCTGCTCCTGCACATACACAAGCACGCATACAGTTATGCATGATATCATGATGATGATATCCAAATAATCCTACAGTCTGGTACAATGAAGATTCCCGTTACCGTTTTGACCAGTCATGGAGGGTGGGATGCCTTAGTCAACTGCTTTCAGAATGCTCACAGAAACTCTTCTTTAAAATCAAGGGCCTTTAAATTAAACAAAAATGCTTTGCGCTTGTCACTTAAACAAGTCATTCAGATAATGCAGAGAATAACCCCCCCCCTCCCCCGAAAAAAACAACAACAACAAAACAACAACAACAACAACAAACCAATATCAATTTTGACAGGAGACGAAGCTAAACACCCTAAAAAGCAAACTGGAAAAAAATGGAAGAAAATGAGAGAGAGAGAGAAAGAGAGAGAAAGACAGACAGAGAGAGAGAGAGAGAGAGAGAGAGAGAGAGAGAGAGAGAGAGAGAGAGAGAGAGAGAGAGAGAGTTTGTTTGAAATGTTCTTGTCCTTGTCATCGTTTGTTCTTCATCATCATCTTCAACTTAAATTTCATGATAGTTCTCGTTTATGTCCTGTACTGGATACTTTCGTCTTTATTGCCGCTATTATCTCATCCTTGTGTATTTCAAATTCGCCATCGCTTTCACGGAAAATCTGCGTGGGCGGTTACACATTTTTGTTTTTTTTTGTGAGAGATTAAACTGGATGTGTACTTCCAGTCTGAAACCCTAAGAACACATCCAATTAATTTTTCTACTAGTTCTATTTACAACAAAATTCATCCGTTTTTTTTTTTTCATGTTTTGAACGGAGTAAACTTACTAAATCTTTTTTCTGTTTTGGTTAGGTTTGTGTTTTTTTTAAAAAGAAAAAAACCCATGAAGAGCTTGCTTGGCGTCGTTGGAATTCTGTTTTGTGTGTGTTTTTGTAAGCTTTTCCTTTTTTTCTTTTTAAAATCACGCACTGCATTCATTTTTGTGTTTAAAATAATGTGCAAAAAGAGAATTCCGCAGTCTTGGAATATTTAACGGTGAGAATGATGCCGCTTGAACTAGTCATGTAAATCATCATTCTAAATGAATGTGGATATGTGGGAAAAAGGACTGAAAAAAATGTGGTGGATATTGGCGTTACTGTGGATAAAATGTGGTGAATTATGTAACTGTGTTATGATTAGTTTTACTGCATATGGATGAAAGTTGATTGTTATTATTGTTACTATTGTTTAATTGATGTATATTTTTTGTCGAAACTGGCCAAATAAATGTTATTGTAAAATGAGGTGTGTGTGTGTGTGGTGTGTGTGTGTGTGTGTGTGTGTGTGTGTGTGTGTGTGTGTGTGAGAGAGAGAGAGAGAGAGAGAAGACAGACAGACAGACAGACAGACAGACAGACAGAGAGACAGAGAGAGAGAGAGAGAGAGAGAGAGAGAGAGAGAGAGAGAGAGAGAGAGAGAGAGAGAGAGAGAGAGAGAGAGAGAGAGATTTATTCTTTTATTTCGAGGATAATGGAATAAGCACTCATGTGCTTTTTAAGATCCAATCCCCGTGTGTATGCGGTTTTGTAAATTTTGTCATCTGTTTCCACCGGCACACAATGGCCTACTCTTCCGAAAAGCGGAACAGGATTTAACGTGTGCGCAAGATGTTCTGCATGCGTTCGAACACGGGGCCTCGGTTTATAGTCTCATCCGAAGGACTTTGACATTCAGTTCGATTTTTTTGGTCAAACTGGGAAGAAAGGGCGAGGCTGGGAATCGAACCCACAACCTCACGGTTGACTTGTTGGCAGGCGAACGTCTTAACCATCCTGCCACCTTCCTTCCATAAGACAGACAGAGAGAGACGGACAGACACTGACAGAAACAAAGATTTTCGCAGAAATGCACCAGGAAAAGACATGAAAGCGGAAGAAATTCAACGTGTAACACCAGATCAGTTCACTGGGCACTCAGCCTGCGCCCGTACGTATTAATTTCAAGTCGCCGCAGTCCACTTCCACATGGCCAAAGCGAGTGTTTGTCTTGTCTGAGGTGAGCCAATAATTATGCCTCGTATACATACATCGTTATTGTTGTTTCTGTATAGCTTTTCATAGTCTTTCTTTCTTTCCTTCGTTTTTTCTTTCTTTCTTTCTTTCTTTCTTTCTTTCTTTCTTGTCTGTATATTTATTTGTTTCTTTCTGAGTTTTGTTTTTGTTCTTTCTTTTCTTTCTTTCTATCTTTCTTTCTTCCTTTCTTTCTTTTCTTTTCTTTTTGTTCTTTCTTTCTTTCTTTCTTTCTTTCTTTGTATACTTGATTTATTTATTAATCTATTTATGCGCTACTCATATCTAAAGAAGCACGCTGACTTAAAATTAAAAACAAATCAATGAAGAGATACTTTTCTTTATCTTTTAAACCCTTTTCACTGTGTTTGTATGTATGTATGTATGTGTGTATGTATGTGTGTGTGTGTGTGTGTGTGTGTGAGTGTGTGTGTGTTGTTATGTGTGTGATTCATTATTTTTTTATTTTATTTCAAGGATAATGGAATAAGCACTCATGTGCTTTTTTCCATCCAGTCCCCGTGTGTATGCAGTTTTGTAAATTTTGTCATCCGTTCCCACCGGCACACAATGGCCTACTCTTCCGAAAAGTGGAACCGGCTTTAACGTGTGCGCAAGATGTTCTGCGTGCGTTCGCACACGGGATCTCGGTTTATAGTCTCATCCGAAGGACTTTTGAGGAGAGTGGAGTCGGCACTGATGTTAACTCCACGAGTATGTGTGCGTGTGTGCATGCATGCACGCGCGCGGGTGCGTGTGCATACATGCACGCACGTGCGAGCGTGCGTGCGCGCGTGCATGCGTGCACACACGATTTGGGGTTAAAACTGGAATGGAACCGCCGACTTCTCACTTTCAGGACAAGTGTAGTACCTCTAAGCCACCGGGGAAGAAAATAGCTCTATCCTTGCGGCTCGTGAACTCGACACGGATTTCTAGGCAAAGGCTGCACACCGGTATTAAAAAATCGCTCTTTTCCTTCTGTTTTTCTATGTAACTCTTATATTCATACCGCACGTACTAAGGCATCCACAGAAATAAAAACCACTTTTTGTGAAAGACTAGCTAGCCTCTGACTCAAAACTCATGTGATTTTGAAGAAATTTGGTAGGTTTGACATTTTAAAATTTTTCAGCAAACACTGTACCCCCTCAGTCTTTTGTCGTCTGCTAGCTTCCTTACTGCAATATGCATGCGCGGGGTCAACGCTGTAGGAATACAGGCAAACCTCATTTGATGGTTATTTCCAACTTTCTCGTGACTACCTGGGTATTGCTCTATGTCCTCAATCCAAAAAAAAACAAGTGCACAGTCCATTTTTTCATGCTTTAAAAAATCTGTGAAAATCACCAACATTTTTTCCCACTCGCACTCTATACAAGATACTACGTGACCCCCAAATTAATACCGGTGTGCAGCCAAAGGGCTTCTTCTCTCTGTATTCTGTTTCCACGTTTGTTTCTTTTTCCTGTTTGTTTCGTCTTTGCCTTTCTGTTCACGGTTGATATGACCACCCGCTTGATAGAGAGTTGTCAGAGGGTCGGTGGTCTAGAGGTAACCGCACCTGCCTAGACAGCGAAAACTCCGGGTTCCAAGTGTGTTGTGGTTCGATTCTCGTTTGTGCCCGAAACTTTTCCTCCATCCACCAGACCCTGAGTCGTGGTCTGGGTGCTAGTCTTTCGGATGAGACGATAAACCGAGGTCCCCGCGTGCAATACTCATTTAGTGCACGTAAAAGAACCTACGGCAAGAAGAGAGATGTCCTTGGCACAATTTCTGTGGACAAAAAGCTACTCTGATAGGAAACCAAATACATAATTTTGTAGAAGGGAAAAGAAAAAAATGGGTGGCACTGCTCTTGTGGCGACGCGCTCTCCCCGGGGAGAGTAGCCAGAATTTAACGCAGAGAAATCTGCCGTGATTAAAGTGGTATACAATACAATACAATGGTATTGTATCGTATCGTATTATAAAGTTGTTGTTGTATCGTATTGTGTTGACTTGTTTTAAAAAAAATTGTATTGTATAAAGTTATGCAGTGTATGTTATAGCGTGGACAGATATTTTGTTGTTTTCTGTGCTATTGTATTGAATTGTATGGCGTAGCATTTCAGTTACTGTGACGGCATTTTTCTTCTTCTTCGACGTCGAACACTCAGACAGCAACTATTGTTGTCTGTTCTATGAGCAAAAGTGTGTTGCGCTGCCGTTAAGCGCTTGACAAGTCAGGCCCAGCGCATCGACTTCGGCATGGGAGAGAATTGTTATCTTTTAAGTGTTTGTGGGGGAGAAAAAGCAGAAGAATGGACCAAGAAGGCAGAAAATAGACGAGGCGGAAATGGCAGGAAGAAAAGAGACAAGACAGAAACAAAGAGAGGGATAGAAAAGAGGGAAGTTCTAACTCAGAAATTTCAGAAGGTGGGGATGCTATTTATACTGACAACCACCCCCCACTCCCCCAGCATCCCCACTGGGGACAAAAGGCTTCTTCTTTCTTCGTTCTTTTTTCATGTTCATTTTTGTTTATTTATTTGTTTTTCCTTTTAGTTCTTGTTTTAATGGTTGATAGTATGACCCACTCGATAGATAGTTGTCATCTTTGCAAAGGTTGTATCGTATTGCATTGTATCGTTTCGTATCGTAGATCGTTATATTGTATCGTGTCGTGTTGTAACGTATTGAACTGCGTTGTATGAAACTGTACGGTGTGTTATAGCGTGGAAAGGTATTGTGTTGTATTGTTTTGCATGGTATTGTATTATACTGTATTGTATTGTAATGCGTTGTGTAGCATTGAATTCACTATGACGGTTTTGTATGGAATTAGGATATGGTACGATATGGTATTAGGATATGGTATGAGAATTATGATGGTATAGCGTTGTATTGTTTTGTACCGTGTAGTATTGTATAACATTGCATACCTTGGTAATCATTGCTTTCTACTGCGTTGTCTCGGCTTGTCTTGTCTTATCATATGTTGCATTGTATTGCATTAATAGTTAATGCAAAGTTCTCAGCACGAAACCCCAGGTGCTCTTCCCAAGGACAACAGAACTTCAATAGCAGTGCCACTCAGTTTTGTTTGTTTGATTTTTTGTGTCTTTTTGTGTTCGGTATTAGCTATCCTTTGACCATTTGCGCGTCTTAGCTTCAGTACCGTCTCCTAGTTCACTCAGCTGTAAATAGACACCTGCCCCCTTTTGGGTCAAGGAATGTAAAGCAGCGAGGGAGAGAAGATGGGCACCGCCTTCAATATGCTGGCCCCTAGAGAAGCTGAGGCCTCTTACAAATAGCTTCCCTACGACCGCAAAGGTTATGGGAGGACCTTTCACCTTTGACCCTAACCTTATTAGCTATCCTATCAGATCGAGGGTTTTCCCCACATGTTTTCCAGGGAAAATATCTTTTTGTTTCCTTGACTTTAAGTGTGATACCAGTCCTCTTCGCGAATGATAACCCCAACCAATCCTAAAACACTCCAAGCGAAACTACATAGAACACTACGCCCATCCCCACGAAATAATGGTACAGATTTAACAAACCCTCCAAAACAGATCAACGAGAGAGAGAGAGAGAGAGAGAGAGAGAGAGAGAGAGAGAGAGAGGAGATAGAGAGAGAGAGAGAGAGAGAGAGAGAGAGAGAGAGAGAGAGAGAGGAAGAGAGATAAAGAGAGAGAGAAAGCATGGGAGAGAGAGAGGGACAGCGAGAGAGAGAGAGAGAGAGAGAGAGAGAGAGAGAGAGAGAGAAGAGAGAGAGAGAGAGAGAGAGAAGAGGAGGTACGGAGGGATGGACAGAGAGAAAGAGGGAGAGATACAAAGAGAGAGACAGAGACAGAGAGAGAGACAGAGAGAGACATAGAGAGACAGAGACATAGAGAGACAGAGACATAGAGAGACAGAGACATAGAGAGACAGAGAGAGACAGAGAGAGACAGATAGAGACATAGAGAGACAGAGAGAGACAGAGAGAGACAGAGACATAGAGAGATAGAGACATAGGGAGACATAGAGAGACAGAGAGAGACAGAGAGATAGAGACAGATACACTCAGAGAGACAGAGAGAGAGAGAGGCTAAGAGGCACTGAGGGATGAAGAGAGAGACAGAGAGACAGACAGAGAGACAAAGAGAGGGACAGAGAGACCACAAGTAGAACAAAAATTCAGAAAAACAAGTAAAAAAACCCCACCCCAACCACCCCAAAACAAAACTAAAACAAAAAACCAAACCCAAAACGAAACTAGAAAACAAAAAAACGGAAGAAAGTTAGAAAGAAAAGGTAAGAAAGAAAATAAGAGCAAAAGATAAGAAAGAAAGAAAAGAAGACCAAAAGGTAAGAAAGGAAGAAAAAAAACCCAAAAGGTAAGAAAGAAAGAAAAAAAGAAAACCAAAAGGTAAGAAAGAAGAAGAAAAAAACCAAACCAAAAGGTAAGAAAGAAAAAAAAAAGAAAACCAAAGGTAAGAAAGAAAGGAAAAGAAAATCAAAAGGTAAGAAAAAAGAAAAGAAAACCAAAAGGTAAGAAGAAAGAAAAGAAAACCAAAGGTAAGAAAGAAACGAAGAAAGAAAGAAACCCAAAAGGTAAGAAGAAAGAAAAGAAAACCAAAAGGTAAGAAGAAAGAAAAGAAAACCAAAACGTAAGAAAGAAACGAAAGAAAGAAAAGAAAACCCAAAGGTAAGAAGAAAGAAAGAAAACCAAAACGTAAGACAGAAAAAAACACACCAAAAGGTAAGAAAGAAAAAAAGAAAAGAAAACCAAAAGGTAAGAAAGAAAGAAAAGAAACCCAAAGGTAAGAAAGAAAGGAAAGAAAATCAAAAGGTAAGAAAGAAAGAAAAGAAAACCAAAAGGTAAGAAAGAAACGAAAGAAAGGAAAGAAAACCAAAAGGTAAGAAGAAAGAAAAGAAAACCAAAAGGTAAGAAAGAAACGAAAGAAAGGAAAGAAAACCAAAAGGTGAAGAAAGAAAGGAAAGAAAACCAAAAGGTAAGAAAGAAAGAAAAGAAAACCAAAGGTAAGAAGAAAGAAAAAAAAAGAAAACCAAAATGTAAGAAAGAAAGAAAGAAAGAAAGAAAAGAAAGCCAAAATGTAAGAAAGAAAGAAAGAAAAGAAAACCAAAAGGTAAGAAAGAAAGAAATAAAGAAAAGAAAACCAAAATGTAAGAAAGAAAGAAAAAAGAAAACGAAAAATGTAAGAAAGAAAGAAAAGAAAACAAAAGGTAAGACATAAAGAAAGAAAACCAAAACGTAAGACAGAAAAAAACACACCAAAAGGTAAGAAAGAAAAAAAGAAAACCAAAAGGTAAGAAAGAAAGAAAGAAAAGAAAACCAAAAGGTAAGACATAAAGAAAGAAAACCAAAACGTAAGACAGAAAAAAACACACCAAAAGGTAAGAAAGAAAAAAAGAAAACCAAAAGGTAAGAAAGAAAGAAAGAAAAGAAAACCAAAAGTTAAGAAAGAAAGAAAGAAAAGAAAGAAAGAAAACCAAAAGGTAAGAAGAAAGAAAGAAAAGAAAACCAAAAGGTAAGAAAGAAAGGGAAAAAAAGAAAACGAACCCAAAGAAACAAGGACACTGCCGCTCTAGTTCATCTTTAGCCTGGGAGGAAAACGGAAGTGTTTGGCCACTCTTTTTTTCTCCCCCCCCCCCCCCCCCCTCAAGAGCAAACTTTCCGCCTTACACCCTTACGCTGACAACCCCACTCCCACCCCACCCCCTCTCCCCCATTCCTCCCATCCCCCACCCCCTCCCCCAAAAAATTATCCTTACGGCTCGACAAGGAAAATGTCTAACTAATGTGGGAGGGCACAGACACAGACACAGAAACAGACACACAGACACAGACACACTGACACACAGACAGACAGACAGACAGACACACACACACACACACACACACACACACACACACACACACACACACACACACACACACACACACACACACACACACACACACACTAATATCACTTAGAGTGAACAGACGTTAAATTGAATACAACAACAACAACAACAACAACAACAGACACACACAGACACACACACGCACGCACACACACACACACAATCACACACGCACGCACGCACACAATCACACACACATACACTCACATGCGCGTGCGCGCATTATCTGTAAGAAGCAAAGTAGCAGGCGTATACGTGCACACAGGCACAAAGACACGTATACAGGCCTATGTTTTCAGCCACACATACTCTTAGACCTACAGAACTCCCCGTGGGGATGCGGCCTCCTTCTCGTCTATTTTGTGCCTTCTTAATAATAATAATAATAATAATAATGAATGGAATTTATTTAGCGCTATATCTTGTAAAAACAAATCAAAGCGCTTGCATTCGATCCACTCCTACACATGCAACCAACAATAATTAAGTTTTCACACACACACACACACACACGTAGGTTATACACTTCGGCAGGATGATGGGAATTATGGTCATTGTAGGCAGGGATAGATAATTATGAGATGAAACAATAGGGGAACGTCTTAGGTTTGAAATAGGTATGTCTTGAGGCTGGATTTAAAAGTGTCGTAAGTAGGCTTTTCGCGGAGGGAGAGAGGGAGGTCATTCCAGATTGATGGACCAGAAACAGAGAAAGAGCGACGGCCAACGGTGGATTGGTTGCATCTAGGTATTCATAGGCACAGGGTATCTGCAGCAAAGCGGAGGGAACGAGGAGTGTACATGTGAAGACATTCACATAGATAGTAGGGTGCTGTATTGTGGAAACATTTATGACAGAGGGTACTGATCTTATAGTTTATTCTCTGTGGCACAGGCAACCAGTGGAGAGATCGCAAGAGAGGAGTAATATGCTCAGAATTTTCCTTTTTGAGAACTAGTCGAGCTGCAGAGTTTTGTATACGTTGAAGGCAGTGGATAGATGATGCTGGCAGACCAGCCAAAAGAGAATTACAATAGTCCAGACGTGAAAGAATGAGAGATGTGACAAGTTTGGATGTTGCATCAAAGGACAGGTACCTTCGAATTGCGCTTACACGCCGCAACTGACAGTAGCACGACTGGCAGGTCTCTGGGTGATGAATTCTTGGTCCATTCTCCCGCCTATTTCCCAGAAAAAAACTTCAACGATTTCTCTCCCACGCCGAAGTAGGATGTGCTGGGCCTGACTTGTCCGGCGCTTAACAGCAGCGCAATGCATTTTGGCTCATAATTATGGCAGATAACAGTAGTTTCTGTCTGAGCGATTGACGAAGATGATCTCCATACGCAGACACACTGTCGCAGACTTAGGTCAGTGAGGCACAAAAACACAAGTAGAGAGACTCAAGCAGAGACCACCGACACTACGCTCTGTGTGTGTGTGTGTGTGTGTGTGTGTGTGTGTGTGTGTGTGTGTGTGTGTGTGTGTGTGTGTGTGTTACTCTGTCTGTGTGTCTATGTGTCTGTGTGTCTGTGTGTCTGTCTGTCTTTGTCTCCCTGTCTCTCTTTCTCTGTGTGTCTCTCTCTCCGTGTCTCTGTTTCTGTCTGCCGCCACACAGACACACCGACACAGACACAGACACGTGTGTGTGTGTGCATGTGTGTGTGAGCGCGCGCGCACGTGTGTGCATGCGTGCGCGCGTGTGTGCGTGTGTTTGTATGTGTGTACACATGCGCATGCGTGCAGACAGATAGACAGACAGACAGACCCACAGACACACGCACACACACAGACACGCACACACACAACACAAACACACAACACATACACACAACACAAACACACACACACACACACACAACACAAACATACACACACACACACACACACACACACACACACACACACACACACACACACACACACACACACACACACACACACACACACACACACACACGCACGCACACACACACACACACACACACACACACGCACGCACGAGTAGTCTTTTACTTTTGTTGTCTTTGTGAAAGTTTGGCAGATTTTCGGGATATTCACCCATCATTATGCTGTCTTCAGAGAGCCTACTGGAAGGAGAGGCGCCAATCCTGATTAATAAAAAAAAAAAGCCATTGCGACAAGAGGTGACTATGTCTCCTGTGGAGGCCACTACGGCCATAACGGCCACCTTCTTACTGATGGCCATCGGAGTGTGTACCGTCATCTTAACGCTTGGTCAGAAGAATCTGTGTGTGTGTGTTTGTGTGTGTGTTTGTGTGTGTGTTTGTGTGTGTGTGTAGTGTGTGTGTGTGTGTGTGTGTGTGTGTGTACGTGTGTGTGCCAGTGTGTGTGTGTGTAGTTTGTGTGTGTGTGTGTGTTTGTGTGCGTGTACATACGTGTGTGTTTTGTGTGTGTGTGTGTGTGCCAATGTGTATGTGTGTTTGTGTGTGAGTGTACATACGTGTGTTTGTGTGTGTGCCAGTGTGTGAGTGTGTGTGTGTACGTACGTGTGTGTGTGTTTGTTTGTGTGTGTGTAGATACGTGTGTGTGTGTACATACGTGTGTGTGTGTGTGCCAGTGTGTGTGTGTGTGTGAGTGTGTGTGTGAATGAATGTGTGTGTGTGCACGATCGCGTGTGTGTACGCGCGCGTGTGTATGCGTGTGTGTATGTGTGTGCGTGTGTGTATGTGTGCATGTGTGTGCGTGTATGTGTGTGTGTATGTGTGTGTGTGTGTGTGTGTGTGTGTGTGTGTGTGTGAGAGAGAGAGAGAGAGAGAGAGAGAGAGAGAGAGAGAGAGAGAGAGAGAGAGAGAGAGAGAGAGAGAGAGAGAGAGATGCCGAGGCCTCTTCCGGCATAAATAGTATCCCTACCTTTTGGAAATTCTATGCTAGAGTTTTCCCCTTTTCTGTCACTGTCTTTGTTTTTTTGTGTTTTTCTTTCCCTTCTTATCACCATCTCTCTTGCTTATTTTCTGCCATTCCAGTCCATTCCCTTGCCTGTTCCCTCCCCCCACCCTCCCCGCCAAGCAAATCTTTCAAATAAACAAGAGTTTACAGCAAACAGACGGTGATTGTCACCTGTACCCACCCACCCACCCATTCCAGTGAAGCACTCCCAGTCAGCACACAGCTGATAACTGTCATCTTTTTCAGTTCCACTGAACACGGCTTAAGATGTTTTTTTGTTTTTCATCATCTAAAAGGTAAAGGTGTCCCATCACCTATAAGATCGTAGGGGAGCGAGGCGTCAGAGACTTCACTTCTCCGAGGGGCCAGCATATTGAGGGCGGCGTCTATCTCCTCTCCCTCGCTGCTTTACCTTCCCTGACCTTAAAGAGGGCAGGTACCCGTTTACAGCTGGGTGAACTGGGGGAACTGTACTGAAGCCAAGGCGCGCAAACGGTCACCCATCCAACTGGTAACCACGCTCGACGCTGCTTAACTCTGGCTGGGGGAAAGCGAGTGCTCTGACCACTGAGCTATCCTGTCTCCGATTTATATGAGACACCAATTCAGTGCCAAATCACTAATTTGGCTTAATCCTCTTTTTGTGTTAACGAGCGTTCGTGACATTGCAAAGTCATTATTTAACTTTCTTCCTTTGTTTGACTAACCTTATGCTTCTTTCAATTTGTTCCCCAGCGAGGACTGCCCTCGAGGACGAGCCAGTGACAGTCCTGACAACTGAAAACCTCACTTCCTCACACCTGACACCTCCACACCTCACTACCCCCTCACACCCGACAACTCCACACCTCACTAACCCCTCACACCTGACAACTCCACACCTCACTACCCCCTCACACCTGACACCTCCACACCTCACTACCCCTTCACACCTGACACCTCCTCAACACCCCACAACCTACCCAGACGTCTCCACAACATGGAAACCACCCTCATCCAAACCGTTGTCCCAAAAGCACAAAGAACACACATGCTGGCTCCGAGGAAGAAGAGGACGACCACGAAAGAAAGCTAGAAAGCGCGCAAGACACTTTCGCCGCAAGGGACGGAAGCATAGCCGGAAAGGAAGTGACGCCACTGGCCGACGCAGACGACAGAAGCGAATCGTGCAGGGGGAGGACGCGGTGAGGGGACAGCATCCCTGGATGGTGATGGTGCTGGTGAAGGGGAGGTTCGTGTGCGGAGGAAGCATCATCCGTTCCAAATACGTCCTCACCGCCGCACACTGTCTCAGGTAAGCGTTTGCTGGGTGGGATTCAGAACCAGTGACTCCGGGAAATTTTTTAGATTATTCAGAAGTCTAGTGTTTTAACGGAAGGGCGGGAGGGACGGGGGGTAGTGTGTGGGTGTGGGTGTGGGGTGGGTGGGGGTGGGGGGTGGGGGTGGGAGAAGGAGGGAGGGGGGGATGAATGGCCTAGTGGTTACAGAACGTTTGCACTCGTGATCTGACGGCTTGGAATTGAACCACATCGGAGGTGCCCGTGTTAAGAAAGTGTACCCTGGAGTTGACATCAGTACTGACTCCATCCCTCTAAAAAAAAAAATTCCTTCGGGTGAGATTATAAACCGAGGCCCCGTGTGCTAACGCACGCAGAAGAACATCTTACGCACACGTTTAAAAACCCGTTCTACCTTTCGGAAGAGTAGGCCATTTCGTGCCGGTAGGAACAGAATGATAGAAAAATTACAACAACAACAACAACAACGCATGCACACAGATGTCGTGTTAAGACACCATCCCCGAAGTCGGAATGCAGCTGCCTAAAAAAAAAAGGGTCGCAAGCACAAAATCTCACCATTTGTGAAAAGAAAAAAAAAGAAAAAAAGTGCTTTAACCACTTGACCACAACGCTCCCTTATTAGCGACGTAAATAACGAAACCATGACTGAAACAGAATCTGAAATAATGTCAGAATGATTTGCATTTCAGGCCACGCTACAGACCGTCTACACGAAAGGAGAGCTTCTTGTCATTTTACAATGCCTCTGACGTGGAAATAATTGCTGGCAAACATTATTCCGTCATCGACAGTGGTGGCTCTGACGTCACGAGTGAGCAGAGAGTGTCGGTGCTCAGGGTCATCCCGCATAAAAAATATGACGACACGGAGAAAGTGGCCAAACGTAATCTATCTATCTATCTATCTATCTATCTATCTATCTATCTATCTATCTATCTATCTATCTATCTCCTCGCGCGCGCGCGCGCGCGCGTGTGTGTATAAACTAGTTTCCACGCATTTCTCCGCCTATTGTTGCAGTTGTGTTACCCTCGTTTATTTTACTTCAAAGAGAAAAGTTGTTCGTTCAAAACTTTTTCTTTTTCTCTGTCGTCGTAACTCCACCACCTCCATCACCACCTCCCTACCCTCTCCCCTTCTACCACTACTTTCATCCTTATGATTGTCCTGATCACGATGATGATGATGATGATGATGATGGTGATCTTCTTCTTCTTCTCCTCCTCCTCCTTCTTGTTCTTTTTGTTATTGTTCTTCTTCTTGTTCTTGTTCTTCTCCATGTTCTTCTTATTCTTGTTCTTCTTGGTCTTGTTCTTCTTGTTCTCCTCCTCCTCCTCTTCCTCCTCCTCCTCTTCCTCCTCCTCCTCCTCATCCTCCTCCTCCGTCCCCTTCTTCTTCCATCTCCTCTTAATTCTTCTTCCTCCCTTTCCTTTCTTCTCCTTCTGTTTGTCCTCCTCTTCTTCCTTCTTCTTCTTCTTCCTCCTCCTCCTCCTCCTCCTCTTCCTCCTCCTCCTTCTTCTTCGTCCTCCTCTCCTCCTCTTCCTCCTCTACTGTCTTCCTCTTCTCCTTCTCCTTCTTGCACCTGCCAATCCACAGAGAAGACAATCACTCATTCCTTTTTAAACCCCCCCCCCCCCCCCCCCCCCCGCCCCAACAGATTACGACCTGGCAATTCTGAAGCTGAGTAGCGCCCTGCAGTGGACAGCCTGGGTGTCACCAATCTGTCTGCCCAAGTACAGGAAAAAGGTCCACCTGCCTCCACACGCCTTCGTTGTTGGCTGGGGAAGCATTCAGCCTCGTAAGCACCGTTGTGAAGCCTTTGTGTCTTGTGGCGTGGGGTGTGGGGGTGGGCAGGTTTCGTTCTCTGTGTGTGCGTGTGCGTGTGTGTGTGTGTGTGGTGTGTGTGTGTGTGTGTATGTATGTGTGTGTGTGTGTCTCTCTCTCTCTCTCTTCTCTCTCTCTCTCTCTCTCTCTCTCTCTCTCTCGTCTTTTATCTTGTAGGTGAGGAAATGTCTTGCGAATGGATATGTATCCAGGATGTGTGTGTGTGTGTGTGTGTGTGTGTGTGTGTGTGTGTGTGTTGTGTGTGTGTATTATGTGTGTGTGAGTGTGTATGTGTGTGAGAGAGTGTGTGTGAGTGTGTATGTGTGTGAGAGAGTGTGTGTGTGTGTGTGTGGTGTGCATGCGTGGCTATACGTGCGTAAGTGTGTGTGTATGTGTGTGTATGTGTGTGTGTGTGTGTGTGTGTGTGTGTGTGTGTGTGTGCGCGCGCGCGCGCGCACGCTTGTATTTAGTCTGGACTTTTGGGGGGTTGTTGTTTGTTTAGGGGAGGGGGTGTTGGGAAGGGGAGTGTTTTGTGGGTCTTTTTTTTCTTGTTTAATTGGTTTTGTTTATTCATTTGATTTTTCGATTTCTTGATTTTTCACTAATTGAATGGGAGTTTGAGTGAAATATTTCATTGTTATTTGAAATGATCTTGTTTGTTAATTAATTGATTTATAATTATGTGTAACAAGTATGTGTACCATTTGACAATGTGTAGATGTTTATCTTTATGACTTATTAAGTTTGGTTGTGTTATTTTCTTGGCTCTGTTGTT
>CM054136.1:44706699-44739199 GCA_028751875.1 Rapana venosa
CTGTCTGTCTAGTTATCTTTCTGATTCGCTGTGTCTTTCTGTATCTGTCTGTCTCTCTAGTTATCTATCTGACTTGCTACTTATCTGTCTGTCTCTTTAGTTATCTGTCTCTCTAGTTATCTGTCTGACTCCCTAGTGTCTGTCTCTAGTTATCTGTCTGTCTAGTTATCTCTCTGACTCCCTGTGTCCTTCTGTCTCTGTGTCTGTCTGTCTCTCTGAGTCTGTCTAGTTATCTGCCTGGCTGTCTGTGTCTTTCTGTCTCTCTGAGTCTGTCTTTCCGTCTGTCTCTCTAATTACCTGTCTGAGTGTGTGTCTTTCTGTCTGTGTATGTCTGTCTTTTAATTATCTGTCTGACTCTCTGGCTGTCGCTCATTGATTTTGTTACCTCGGCAAAATGCAGTCAAGTCAGTGGTCGCTTGCAGGTTATCATTTGGAGAATCCTCAAACTACTTTTTCAAAGTTTGTGCATACTATTTCATATTTTTTAATGTTTAGAAGTTTACACATTCACTTCGTGTAGAACAACCATACACGAGCAGAGGATGCGAATGCTGTTATGAGATATTGTTTTCATTTGTTGTCCAAATAGTCGAGGAAATAAAGAGTGTGAATCTGCTCATGGGTTGTTGCTATCCTTTTTTGGGGGGTGGGGGTGGGGGGTGGGAGTGGGAGGGAAGGTAAACATTCTGGAACAGTCGAATGGTGATTGAGAGACAAACATCGATCATACATACATATAAAATCAAAGTACTCGAACAGATTTTTAGTCAAATCCTTTAATCAGAATAATCCACATAATAGTGGTTCACAAACTGGCATTCATATCTTTCAATTAAAAAAAAAAATCCAAACTTTTTGGCGCTTTTTATGATGGAGAGAGAGAGCGAAGCGAGAAGGAGAGAGAGAGAGAGAGAGAGAGAGAGAGAGAGAGAGAGAGAGAGAGAGAGATCGTTTACAACTTGGAACTTTCACTTGGCGATATTTAAACATAATCATGATCTGAGTAAATAGACACCACCCAACAGCTCAATGTCCATCTTCTCATCCAGCCAGGTTATTTCCCTATCATTTTCGTTTCCATGGTTCCATGCTGGAATCACCCTTTTGGCTTATACTGGCCAAAAATAGCAAAGAACAGCGTTCCTGAAGAGTTCGAATCGCCTTTTTCAAAGATCGTAGGTTGCCAGGAAGTGTGCGTGCGCATGCGTTGGCGGAAGACCTTGGGCATTCCGTCAGTCAGCTGAAGGCGTGTGGCTCCGTTGGTGATGGTCAGAACATCCTGACAGTTGAAGACGTTGACAAACTCTGCAGAAAGTAATGAAAACTGTTTAGCTGAGAACACAGTATTGCTTACTGTTGATATACTTGTGACTGACTGACTCTATGAATTTCAAAGCGCACAAAAGCCTTTATAAGTGTGATCCCACCTGCCACGATGTTAGCTTTTTGTTGTTGTAAAGCTTTCTTGGGCTTTTCTGAGATTTACGAATTGGAAATAAACTCTTCGTTGTCTAAAAATTTTTTTAAAAACACACGAGAAATTCACGTGTGTTACAAGCGTGCATCGCTAAAAATAATAAACAAGCAAATGCTGATTCACACACAATCGTACAAATAAGTATCACAACCACACTCCCAGGCAACAATTTCCAACAGCTGGACTTAGTTTTTGGATGGTGGTGGTGTCTGATCGTACTAGACTTCAGTCTTTAAGTCATCTTGCACATTCGGACAAAGTTGACACGAATCTTAGAATCCGATTTTTGCTTCACAAAACGTCAGCATTTTCGAGTGACAAACAATTGCTTCGTGGGGAAGGGGAAAAATGACAAGCAGATTGCAAACTGACTGTTTTGAATTATCTAAGGCAACCAAGGTCGTCGCTGCTTAATCTTAGATTGGGGAGAGCGAGTGCACAGACCACTGAGCTATCACGTCCCTGTTGATGACGTCTCTCTCTCATATGCATCTGAAATATGGGGACTTACTGTTAATCCACAAATAGAAAAAATACATACATATGCTATCAAACGTTTCTTAAATGTCCCAATCCATTCGTCAAATACTGTACTATATGGAGAAACGGGAAGATATCCTTTAAACATCAGAACGTCTGTTAAGTGTATTAAGTACTGGCTAAAACTACTGAAACTTCCAGGGTCACGTTTATGTAGGCAGTCTTATGACATGATGGTTATACAAATGGAGGTGGGTAAGAAGAATTGGGCATATCAAGTTAAAAAGTTTTTATCAGAACATGGTTTTGGAATCGTGTGGTTGTCTCAGGAAGTAGGTAGCGAGCATGGGTTTATTTCTGAATTGAAAGACAGACTCATTGTTCATTTAAACAAAATTTGCACTCGGACATGGAAAGTAAAGATAAATACTGCTGTTTTTTTTCGTTTAAGTGTGCTTTTCAAGCTGAAAAGTATCTTCGAATAGTCACTGACAAATGGCACCGACTAATTTATGCAAGATTTCGACTAAGAACACTCGGCTTCAATGCAAACAAAAGATGGTTTCAACCTGAGACGTCCACACAGTTCCCATGCCCTATGTGTGGTCATATTCTTGATGATGAAGTGCATTTCCTGTTTCATTGTCAGTCATATGTTTCCATACGTGAAAACTGTGGTGTTCTCAATCTAGAAGCTTTCCGAAGGCAAGATATTTTTTCTATCTTATCGTCCGATGATGATATTGTGATCAAATCGGTGGCAAAGTTTATTGCTGAAGCACTGAAATTAAGACAATTACAGCTAAGTTCCAATTAGCTTAACATTTGTGACTAAACTAAAGTAACATTTATATTATGTAAACTCCAGCATTTTGTGAAACACATAAAGAAACATTTATAATTACGCTGTAGTCTCCAGCAAGAATATTTTTTGAAAATTTCACATACAATGTCAATGGATGGTCTAATATAGAATGTTCTTTTCATTATTTTAGTTATTGCTTATTGGTTCCTATTGATCATCCTTGTTATTACTTTGTGTTCATTTTGAAACTGAGTTTACGTCAGAGCTTAAAGTCGTATCCGTTCATAAGAGCTCATTTTTGGTTTTTTGGTTTTCATTACGTTAAATGCATCATGTGATTTTTCTTGTATTTATTTGTATTTACAAAAGAAAGTCGTATATAACCACCCTTGTCAATAGGCCACTTTGGGCAATGACAATAAATTGGTCAAAGCGTCAAAAAGCGTCTCTCTCTCTCTCTCTCTCTCTCTCTCTCTCTCTCTCTCTCTCTCTCTCTCTCTCTCTCTCTCTCTCTCTCTCTCTCTCTCTCTCCTCTCTCTCCTCTCTCTCTCTCTCTCTTTTCTTCCTTCTCTTATATGAAAAGGAATACACAAAATAAGAAAATTGCAAAACCTCAAAATGACCTCGACATTTTCGGATATTGTGACTAATGTGATGATGTAATTAACATAATTAATGCTACAAGAACTGGAAACAGGACTCTAGCAGTTGCTTTACATTGCTTCTTTCACATTTTGTTCTTCCTTTAAAAAAAGAAAACATACCAAATTTGCATTTGTACCTCACATACACACACTCACACACTCAAACACACACATACTCTCTGTCTGTCTGTCTCCCTCTCTCTCCCCCTTTCCCTCCGCACACTCCCCCCTCTCTGTCTGTCTGTCTGTCTGTCTGTCTCTGTCTCTGTCTCTCTCTCACCAGTTCCAGAGGGAAACCTTTGAAATCCAGTGATAGTTTTGTCCACTGAGCCACGCCTGCCCACGTTCGTTACCGCCACCAGCAGCTGTGGCATCGGAGAACAAAAAACACATATAAAGAAACAACAAATAATATTATTCAAGACATGAATCAACCTCAATCTGTTGTACAGTAAATCCGTCTATATCAATATTTGAAAAGAACGATCAAGATGATTAATTTGTTTTACAAATCCGACAAAAAGTACTTCAGACTGTTGTCTACTTTATCTCCCCCTTCCTTGATGGAACGCTATAGCCGAGTGGTTAAGACCGCTTAAATTCGATCCCGTGGGTACATCAAATCCTTAGTTCCAGTCTCGGTGACGTCTCGCGAATTAACGGTCGGGATTTTTTTTAAACGATCTTCCAGGTCAATTTCAAGCGCAGGCCTGCAAGTGCCTCAATTTTCTTTGTGTATATACGCATGCAGAAGATCAAACTTGCACGTTAAAGATCCCGTTATTCATATCAGCGTATAGTGGGTTACGAAAACACAAACGTACCCAGCATCCAACTTGTACAATGTATTGGGCTAGTCTAAAGTTGGAATGTATCGGCTGAGGCCAGCGGACAGACCTCCTGTAAAGTCACAAGCACAGGAGATGACCAGACACTACCCACCCCGCTTGGTAAGGGAACGGAGAGAGAGAGAGAGAGAGGGAGAGAGAGAGAGAGAGAGAGAGAGAGAGAGAGAGAGAGAGAGAGAGAGAGAGAGAGAGGAGAGAGAGAGCGAGAGAGCGAGAGAGAGAGAGAGAGAGAGAGAGAGAGAGAGAGAGAGAGATGTGTTATCATGTATCCTCGATAATGTAATGCGCCCGTCTTAACGGACGTCGTTTTGATTGTGGAGCCGAGTAAAGGTCATCCTCCTTTTTTTTTTTTTACAATTTATTTATTTATTTTAATTTAGTTTAGTCATGGGCATGCAGTCCGACAAAAGGCCAGGGCGTACAAACGATTTTCCTCTGCCTCCGCCGTGTTTCCTTTCAAATCAACTACTCAATAGCAGAGAACAAAGCCAGAAGAAAATTAAACATCATGCGGAAACTGGGGAGCAAACGCAAAATTACTGAAGACAGTCTACCAAGGCGCAGTAAGACCTTACCTTGAATATGGATCTAACTCTAGGATGACATCTGCCAAGACTCACCATCAAACTCTTGACAAGGTCCAACATCAAGCACTAAGAATCATTACAGGGGCAATGAAGTCTACACCAATCAACAAAATGGAAGAAGTGACTGGCATTCCTCCCCTATCTACAAGAAGAGAACAGAAGGCCCTGATACAATCAAAGAAATACGAGTGAACTACAGATCACCCAATGAAGACAAGGATAAAACAACTATCCTCATGCAGGCTAAAGCGATCTAGCTTTGCCCTTGAAACTAGAGGCCTAGTACGAAAATACCAAGCAAATCTTCCAGACCATGTCAAACCTTTCTCTTTCTCTCTTGACACACCACCATGGGAAGAAAGAAGAACTGATACCAAAGTAAATACCTCTGTCCCCCACATAACAACAAAAAATGAGCAGAGTGAAATTGTGAAAAAGACTCTCACACTAGCCATGTTGGAAGAAAGATACCCCCAAGAAAGCTGGATTCACATATACACCGATGGATCAGCAACTGATGCTGTCAAGTGTGGAGGTGCGGGGGTCTACATTCAGTACCCTAATGGAGAATGGAAGGCTGAAGCTATTCCAACAGGCCTGCATTGTACTAACTACAAGGCTGAAGTAGAAGCCCTGATCCATGCAGCAAATGTCATCAACAGCAGAGTGGACAACAACACCCAAGTCGTCTTCCTGACCGACGCACTCTCTGTGCTGCAGTCCTATAATGCCGGACAACTGAAAGATCTGGAGAAGGCACTGCACAGTATTAACGCCTTACGCATAGAGCTCCAGTGGATCCCCTCCCACTGCGGCATTAAAGGAAATGAACAAGCAGACAAGATGGCCAAAATAGGGGCAAGAGAGGAGCAAGAGAACAATCCTGTCAACCTAATGGAGATGAAAAACATCATCAAATCTCTCTTCAGATCACAATTCAAACCAGACCCTTATCACCAGCTTTCACGACAAGCACAGGTGGTCATTTTCAGACTACGCACAGGGCACAACAGGTTGAATAAACACCTCCACAGAAAATTGAAAATTACACCATCTGCTATGTGCCCCTGTGGAGAAGAAGAACAGGATACGGCCCACATCCTACAAGACTGCAGGACCTCCAGACGCTAAGGCTGGAAGTGTGGCCTGAGCCCACGCCTCTGGAGCAGAAACTGTACGGCACGGTGGATGACCTGCAGGCAACTGCTGAATTCCTCAGAAGATCTGGTCTCACAACATAACCCAGGCAACGCAAAGAAAGAAGAACTACTTAATGCTAGTCCTCATCCAATCGTTAGCCTTGTAGCACTTTCAGTTTCTACATTATGAATTTACTGTGGTGGGCATAAACCCTTTAAAAATCACTGAAACACTTTCTTTTTCTGGGGGAAGGAAATAGCAGACAGTGGATTTTTAATTAAAGATCCCAAAACAGCATATACATTTCAGATTTTCCCCCCTCAAAAACTGATACATAACCTGCACATCCCCACTCTGACCCACACATCTAGGATGCATGGACGCGTGCATACACTCTCAACCACTCTGCCAATCTCTTCTGTTTTTCAACACAAAGAAGACAACATGTTCCGTAGTTGTAAACTATCCATACCTCAGAATTGTCGCCCCTGGCAAAGACCAAAGTGTTTTCATCCACATACAGCTCCACCTGGTTCCGGTCGGCGAAGTTCACTCCCTTGGATGTCTTCCGGATGTTCGTCATCGACTGGATGAACTGTAAGCAGACAGACGGAGAGAGGATGATAAGCGTTGTTTATCACACAGAGGGAGAGGCAGAATGGTACCAGGCAAACGATTCCTTCTTACCTGCAGCACAGACTTGGAGAGGGACGTAAGTGCATAATTTAGGAGACGGTTACACGATACAGGATAGGGTAGAACCGCCTAGAGATAGATCCTTTGATGATATCAATGGTAAAGATGCATAAGAACGTGTACCCATGACAATCATAGTCATCATCTTTTGCCTACATATAATAATGGTTGCTATATCATAAACATAGAAGAATTAAGCCACGAAAAGAGGACTCATTGCCCTATGGACAACTCCACGAATATATGATCTGTGATCCCCTTAACACAGATATAGACCATACTACACAGACACAGATGATACCTCAGAGATGTAGAGTCTGCCATACAAAAAAAAATCTCCTGTTACCCCTCTACCCATGCCAGACAGTACAGACGGTGTACTCCACGACAAGTATCCCCAGTCACCACCATACACGCAGAAAAAGGGCTGTTTCACACAGACGCGCTTCATTTCGTAAAAGTCAACGGTTACCCTACAAACAGAAAATGGACTATGCACACGATTTTTATAAACAATAACCCTGTACACAAAAGGACTGGTCACCCCACACAACCTGCCCCCCCAAAACCATGTGTTCTGCCCGGCACAGCGGAAGGCAAGCAGAGCAGAGGCCCTTCTTCTTTCTTTCTTTCTTTCATCTGCCGCTGGTGCCTTTCGGCGTCGCGGGGAGACACAGACGTCTGTCTGCAGAGCAGAGGCCCAATCCAAGAACATCCTGGTCCGACAACATGCAGGCCTGGACTCTCACCAGCCCCACAGCCCAAGTCCTGCACACAACAGAGGCCCCAGGGTGCTGGCAGGCTGGCTGGCTGGCTGGCTGGCTGGCTGGTGCACTGTACCGTCTGTGCCCAGGTACCTAAGGTACATGTCGCCCCGATGAACGTCAACGCCGCTTATATGAGAAAAGGCCAGCAGGTCCAATACCAACACACACCATCACTCCTCCCTCTCCTCTCCTCTCTCCTCTCTCCTCTCTCTCCTCACACACACACACCACGCACGCGCGCACAGACACACACACACACACACACACTTTTCCACACCTTTTTAAAATATTTTATTCCTCCCCTATTCTGAGATTCACCGATGGTGAGATTGTGTGTATGCGATCGTTAACTTTTTCCCAGCGTTAAGGTTGTCACATTCTGATTTCGGGGATGATATTTAAACTCGACACCAGTGTGCCTGCGGCTTTTTTGCTTTTGTTGAAATTTTGTCAGCCCTTCCTACTGGCCTACTTTTCTGAAAAGCGGAACGGGTTTTAACGTGTGTGCAAGAAGTTCTGCGTGGATTCGTACACGGGACTTCGGTTTATAGTCTCATCCGAAGTGGATTTGGGGAGAGTGGAGTCGGCAATAATGTTAACTCCAGGGTTAAAAAAAATTCCCTTTGAACTGGCGGTCTCGGTGATAGTTCAAACCTGGGATCAATCCCTGGCCATCAGATTGCGAGTGCAATGCTCTAACCACCAGGCCATCCAGTTCCCTGCACAAAATTCTGGAATGACTAGTTACCCTGTACATAGAAGTGGAGGTGGAGTAATATGGCCACAGGGACTCTCTGTTCTTGGGGTCACCCTCTCCGTGGAAGGCCTGTTCTGTCCCGTAGTAGATCACTGGGATACCCTGCAACAGTAGGTACCCTGACAAAGCTTAAGAAAAGGCTGGAAGGGGAAGTATAAAGCACCTACACACACAGATAGAGAAAGAGAAAGAGAACTCAGAACTCAGAACTCAGAAATTTAATGTATCTCAGCCTTAGAGAGAGAGAGAGAGAGAGAGAGAGAGAGAGAGAGAGAGAGAGAGAGAGAGAGAGAGAGAGAGAGAGAGAGAGAGAGAGAGAGAGAGAGAGAGAGAGAGAGCAACGAAGTACATACAGAAGCAGAAAAGGGACATTATTATCAGAAGGAAAGAAGGAGGAGGTAAGGATAAAAGAAAATAAATTTAACAGATCAACAATGTCGGTTACTCGAAACATACACATGAAAGACCATTTTGTTATAATTCAAAATCAACCCACCTGGCAAACTAGCAACCATCCAACCAACCAACCAACCAACCAACCAACCAACCAACCACCCACCCAACCAACCAACCAACTAACCAACCAACTAACCAACCAACCAACCAGCCAACAAACCAACCAACCAACCAGTAAGCCAGGCAAGCAAGCAAGCAAGCAAGCAGCTTACCAACTAACCATCCATCTACCCGACAAACAACCAAAATGGAGTAAAAGAGAGTGCAGCAGTAGCAGCAGCAGTAGAAGGAACAATAGCAGCAACAGCAGCACAGCAGCAGCAGCAGCAGCAGCAGCAACAGCAGCAGCAGCAGCAGCAACAGCAGCAACAACAGCAGCAACAACAGCAGCACAGCAGCAGCAGCAGCAGCAACAACAGCAGCAGCAGCAGAAGCAGCAGCAGCAGCAACAACAACAACAACAACACTCTAAGGACTTTAGTAGGTCGCGAAGCAGATTTCCTGTGCCTGGATCTTTTTAACTGGTCTGATGTCCAAGCAATAAACTGACACTATTCATCACTCATCTTTTGGCCACAGAAGATCTCCAATGAAGACCTACTACGGAGATGCAGGCAGGAAGACATGGGAACCATCATCACCAGACGACAGTGGAAGTGGATTGGGCACATCCTCCGAAGAGACCCACAGTCAATCACAAAAACAGCATTGCACTGGACCCCAGAAGGAAGGAGAAAGAAAGGAAGACCAAAAGCAACGTGGAGGAGGACTGTAGAAAGTGAGATGAAGGCCATGCAGCACTCTTGGGGATCAGTGACTAGGTTAGCTCAGGATAGGCAGGAGGGGAAGCGCTTTATTGCTGCCCTACACACCACTGGATGTAATGGTTAATGATGATGATTCATCACTCAAAGAAAAATCTGAACTAGTTGTGGCAAAACTGAGTCCATTGTTTTACCAGATCCTTTGAAGTGGTTGTTATTTTCTGTTGAAAATCAACCAGAACATTGATCCCAAGATGTAGAGCCCTGGTGTTAAAGGCATGTTCTGTTGTTGGTTCGTTTTTACAATGGTCTTTGAACCTTTCGCCATATGAGGGCTTTTTTGTTTCTTAAAAAAAAACGGACACTTGTGAAAACTGTCAAGCATCCTTTTATCTTGAAACATATACGACTTGGAATAGTTTAGAAGCTCACTTAATACAATGATCCCTGAAAATTTTGGCATCTGACTATTTTTTGTTATTTTTTTTTCTTCGTTTACTCGGTTAGAGCTCTGAGATTCACCAATAGTAAG
Organism: Rapana venosa; assembly: GCA_028751875.1. Classification (NCBI taxonomy): domain Eukaryota; kingdom Metazoa; phylum Mollusca; class Gastropoda; order Neogastropoda; family Muricidae; genus Rapana; species Rapana venosa. The sequence continues at coordinate 44,716,653 of CM054136.1, forward strand.
ATTTTACATATTATGCGACCGTCACTTTCCTCCCACCATGAAGGTAGCCACATTCCGACTTCGGGAATATTTTCATTTCTTTATCCCCCCCCAAAAAAAATCATGAAAATCATCAAAGTATCCTCTTGTCTTGAAACAAATACCACATTAATAATATCTCAGTATAGGTAAAGGAGGTAAAGGAGTCCCATAACCTATAAGGTCGTAGGGGAGCGAGGCGTCAGAGACCTCACTTCTCTAGGGCCAGCATATTGAGGGCGGCGCCCATCTCCCCTCTCCCTCGCTGCTTTACCTTCCCTGGCCCTAAAGAGGGCAGGTACCCATTTACAGCTGGGGGAACTGTACTGAAGCCAAGGCGCGCAAACGGTCACCCATCCAACTGGTAACCACGCTCGACGCTGCTTAACTTGGCTGGGGGGAAAGCGAGTGCTCCGACCACTGAGCTATCCCGTCCCCTATGTCCAGTATAGCATTACGAAACAGACACACAACACAGGTTTCTGTAAGTGGTATGTTAACAGACAAAAGGCACCGACTGACCTCACCGAAGAGGACGTAAGCCAGGGCGTTGGAGAGCAGCACAGTGTCATCCTGAAGGCTGAGGAAGCGGGGGAAGTCGTGGTTGTCCACGAAGAGACCCAGCACCGAAGTGTCCGAGAAACACCGCCTCTGGCCAACAGTAGGGATAATGTGACGTGACATGACATGACATGGTATGGTATGGCATGGCTAACTGTGGTATAGCTTTAACAAAAAAATTAAAATGATTTACCGTTTTGGCAGATGTGGGGGAAAGAAAGGTTGCACAAATAGAACATTCTACGAAAGAGAGAGAGAGAGAGAGAGAGAGAGAGAGAGAGAGAGAGAGAGAGAGAGAGAGAGAGAGAGAGAGACACACACACACACACACACACACACACACACACACACACACACACACACACACACACACACACACACACCACACACAACACATACATACACACACACACACACACACAGATTGACAGACAGACAAACAGATAGACAAACAGACAGAGAGACGTTATGAAATGTGAATAATGTTTTATGGAAAGAATATCAAATCAAATGAACGAGCAGACAGCCAGGTAGACAGACAGACAGACAGACAGACAGGCAGACAGGCAGACAGACAGAGATAGACAGACAGAGTGAAAAAGAAATATTTGTAATGTGCCCCGAATTTGAACATTATTTTCTGAAAAAGAAATCAAATCAAACGGACGAACACAGACAGACAAACGGTCAGAAAGACAAGACAAGCAGACACACAGACAGACATGAACAACAAAAAGCCCCACACCAAATCCTCGTACCCACCTAAAGACAACCAGAAACAAACCAACTTTTTTCTATTATTTATCATTTTAAAATTTTTATTCTTTTATATCGAGGATAATGGAATAAGCTTTTTTTTACATCCAGTCCCCGTGTGTATGCGGTTTTGTCAATTTTGTCACCTGTTCCCATCGGCACACAATGGCCTACTCTTCCGAAAAGCGGAACGGGTATTAACGTGTGCGCGAGACGTTCTGCGTGCGTTCGCACACAGAACCTCAGTTTATTGTCTTGCCCGAAGGACTTTTATAGGAAGAGTGGAGTCAGCACTGATGTTAACTCCAGAGGAAAAAAAAATCCTCTCGAACGAGATTCGAACCCGGGGTCAGTAGATCCCGAGCGCAAGGCGCATCATCACTCTATAGATATAATCACTAGGCTATCCCGTCCCCAAACTGATCCCCCCTCCCACCTGGCTAGCCTTCTAATTCCCTGACCTGCTCTCTGAGAGACTGGGTGATGCCAGTCATGGGGGCGAGCTGGGTGAAGACTCTCCTCAGGGCCCAGTACAGCGGGAAGTTGAGGACAGCGGGTAGCGGGCCCTGGTACCCCCCCGTGTAGCACGTGCGGTCCCCGTTGTTGGCTTCCCCGACCATGTACACCCCCGGCACACTGGCTGAGAAGTCCCTCCAGAAGGACTTGGGCATCTGTGAACACGGTAAAAACAGAAAAGTAACTTAAGCTGTATATGTGTTGTAAGAGGGGGGGAGCTAGCCATACTATGACACATAATAATTAATTATTCAGAAAAGCGAGAAACTGAAACTACAGACATTCAATTCGTGATGACGACGACGACGACGACGACGATGATGATGATGATGATGTGATGATGATGATGATGATGATATGATGATGATGATGTGATGATGATATGATGATATGATGATGATGATCGTTGTCGTCGTCGTCCTCGCCGCCGCCGCCGTCGCAGATCGAGTTCAATCCATTCCTGTTATTTATAGTCCTGCTGACCACAGAGGCCATATTTATTTTATTTATTTATTTTATTTTATTCTTTTATATCGAGGATAATGGAATAAGCACTTATGTACTTTTTTTTTAACATCCAATCCCCGTGTGTATGCGTTTTTGTACATTCTGTCATCTGTTCCCACCGGCACACAATGGCCTATTCTTTAAAAAAAATCGTGACTGTCATCTCGTAAAATTGAAATCTCATATTAAAACTGTGCCACTGTATACAGATGAAAACAAGATTGAAACCAACTCTTCTGTCGTTTCTCGTATCTATGCCCTAGCCAACCGTAAGGGTCAACCAAAGATGGTCGCCGCATTGTGGGCAAGGATACATATAGACACACAGAATGAGACAAAAACAAATAGCCGACTATTGAAAACCGATCTTGCTCGTCGTAAATAACTCTGACATACTAACTTATAGCAGACAGAAAATGCCAGGAAGTTGACGGGTAGAATATCGCGGAAAAAGGATCTTTAAAGAGTCTGCAGTAATATCCATGCTTGTGCCTGATATCCTGTACATCTGGACATTCCAGAAGCAAATGCTTGATGGTTAATAATAATAATTTAATAATAATAATAATAATAATAAAATGTATGGAACTTATATAGCGCTGAATCTTGTAAAGCAACAAATCAAAGCGCTCAGATGACATTTTTTTTAAAAATCGAGAATAATGGAATAAGCACTCATGTGCTTTTTTTTTTTACATCCAGTCCCCGTTTGTATGCGGTTTTGTAAATTTTGTCATCTGTTCCCACCGGCACACAATGGCCAACTCTTTCGAATAGCGGAACAGGATTTAACGTGTGCGCAAGATGTTCTGCATGCGTTCGCACACGGGGCCTCGGTTTATAGTCTCATCCGAAGGACTTATTCACGCATCACAAGTCACACACACACCATAGGGTTCCCTCGCCTTTGAGCGAACGAAAGTGAACAATGTGAGAGTGGCCTGTGAGTGTTTATTTCTCTCCCTTTCTCTGTTTTTCTCTCAAAAGCGGGAGACTTCCCACTGACAGATGCATACCTCAACCGCGGTGTCCACGCGGTAGCCATCAAAGCCATACTCCGAGGTGATGTCCCGGATCCACTGCAGCAAGGTCTGACGAACGAACGGCTCTGTTTCGTTCAGGTCCGGCAGCCCAGCCAACCGACACAGCTCCACCTGCCAGCGTGACACGCATGCAGACAGACGAACACATAGATTTACAAGAAGCAGTTGTATAGAGTTCACAGTAAGTTAGATTCCTGACACATAGCCATGATTCTCAGGACGTTTTTCCGCATTTCTTCTTTCGTAAGTTACGCTGGTACTTTGTGATCAAACTGGAATGAGTGAGCGTACAGTTAGTTACCAAGTTAAAACCCTAAGTTGTTGACAAGGGAAGATGTGTACATACATAGAAGTGAAGCTTTTCAGCTGATTCAAAATTTTATTTGTATTGTGAAATCATTGTTCTCTTCCATTGTATACCCCCCCCCCCCCCATCACTCCCTTTTGTTGTATTGTGGCCTAAGGCCGATGTACTATTAAACTATTTCAGAGTTCAGAGTTCTCTCTTCTCTCTCTCTCTCTCTCACTCTCTCTCTCTCTCTCTCTCTCTTCTTCTCTCTCTCTCTCTCTCTTCTCTCTCTTTCTCTCTCTCCATTTCTTTCAATGCTCGTAATAGATATTGGTTCGGGTTGAATTCTCCTTTTTGGGTCCTAATTTAATGGTTTTATGTGTTGTTTTTGATAAAATAATACAATACCTACAAAGAGCAGGGAATGCACATATAAAGCACACCAGTGCTTTTTCTAACATCCTCGAAAATAATAACTCCTCCTCCCCATCTTGCCTTACCTTGCCCACCTTACCTTGCCTTACCTTGCCTTGCCTTGCCGTGCCGTGCCTTACCTTACCTTACCTTACCTTACATTGCCTTACCTTACCTTGCCTTGTATTGCCTTGCCTTACCTTACCTTACCTTACCTTGCCTTGCCTTACCTTACCTTGCCTTGCCTTACCTTACCTTACCTTGCCTTGCCTTGCCTTACCTTGCCTTGCCTTGCCTTGCCTTACTTTGCCTTGCCTTGCCTTGCCTTACTTTGCCTTGCCTTACCTTGCCTTACCTTGCCTTGCTTTGCCTTACCTTGCCTTGTCTTGCCTTACCTTACCTTGCCTTGCCTTACCTTACCTTGCCTTACCTTACCTTACCTTACCTTGCCTTATCTTGCCTTATCTTACCTTACCTTACATTGCCTTACCTTACCTTACATTGCCTTGTCTTGCATTACCTTACCTTGCCTTGTCTTGCCTTATCTTACCTTATACCTTACATTGCCTTACCTTACCTTACATTGCCTTGTCTTGCCTTACCTAACCTTGCCTTACCTTACTTTACCTTGCCTTACCTTGCCTTGCCTTGCCTTACCTTACCTTGCCTTACCTTGCCTTACCTTACCTTGCCTTACCTTGCCTTGCCTTACCTTACTTTTCCTTGCCTTACCTTGCCTTGCCTTACCTTACCTTGCCTTACCTTACCTTACATTGCCTTACCTTGCCTGACCTGACCTTACCATGCCTTACCTTGCCTGACCTTACCTTACCTTGCCTGACCTTACTTTACTTTACCTTGCCTGACCTTACCTTACCTTGCCTGACCTTACCTTACATTGCCTTGCCTTGCCTTGCTAGGCCTTGCCTCTCTCTCTCTCATATCAAATATTAAAAAAACACCAACAACACATGAGCTGAGATTTATTTTCAAAAGTGTTGAACGTACGTACGTTATACGTTAGTTAGCACATCGACACCTACAGGCAGTAATGGTTTTTAACCAGCCTACCTGTGTCTGGTTGCTGAAGTCGGTGATCTCACAGAGGCGATGGTAGTGCCGGCTGTGGTTGAAGGGCACGAAGTCGGTGAAGTTGTAGGCACTGCCCACCGGGTATCCCATGTGGTTGGCCACCCTGATGCAGCCGCAGAACAACGACCAATCATAGCAGATAGACAGACAGATAGACAGACAACGACCAATCATAGCAGATAGTCAGACAGACAGACAGATAGACAGAAAGACAAGACCGCTAACAAGATAGACAGGCGGGCAGGCTGACAGACAGACAGACAAGCAAATAGCGAACAGATGACAGAATTGACCAAACCGCATACACACGGGCACTAGATGTAAAAAAGCACATAAGTGCTTATTCCGTTATCCTCGATATAAAAGAATAAAATAAAAAATAAAAATAAACTACCAACGAAGAAACTTGCAGATTTGTAAACGGAAGCACGCCGGCCCGCACACAGGTATGTATGCATGCACGCATGCACGCTGGTTCTCAGGCACGCGCGTACGCTCACACATACACATACATACATACACACACACACGCACGCACTTGTACCTGCATTACATACCCACCCCCATCGACACACATATTCGCAACCACGCATATGTAAAGGCGCATTCATTCAATCACACATGCACACAAATTGTACACGTAAACAACAATATATGCGCGCGCGCGCGCGCGCACACACACACACACACACACACACACACACACACACACACACACACACACACTTGCTTTTGACGGAGAGAGAGAGAGAGAGAGAGAGAGAGAGAGAGAGAGAGAGAGAGAGAGAGAGAGAGAGAGAGAGAGAGAGAGAGAGAGAGAGAGAGAGCGAGAGAGAGAGAGAGAGAGAGAGAGAGAGAGAGAGAGAAGAGAGAGAGAGAGAGAGAGAGAGAGAGAGAGAGAGAGAGAGAGAGAGAGAGAGAGAGAGAGAGAGAGAGAGAGAGAGAGAAAAAAAAAACACACAGACTTACACATCCATCATCACCCAAATGTCTCGATCATGACAGGTCTTGACCAAGTCCAATAACTCCTGTTTTGTGCCGAACTCAGGATTGACAGAGTAGATGTCCTTGGCCCAGTAGCCATGATAACCCAAGGCGGTATTTTCCACGAAAGGAGAAATCCAAATCGCATTTGCTCCTGTGATTAAAAAACCCCACAACAACCACCAACAAAACAGTTGATAAATGGAGAAGAACAATTATAAAAAGTTAATAAAGAAATAAGAAATAATATTTAGAAAGATGAGTCAATGAGCAAGCAACAAACCAAACGAATGAATTTCATTGACGAATGAAAAACAAATAAAACAAGCAAAAGAACCCCCAACAAACACCATCTCATTAAAGTAAGGACTCGGTAAATGGGTGGGTGGAGAGCTGGGTAGATGGGAGTGGGATGGACGGATGGGTGGACGGACGGACGGACAGATAGACTGAGTGGATGGATGGATGGATGGACGGATTTTTAGATGGGTAAACGGGTGGATCAGTAGGTGGGTAAGTGGATGGATAGAAGGGTGGATGGATGAATAAATGAATGAATGAGGAAGAGAGAGAGAGAGAGAGAGAGAGAGAGAGAGAGAGAGAGAGAGAGAGAGAGAGAGAGAGAGAGAGAGAGAGAGAAAGACCAAGAGACAGACACACAGACAGACAGACACACAGACAGACAGACAGAATTGAACCTCCTCTCACCCAGGGACTGGATGTAAGGCAAACGCTCCTTGATGCCTGTGAAACTGCCTCCACAGTAGCTCCTCAGATCCGAACACTGACTGGCTGGGGCTTGGCCACTGGGCCCAAAGCGATCTGTCAGCAGCTGAAAGCAGACACGGTGAAGTTCTCTTTTCTTCACTTTAACACTATGACATCTGTACTTCATACCGACACACAAACAATACACTATAACATCTTTACTTCATACATCTGTACACTATAACATCTTTACTTCATACACCAGAACACTATAACATCTTTACTTCATACATCTGTACACTATAACATCTTTACTTCATACATCTGTACACTATAGCATCTTTACTTCATACATCTGTACACTATAGCATCTTTACTTCATACATCAGTACACTATAGCATCTTTACTTGATACATCTGTACACTATAACATCTTTATTTCATACATCAGTACACTATAACATCTTTACTTCATCCATCAGTACACTATAACATCTTTACTTCATACATCTGTACACTATAGCATCTTTACTTCATGCATCTGTACACTATAACATCTTTACTTCATACATCATTACACTATAACATCTTTACTTCATACATCATTACACTATAACATCTTTACTTCATATCACACTATCAGTACACTATAACATCTTTACTTCATACATCAGTACACTATAACATCTTTACTTCATGCATCAGTACACTATAGCATATTTACTTCATACATCAGTACGCTATAGCATCTTTACTTCATACATCATTACACTATAACATCTTTACTTCATACATCAGTACACTACATCATCTTTACTTCATACATCAGTACACTATAACATCTTTACTTCATACCACACCATCAGTACACTATAACATCTTTACTTCATACATCAGTACACTATAACATCTTTACTTTATACATCAGTACACTATAGCATCTTTACTTCATACATCAGTACACTATAACATCTTTACTTCATACATCAGTACACTATATACCACAACACCATCAGTACACTATAACATCTTTACTTCATACATCAGTACACTATAACACCTTTACTTCATACATCTGTACACTATAACATCTTTACTTCATACACCTGTACACTATAACATCTTTACTTCATACACCTGTACACTATAGCATCTTTACTTCATACATCAGTACACTATAGCATCTTTACTTCATACATCAGTACACGATAGCATCTTTACTTCATACATCTGTACACTATAACATTTTTACTTCATACATCAGTACACTATAGCATCTTTACTTCATACATCAGTACACGATAGCATCTTTACTTCATACATCTATACACTATAACATTTTTACTTCATACATCTGTACACTATAACATCTTTACTTCATACATCAGTACAATATAGTATCTTTACTTCGTACCACAGCATCAGTACACTATAGCTTCTTTACTTCATACCACAGCATCAGTACACTATAACATCTTTACTTCATACATCTGTACACTGTAACATCTTTACTTCATACATCTGTACACTGTAACATCTTTACTTCATTTATCAGTACACTATAACATCCTTACTTAATACATCTGTACACTATAACATCTTTACTTCATACATCAGTACACTATAGCATCTTTACTTCATACATCAGTACACTATAGCATCTTTACTTCATACATCTGTACACTATAGCATCTTTACTTCATATATCAGTACACTATAACATCTTTACTTCATACATCAGTACACTATAACATCTTTACTTCATACATCTGTACACTATAGTATCTTTACTTCATACCACACCATCAGTACTCCACAACGATTTGAACAGTAAAGTTATTGTTATTGTCATATTATTTTTCTTTCTTTTTAAATTTAGTTTTTTAACTGTTAGTTGGCCAACTTTTCAGCCCAAAGAAGATTTTTAAATACACGAAAAATGTGTCTTTGCCAAATACTTCGATGTTGTGTATTGAGGTTTTTGTTGTTGCTCTTACATTCTTAATTGTTAACATTTTATTTTACAATTGTTCCTGCTTGTGTTGTTGGGGCTGTTGGTGGTAAAATATAATTGCCAGCTCTGTGTGTGTATGTGTGTGTGTGTCCGAACGCGTGTGAGTGTGTATCTGTTTTGCTCTGTGACAAATACTACCTACGTTATAGAGAAAATGCAAAAGAAGTAAGCTAAAGTGCACACATATTTACAACCACTCCAGTTGAAAGCCAGCGTTGTCAGGGGTGCCAACTGTGAATGCTTTTATGATCCCGAATTTTGTCTTGAAGATTTTAATGTCAATTATTTTGGCCTCTATTTCCTTTCCAAAACGTGTTCATGTATCTTTCCTTTCTTGTTTTGTTGTTGGCTGAGAGAGAGAGAGAGAGAGAGAGAGAGAGAGAGAGAGAGAGAGAGAGAGAGAGAGAGAGAGAGAGAGAGTTAGAGAGAGAGAGAGGAGAGAGAGAGGGAGAGGGGGGGAGTAAATGAATGAGAGATTAATTAATTCATTTATTTAATTATTCTTTTCTATTTCGAGGATAGTGGAAATAGCACTCATGGGCATTTTTTTCCCATCCGGTTCCGTGTGTGTGTGGAGAGAGCGAGAGAGGAGAGAGAGAGAGAGAGAGAGAGAGAGAGAGAGAGAGAGAGAGAGAGAGAGAGAGGGAATGACAATGACAAATTCTTTTATTTCGAGGATAATGAATAAGCACCCATGTGCTTTTTTTACATCCAGTCCCCACCCTTAGGGATATATGATAATGAAATAAAATAAAATAAAATAAATCCTATACCAATACAGAGAGAGAGAGAGAGAGAGAGAGAGAGAGAGAGAGAGAGAGAGAGAGAGGGGGGAGAGAGGGAGAGAGAGAGAACAAAAAGCAAGGCAAGTACATTAAAAGCATTTGTTTTCTAACACATATGTAGCTTTTTTCCCACCAGTAATCCACAAATACTCGCTCTCTCCTACCTGGTATATGATCCTAGATTTCCATTCTTCTGTCGTTCTTGCAGATGCAGCTGCCAGGAGCAGACTAAAAAGCACAACGGCCGACAGCATGCCACTAGTTGTCGGTGATCCTGCACACACAAAAACCAGGTTACTTTGTCATCTGTATGTGTGTCACAGCAGTGTTTTAACGAGAATCTTTACATAGGAAAGTTTTTACCGGTGCTACAGAAATATAATGCCCTACCCTTCTCTGACCACAGCCCTGTATGTGGGGGAAAATAAGAAGGAATTAATATAGCGCTATATCTTGCAGAGACAAATCAAAGCACTTGCACTCAACTCATTCTTACACAGTCATACAACTAGTAACAATGAATAGTTCCACCAAGTCCAAATGCGCGCGCGCGCGCGCGCACACACACACACACACACACACACACACACACACACACACACACACACACACACACACACACACACACACACACACACACACACACACACACACACACACACACACACACACACACACACACTAGTTATAGGCCCATAGCACTGACTTCCAACATTGGTAAGCTTATGGAGAAAATTATTCTTAAGAGGCTTGTATATTACTGTCAGAAAAATAAGGTAGTTCCTGTCAATCAAGCAGGCTTTCAAAAAGGTCGATCAGCAATTGATAACCTAGTTAAACTAACAACACAGGTAAAACAACAATTTGCAAGAAGAAAAAATCTACTCGCAACGTTTTTTGATGTAAGGAAAGCCTACGACCAAGTTTGACATGCTAAATTGCTGCATAAACTAAAGACTATTGGTTTTTCTGGGCATTTTTTCCATTATATTAAAAGCTTTTTATGTAAAAGAAGTATGCAAGTGAGAGTAGGGAATGCATATTCAGACTTTAGATCATTGCATATGGGTTTACCACAGGGTTCAGTTATAGCTCCTTTTCTGTTTAATATATTGCTACATGATTTACCCACAAAACTGTCTAAAGATGTTGTCTTAGTACAATATGCTGATGATATATGTTTATGGATGAATGTCACTATGAAGCGTGCTACAACAAAGAGGATGATAAATTATACCAGAAAAGTATATAAAAAAGAGCTAGATAATTTATTTATTTATTTATTTATTTATACCACTTTAAGTCACGAGATTTCTCTGCGTGAAATTCGGGCTGCTCTCCCCGGGGAGAGCACGTCGCCACAAGAGCAGCGCCACCCCTTTTTTTTTTTTGTGTTTTGGTCTGCAACTGTATTTCTTTCCCTATCAGAGTGGCTTTTTTCTAAGAATTTTGCCAGGGACAACTCTCTTGTTGCCGTGGGTTCTTTTTCGTGCGCTGCATAATTTTCTGTAACACACGGGACCTCGGTTTATCGTCTCATCCGAAAGACTAGCGCCCAGACCACCACTCATGGTCTAATGGATGGGGGAAAAGTTTCGGGCCCAGACGGGATACGAACCCGGACTTTTCGCTTTCTAGACAGGCGCGTTACCTCTAGACCACCGATCCAGTTTACATAAATATATTTTTGAAAATGGTCTGACATTATCTACAGAAAAAACGCACATAATGCTTTTTAATAATGGTAGTGATCCAGATACACTACCACAGTTTACGATTGGAGGGGAGCCAATTCAGTATAAAAATATGGTAAAATTTTTAGGCATTCAGCTTACATCAAAATTAACTTGTAATGCTCATATTGGATACATTTTAACAAAAGCAAGGAAATGCATCAATTTTCTTAAAATAGTTAGCAGACAGTCATGGGGACAAGATATCTTCACTCTTAAATGCTTGTCTAAGTCACTTGTACGTTCCAAACTGTCTTATGGACAAGAGGTCTTTTTCAGTGCTCCTAACTATTTACTTAAAAAACTACAAAGTATAGATTGTAAGGCGTACAAACTTGCACTTGGGGTACCATTCCATGCATCCACCATAGGAACTTATAAGGAAATTGGGGAACTCCCCCTAGCTGAATACCGACAACTTTCATGCGCCAAATATGTTTTACGGAGCACGAATGACGAAAATTTTGTCTGTAGTGAATTAAAAGTTCAAGCAGAAACGAATTTTCCAAAAAGGGCTAAACAAATTTCGTGTTTAATGCCTATTGGCACTTATGTATCAGACCTCTTTCAAAAATCTAACCTTAACCAATATGACTTAGAAACACAAAAAGAAGCTTTACCTTGTCCTTCATGGAAGATGAATAAAGCCTGTTTTGATATAGAGTATATTGATGAAAAAAAGAATGAAAATCAAAACATCATGGTTGCAGATGTTCGGTCGCATATTGAAAATAAGTATGCTGACTGCTTAAAAGTTTATACAGATGGATCTGTTTTAGAAAATCATGACTCAGGCTCTGCATTTGTCATACCAGCACTTAAAATTGAGAAATCGTACTATCTTGGTAAACATCGTTCAATATTTACAGCTGAACTTATTGCAATTCTTGTGGCTCTTAATTATATTCTTAATTTTCCATTTTCTTTCTTTCATATCTTGCTTTGTGTTGACTCCAAATCAGTATTGTATGCTATAAAATCCCCAAACTTCAAGAAAGTCTCTAAAATTATTTTTGAAATTAAATATGTCATACACCCCCTAAGTTTAAGAGGTATTCCTGTTTCTTTTTGTTGGGTGCCTTCTCACGTTGGAATTTTTTCAAATGAGTGGGCTGACAGAGCTGCAAAAAAGGGGTCAAGACATGACATGGAATCGATAGAACTGGATGTTCCCTTATCTATACAGGAGGGATACCGTATATTAGAACAAATTTCATGGGGTAAGTTTAAAGAATCTGGTCAATTCAAGGAAAGATATTTAAAAAATTGCCCGACCACTTCCCATATTTTTGGTTATATGACTCCTCAAATAGATTCGCGTTTTATAACTGTGAGAAGGGTTCATTCACTATATTTTAGAATGAAGTTAAATGCATTCCTTACAAAATTTTGTAAACATGTCAGATGTCTATGTGGAGATCATATTTCCAATACTCATATCATATTTGAGTGCCCTATTGTAAAACCTTTTTTACCTACATTTTCTGAACAGTCTCTGGAAAATATATTTGAAAATTCAAAATTAGCCCTTGCCATTGTTAGATGTTTATTGCATAGTCCACTCGATTATTTATTGTAGTTACATTATTGTTATTTCATTTTTCTACGTTGTTGAGTTTTAAGTTTGCTCCTGTTTAAGAGTATTATTATTACTTTTCTAGGTGTGTTGTTGGGTTTTGTTGTTGTTATTATTATTTTTTTTCTTTTTCTTAAACAAACAAACAAACAAACAAACACCCAACACGGATGCTATTTCTTAATCCTTTCTCCTTTCACTCCTTCTTCTTCCTTCTCTAAACTCCTTTACACTTTCTACTTCCCTCGTCTAATATCACTTAGAGTGAACAGACGTTAAATTGAAGACAACAACAACAACAACAACAACACACACACACACACACACACACACACACACACACACACACACACACACACACACACACACACACACACACACACACACACACACACACACACACACACACACACACACACACACACACACACACACACACACATCCTGGCAGGGCGATAGAATCTCGGCCGTTGTTTGAGAATATTTATCTTTCTTTTTTATGTACAATCTCCTGAATTTGTGTTTCAGGATTTGTTTGTTTGTTTGTTTGTCTTTTTTCTGTATTTGAGTTTATTCTTCCTGTTTTAACTGAATTTAATTTAACTTTTTTTTTTCGTTCCTCGGATAAAGCTCTGAGGTTCATCATTGATGACAGTCTGAGATTGCGATCGATTGTGCTCACCATTCCGACTTTTGGGGGATGATTTGTTTTTCTTTTTCTGTCTTTTTCTTCTTCTTTCTTTCTTTCCTTTTCTTTCTTTCTTTTTTTCTCTTTCTTTCTTTTCTTTCTTTCTTCTTTCTTTTCTTTCTTTCTTTCTTTCTTTCTTTTCTTCTTTCTTTTTTCTTTCTTTTCTTTATTTCTTCCTTTCCTTCCTCCCCCCCCCCCCCCTCCTTCCGTCCGTCCGTCCGTCCCGTCCTTCCTTCCTTCCTTCCTTCCCTCCCTCCCTTTCTTCCTTCCTTCCTTCCCTCCCTCCCTTTCTTCCTTCCTTCCTTCCCTCCCTCCATCCCTACCTTCCTTCCTTCCTTCCTTTATCAAACTATGATATTATCCTAAAATACAGCCTTTATCCTGGTTTCTCTAAACAGATACGAGTAAACGTGTAGCCGACAGCAGGACGAATCCCCGAGGACTGACTGTTCCAATGCCTGTTGATCCTGCTCAGGACACAGCCAGTCACAGATGGCATAGCAAGGCTAGCTGTCAGCACGACAAGCCCCGAAAGTTCAACATAGAACTCTACTTTCTCTCTCTCTGTCTCTGTCTCTGTCTCTGCCTCTCTCTCTCTTCTCTCTCTCTCTCTCTCTCTCTCTCTCTCTCTCTCTCTCTCCTCTCTCTCTCTCTCTCTCTCTCTCTCTCTCTCTCCTCTCTCTCTCTCTCTCTCTCTCTCCTTCTCTGTCCATTTAAATCCCAGAGAAGTCAAAGAGGCATCGAGGCAAGTCCAGGTTGTACGATACAGCAGAGCAGAGCGCAGCAAAGCGCAGCACAGCACAGCACAGCACAGCACAGAACAGAACAGAACAGAACAGCACAGCACAGCACAGCACAGCACAGCACAGAACAGCACAGCACAGCACAGAACAGAACAGCACAGCACAACACAGCACAGCACAGCACAGCACAGAACAGAACAGCACAGCACAGCACAGCACAGCACAGAACAGAACAGCACAGCACAGAACAGAACAGCACAGCACAGCACAGCACAGAACAGAACAGCACAGCACAGCACGGCACAGCACAGCACAGCACAGCACAGCACAGCACAGCACAGAACAGCACAGCACAGCACAGAACAGAACAGAACAGAACAGCACAGCACAGCACAGAACAGAACAGCACAGCACAGCACAGCACAGAACAGCACAGCACAGCACAGCACAGCACAACACAGCACAGAACAGCACAGCACAACACAGCACAGCACAGCACAGCACAGCACAGCACAGCACAGCACAGCACAGCACAGCACAGCACAGCACAGCACAGAACAGCACAGCACAACACAGCACAGCACAGAACAGCACAGCACAGCACAGCACAGCACAGCACAGAACAGCACAACACAGCACAGCACAGCACAGAACAGCACAGCACAGCACAGGACAACACAGCACAGCACAGCACAGCACAGAACAGCACAGCACAGCACAGCACAGCACAACACAGCACAGCACAGCACAGCACAGAACAGCACAGAACAGCACAGCACAGAACAGCACAGCACAGCACAAACACAGCAACAGCACAGCACAGAACAGCACAGCACAGCACAGAACAGCACAGCAACAAACAGCACAGCACAGAACAGCACAGCACAGCACAGCACAACACAGCACAGCACAACATAGCACAGCACAGCACAAACAGCACAGCACAGAACAGCACAGCACAGCACAACACAGCACAACACAACACAGCACAGCACAAAACAGCACAAAACAGCACAGCACAGAACAGCACAGCACAGAACAGCACAGCACAGCACAGCACAGCACAGCACAGCACAAAACAGCACAGCACAGCACAGAACAGCACAGCACAGCACAGGACACACAGCACAGAACAGCACAGCACAGCACAGCACAGCACAACACAGCACAGCACAAAACAGCACAGCACAAAACAGCACAGCACAGCACAGAACAGCACAGCACAGCACAGCACAGCACAGGACAGGACAGCACAGCACAGCACAGGACAGCGCAGCACAGCACAACACAACGCTGCGCAACACAACCAGACTAGATCCAACCGAACCTAACCCAACCTAACCCGCCACATCACTTTCCAACCCAACCTAACCTAACCTAACCCGTCATATCACTTTCCAACCCAACTAACCTAACCCAACCCCCCAAACCCCACAACACAACAAATTAAAACCCAACCCAACCAAACACAACCCAACACAATCCGACATAACACAGCCCAACCCAACATATCACAACACAACCCAACTCAACACGTTATCATGCAATACCACCAAAAAACCAACACCAAAACCCGGCACACTTCAACGGAATACAATACAGTTGGGTGTTTCTCAATTTAACATCCAGAACAGACACTCTGTCTTGTCTCACTCATCCTACCTGGGAATGACTCTCAGATCTGCAAGTACAAACAATTTCAGCCTAACATTTTTCAAAAACGCAGCATCATCTTGATGCACGCTTTGGCGCTTTGCTTACAGCAGTAATTAACAAAGCTTCTGGCCAGGTTAACTAATAATTATTATAATTATGACTGCATGCAAGCACAATGAGGTTCAATGCAGTAAGAGGCAATATGATTTTGACACAGCACAATACAAAACTACAATGTAGTACAATAAAAATACAGTGCGGAAAATGACTACTTATATACAAAATTCGTCTTAAAAGAACCCCCCCCCCCACCCCACCCCCCAAAACCAAACAAACAACAACAACAACCCAAAACAAAACACCAAACAAATCCAACCCAACAACAACCCAACAACAAACCCAAAACAAAACAAAAACCAAGCAACCTTGGATAGCGGTCTGTCCTTTACACCATCAAAATTACCGGGTAAGATAAATTTAATGTAGGGCAGTTTCGCTACATTGCACCTACACACTATGTCGACTGTAGAGTCGTCTTTTCCGAACCGGATTTCTCATCATTGTTTACTCTGTGTATGGGCCAAAGTGTCATCATGACATACAGCCTAGTTATCTATCTAAACACGTTTTTCATGTCAACACAACTATTGCGGACTTTCAAACTGCGTCGTCTTCATTTTTTTCTTCTTTTTGTCCAATCTTCCTTGAGGTTGGCTAGATGTGACGTCACCGACAATGTCTTCATTTTTTTTTCTCTGTCCGAGGAGAAAGCTTATCGGTTTTTCCGGTACAAACTTAGAGGTTATACACGTGCTCTTATTTTTTCAGTAGAATTCTTATTTTTTCAGTAGAAGGGAAAATGTAGATTATACATTTTCCCTGTTTCAAATATGTTGATGTTCCTAGTGACGTCACATCTAACCCGACTTCCAGAGAATTGAACATACATCTTTCTTTAAAGGGGAGAGAATAACTCCATGGTTAGAGCATCAGATCTGCGATTTGAAGGCCAAGGTGTCAGACATGGTTTGTTTGTTTTTTGGGAGAGGGGGGGAGGGGGTATAGTAAGTACAAATGTCAACTCAAGGGGGAAATTTTCCATCAAACGGATGCTTTATAGGAGACTCGAACTTTCTCCATGACTGTGTTACCGTTAGTTTAAATCTTACCATTGGAGTGAATCGGCCAAAGCCTAAATAAAACGAAGGTTAAAGGGAGAGAAACTTGCAAACTGAGGGCACCAATTAGACTTATGTCAGACTGTTGCTTCCCTTTAATCACGAAACTCTTGAAAGGGGAGACCTTCAATGCAACCTTGGTAGAAATTATTCAAAGCAAGAAGGACTGTTCCTTGACACCCTCCAAAAACTACAAATAAACAAAATAAAACAAAACCCAACAAAAACACTAACGCCCCCCCCCCCCCGAAAACAACAACAAAAAGCAACCTCCCCCCACAAAAATGCAAATAGGTAAAAAGCGACATAAGCCTACAGTTGCCTCGCTAATGGTAGGATTACAAATTTATGAGGAAAAAAGTCCAAACACCAGGCCTGAAAAACAAAATTGTTGTTGGTGTTGTTGTTTTTTGCTAGGACCAGTGGTTTGTGATCTGCATACAGCTACATACCATTGTGTCTAAATGCTACTGTGTACATATACATTCAGACGTCTTTCCCAAATGCTAACTTTAGGCTAATGCTAACCTTGTCCTTAACACTAACCTTGTCCTTAACCCTAGCCCCACCACAGTCATGTTGACACAAAGGCAGCAGGTACCTTGGTACAAGCTCACTCAGTGGCAGATATTTTCTTAGGACTGAGAACGTGTTTAATTCGATAAGCATTATTACAACAAAAGCATACAGTACATTATCTTGGGGACGGGATAGCTTAGTGGTCAGAGCACTCGCTTTTCCCCAGCCAAGGTTAAGTAGCATCGAGCGTGGTTACCAATTGGATGGGTGACCGTTTGCGCACCTTGGCTTCAGTACAGTTCCCCCAGTTCACCCAGCTGTAAATGGGAACTTGCCTCTTTAGGGTCAGGGAAAGTAAAGCAGCGAGGCAGAGGAGATGGGCGCCACCCTCAATATGCTGGCCCCTAGAGAAGCTAAGGTCTCTGATGCCTCGCTCCCCTACACGACCTTATAGGTTATGGGATACCTTTGCCTTTAGCAAGAAGCTTGGAGCTTATATCGTGCTGGGTGTAATGGAAACATTTTATGCAAACAAATCTTAGGATTTCAAAATGACCAGGGGAGTAGGTTGATTGTTTTGGTTTGTGGGGGAGGGGTTAATGAAGGAAGAAGGTATGTATGGTCAAAAGTGTGTGGAGGGATGGGGTGTGTGGAAATTTTTTTTTTCTTCTGGAAGGGTGGAGTGGGGTGGGGTGGGGGTGGGGGAGGGATACGTTAGAGAAAAGTGTGTGCAGAAAGAAGGGGTACAATGAATGTGCAGAAGTTTGGACTGGAAACAGAGGGGGAAAAGTGGGCGTGTGTGTGTGTGTGTGTGTGTGGGGGGGGGGGGGGGTGTATGTGAGTGAGTGTGTGTGTGCATGCGTGTGTGTTGTGTGTGTGTGTGTGTGTGTGCGCGCGTGTGCGTGTGTGTACCCATTTATAGCTTGGTGAACTGGGGGACTGTATTGAAGCCAAGGCGCGCAAACCGTCACCCATCCATCCACTTGGTAACCACGCTCAATGCTGCTTAAAACCTAACCTTGGAGAAAGCGAGTATTCTGACCACTGAGCTATCCTGTAGTGTTGACGAACCCCCCCCCCCCCCCCCCCCCCCCCCCCCCGAAAACCTGTTCATTTCAACAAATCGCACAATTCCAAACCCTCCACAAAACCCCTTTCACTTCTCTTCCCAAAAAATGTGATCCACGCCAAACGCCTTTTGTCTTTGCCTTTCTCGTGTTAAGAGGAACAGTTGAGTTTTCAATCGGCTTTTCAACTAAATCGTCTGGATCAGCTTCACATGATCTCATTTAATGTCATGACCAATCAAGCTAAAAGCTCCACCTCCATCTTGGTCCTCACAACGTCCGTCTCTCTCTCTCTCTCTCTCTCTCTCTCTCTCTCTCTCTCTCATCTCTCTCTCTCTCTCTCTCTCTCTTCCACAGCGGTAGTGGAATGCAAGGGGAGGAGGGATGGGAGGGTCGGGAATGAGGGTAGGGGGTAGGGATGGGCTGGCAGGTGGGAGGGGGTGGGTGGGGTTGGGGGGTGGGAGGTGGGGGGGGGGGGGGGGGGGGGTTCCCATTCGGGTAATTACAGCGCTGTCGCTGACACATCCTGTCAGGTTTCCATTTCAAGGGCAGGAAGTCCCTTTTAACCCCGGAAGTTCTGGCACGTGCTGGAAGTTCATCAGAAGACGGACAGGAATTCCCATTCTTTGGGGCGCTTTTGTTCTTTTTTTTTCCCCTTTCTTTTCTCCTTCCCTTTTGGTCTTCTTTCTTCTTTGTCTTTGTGTTGATTGTCTTTTTTGTCTGTTTTGTTGTGTTTGGTCATTGTTTGGTTTATCATCCTTTCTTCTTTTGTATGATCTTTTCATTTTTTGAAATCCTTTTCTTTCTTTTGCTTGCTTACTTCTTTTCTTCTTTCTTTCTTTCTCTTTTTCCTTCTTCTCTCCCCCTTTTCCCCCCCCCCCTCTTTCTTTCTTCTTTCTTTCTTTCTTTCGTTTCTCTCTCTCTCTCTCTCTCTCTCTCTCTCTCTCTCTCTCGCTCTCTCTCTCTCTCTCTCTCTCTCTCTCTCTCTCTCTCTCTTCTTTCTTTCTTTCTTTCTTTCTTTCTTTTGGTGTGTTCATTCGTTTTGGTTGCTTTCTATCTTTGTTTCACATGGATGAGCTTTTGCATATAGAGAGGGGTGGGATAGGCGTGGGGGGGCAGTGCATTTGAAGAGAGATAGGAAGAAATGAAGATGTAAAACAATAGGAGAAGACACGAAAGAGAATGAGTGAGAGAGAGGGAGAGAGAGAGAAAGAGAGAGAGAGAGAGAGAGAGAGAGAGAGAGAGAGAGAGAGAGAGAGAGAGAGAGAGAGAGAGAGAGAGAGAGAGAGAGCCTTTTGCTCTGAAATAAAATCGTATCTTGCATTCTTCAAGAAATTAGTATTAGTTCATGCTATTTTGAATCAAAGTCGTTGAAAACATTCAGTATTCTGGATGTCATTAAAAAAAATCCTTTTATTTGGCTTGTTTCTACAGGGATATAATCATTAATTTGAAATCTCTCTCGCATCTCCAACCATGCATGCATGTATGTATGTATGTATGTATGTATGTATGTATGTATGTATGTATGTATGTATGTATGTATGTATGTATGCATGTATGTATGTATGTATGTATGTATGTATATGTGTGTGTGTGCGCGTGAGTGCGTGCGTGCGTGTCTGTGTGTGTCTGTGTGTGTGCGTGTTCGCGTGTGTGCGTGTCTGTGTGTCTGGATTTGTGTGTGTGTCTGTGTGAAGTGCGCGGGCGTGTTTGCACAGTATGCTGTGCTTCTTTCTCTGTTTCTGTGTTCGCAGCCCCTATTGCTTTCCCACGCTTCTTCATCTCATCGCGAGCACCTTCTTTCCCGATTCTTGTTCCCCAGCGTTGTTGCGATCAGGCATTTGCATGCAGAAGATTGTCTGTGTTTTATAAATCACAGGCCTATCAGCCATTCATGATAAAACGATCGCTCTATGACGTAAAGTATAGCACCCGAGAGGTGCAGGCTTCTGGGAGAAGAGACATACACGTGTACGCAATCTCTTCACCTTGCATGCATATTTTGGAAAAAAAACCCAGCAGCAGCAGGAGCAGCAGCAACAACAGCTTCATCATCATCATCATCATCATCATCATCATCATCAGCAGCAGCAGCAGCAGCAGCAGCAGAGGCAGCAGCAGCAGCAGCAGCAGCAGCACCACCACCACCACCACCACCACCAAAATACACCAAGGGGCAGCAGCAGCAGCAGCAACAACAATAACCAGAGTAACAGCTGCAATTTAAATACAACAACGCAGCAAGAAAAATGACGACAAAAAACAAAAGCAATCGCACAAAAAGTCACGGCAAAACAATACCAAGGATACTGGGAATTTCAAACATTATGATAGGAAATCAGTCTGGGAATATCAAACATTACGATAGGAAATCAGTCTGAGAATATCAAACATTACGATAGGAAATCTGTCTTTTGAATCGAGCTTTCATATGTGTTGCTATAAAACGTTGTGCTAAGCAGTTCAGAAATATTGTCCAGTTATGTTTGGACTAGGTTCGCTCAGTTGAAGGCCTTAAGACGGTTACCCACGCGAAAACCATTTAATTTTTATTATTTATTTATTTACTTTATTCTTTTATATCGAGGATAATGTGGATCGGTGGTCTGTGTATCTGCCATTCTGTCTATAAATCTCTGTCTGTGACTTTTCCACACACACACATACACACACACGCACGCACGCACACACGCACGCACGCACGCACACACACACACACACACACACGCACGCACACACACACACACACAACCTCTCTCTCTCTCTCACTCACACACGCCTGTCTAGAAAGCGAAAAGTCCGGGTCGGAAGTGTGCGGTGGTTCGAATCCCGTTTGGACCCGAAACTTTTCCCCATCCATTAGACCATGAGTGGTGGTCTGGGCGCTAGTCTTTCGGATGAGACGATAAACCGAGGTCCCGTGTGTTACACATAATTATTTAGCGCACGTAAAAGAACCCACGGCAACAAGAGAGTTGTCCCTGGCAAAATTCTGTAGAAAAAAGCCACTCTGATAGGGAAACAAATACAGTTGCAGACCGGAAAAAAAGAGAAAAAAAAGGGTGGTGCTGCTCTTGTGGCGACACGCTCTCCCCGGGGAGAGCAGCCTGAATTTCATGCAGAGAAATCTGCAGTGACTTAAAAACATAAATAAATAAATAATGGAATAAGCACTTATGAACTTTTTTACATCCAGCCCCAGTGATTGCGGTTTTGTAAATTCTGTCATCTGTTGCCACCGGCACACAATGGCCTACTCTTACGAAAAAGCGGAACAGGATTTAACGTGTGCGCAAGATGTTCTGCGTGCGTTTGCACACGGGGCCTCGGTTTATAGTCTCATCCGGAGGACTTTTGGGGAGAGTGGAGTCTGCACTGATGTTAACTCCAGGGGAAAATATCTCCCTTGAACGGGAATCGAACCCGGGTCGTCAGATTGCGAGCGCAATGTTCTGACCACATACGCACGATCGCATGAACGCAGGTGTATTATGCACATAATCATGTACATCAGTTTCTGTTATGGAGTTGTAATCTAGAAGCAAGGGCCTATCTCTGGCAAATGCCATTGTTGGTTATATTAAATCCTTCGGATGAGACTAAAAATCTAGGTCCCGTGTGTGATCGCGCGCAGAACATCTTGCCTACACGTTCAAACCTGTTCTTTTTTTCGGAAGAGTAGGCCATTGTGTGCCGG
>CM054136.1:44754199-44756699 GCA_028751875.1 Rapana venosa
TCATTTTTTTGGGTGGTGTTTGTTACAAGATTTGAAGAAGAAAATTCTTAAGAAGAAAGCGTTATTTTCCCATTATTATGAGGAGAGGAGAGAGAGAGAGAGAGGAGAGAGAGGAGAGAGAGAAGGAGAGAGGAAGAGAGAGAGAGGAGGAGGGAGAGAGTAGAAGAGGAGAGAGAGGGAGAGGAGAGAGAGAGAGAGGAGAGAGAGAGAGAGAGAGAGAGAAGGAGAGAGAGAGAGCAGACAGAGAGAGAGAGAGAAAGACAAACAGAGACAGAGAGAAGAATCAGACAGCATACTTTTAGTTTTTTCTCTCTCTCTCACACAGACACACAAAGACACAGAACACACACACACATACACACAACAACACACACACACACACACACACACACACACACACACACACACACACACACACACACACACACACACACACACACACACACACACACACACACACACACACACACACACACACACACACACTTTCCTCATACTTTGTAACGAACACATGTACAGCAATAACTCAGAACCTTGGAGTGTATGTAGCCCGACATCTGTGCTGGGCATACGTCAGCAGCCTTGGTACCACGTGGTCATGTCTTTTTGCTGGAACTGAACAACAACAACAGATAATAAGGACAAGGATCTCACCCGTCTGCCTGTGAAACCACGGCAGTACATCAAGAATGCCTGGCACTCAAGGGCACCTCTTCTCCTCAGCAGAGGATTTTTTTTTGTACATCAAGAAATGTAGGGGTTAGTGTTTGTTTGTTGGATGGTGAAGTCTAGAAAACTCGTAAAGTAAAGTGTAGCAGTACGATTCTGACATTTTTCTTTGATAGCTGTTTATTATTATTATTATTATTATTATTACATGGATGTAGCATTTTTTTTTGGTAAGCGTTTTTCATAATGTGTCTGTGTGTATGCATTCAATATAATTTTTTGGGGTGGTGTTTGTTACAAGATTTGAAGAAGAAAATTCTTAGGAAGAAGCGTTTTTTCCCCATTATTTTGACAGAGAGGAGAGAGAGAGAGAGAGAGAGAGAGAGAGAGAGAGAGAGAGAGAGAGAGAGAGAGGAGAGAGAGACAGACAGACAGACAGACAGAGAGACAGAAACAGACAGCATACTTTTAGTTCTCTCTCTCTCTCACACAGACGCACACTCACAGACACACACACACACACCACACACACGCACACGCACACACACACACACACACACCACACAACGCACGCACACACACACACACACACGCGCACACACACACGCTTTCCTCATACTTTGTAACCAACACATGTACAGCACTAACTCAGCCCCTTGGAGTGTATGTAGCCCGACATCTGTGCTGGGCATACGTCAGCAGCCTTGGTACCACGTGGTCATGTCTTTTTGCTGGAACTGAACAACAACAACAGAAAATAAGGACAAGGCTTTCACCCGTCTGCCTGTAAAACCACGGCAGTACATCAAGACTGCCTGGCACTCAAGGGCACCTCTTCTCCTCAGCAGAGGATTGTTTTTGTACGTCAAGAAATGTAAGGATTAGTGTTTGTTTGTTGGATGGTGAAGTCTAGAAAACTCGGAAAGTAAAGTGTAGCAGTACGATTCTGACATTTTTCTTTGATAGTTTATTATTATTATTATTATTATTATCATTACGTGTATTCAGCATTTTTTTTGGGGGGTAAGCGTTTTTCATAATGTGTCTGTGTGTATGCATTCAATATCATTTTTTTGGGTGGTGTTTGTTACAAGATTTGAAGAAGAAAGTTCTTATGAAGAAGCATTATTTTTCCATTATTTTGAGAGAGGGTGAGAGAGAGAGAGAGAGAGAGGGAGGGAGAGAGAGAGGAGAGAGAGAGAGAGAGAGAGAGAGAGAGAGAGAGAGAGAGAGAGAGAGAGAGAGAGAGAGAGAGAGAGAGAGAGAGAGAGAGAGAGAGAGAGAGAGAGAGAGAGAGGAGAGCGCGACAGACAGACACAGACAGACAGAGACAGAGAGACAGAAACACACAGCATACTTTTATTTTTTTCTCTCACACAGACACACACTCACAGACAGACAGACAGACAGACAGACAGACAGACAGACAGACAGACACACACACACACACACACACACACACACACACACACACACACACACACACACACACACACACACACACACACACACTTTTCTCATACTTTGTAACGAACACATGTACAGCAATAACTCAGAACCTTGGAGTGTATGTAGCCCGACATCTGTGCTGGGCATACGTCAGCAGCCTTGGTACCACGTGGTCATGTCTTTTTGCTGGAACTGAACAACAACAACAGAAAATAAGGACAAGGATCTCACCCGTCTGCCTGTAAAACCACGGCAGTACATCAAGACTGCCTGGCACTCAAGGGCACCTCTTCTCCTCAGCAGAGGATTGTTTTTTTGTAGGTCAAGAAATGTAGGGGTTAGTGTTTGTTTGTTGGATGGTGAAGTCTAGAAAACTCGGGAA
>CM054136.1:44761699-44771699 GCA_028751875.1 Rapana venosa
CCCGCCCATGAAAAGAAGTATACGAAGTGGTCCGTAGGTAACGAACTCTTCCAGAGAAAGAGGAGAGAGAGAGAGAGAGAGGGTAAGAGAGAGAGAGAGAGAGAGGGAGAGGAGAGAGAGAGAAGGAGAGAGAAGAGAGAGAGAGAGAGAGAGAGAGGAGAGAGAGGAGAGTAAGAGAGAGAGAGAGAGAGAGAGAGAGTAAGAGAGAGAGAGAGAGAGAGAGAGAGAGAGAGAGAGAGAGAGAGAGAGAGGAGTAAGAGGAGAGGAGAGAGAGAGTAGAGGAGAGATGAGAGAGAGACGAGAGGAGTGAGAGAGAGGAGGAGAGAGTGAGAGGAGAGAGAGAGAGAGGAGAGAGAGAGAGAGAGAGTAAGAGAGAGAGAGAGAGAGAGAGAGAGAGAGAGAGTAGAGAGAGTAAGAGAGAGAGAGAGAGAGAGGAGAGAGAGAGAGAGAGGAGAGAGAGTAGAGAGAGAGAGAGAGATGAGAGAGAAGAGAGAGAGAGAGAGAGAGAGAGAGAGAGAGAGAAGAGAGAGAGAGAGAGAGAGAGAGAGGAGGAGAGTGAGAGAGAGAGAGAGAGAGAGAGAGAGAGAGAGAGAGAGAGAGAGAGAAAAGAAGTTGAGGGGTCGATCCCCAGTTTGAATCCAAGCTTTGCCCTCCCCCCTTCACAAACCCTTGAGTGGTAGTTTGGTTCACCCGGAATATGCCCACTCTGTCTCACCTGTCACGCCTGTGAATCATTGTTTTTATTTATTTATTCTTTTATATCGAGGATAATGGAATAAGCACTTATGTGCTTTTTTACATCCAGTCCCCGTGTGTGTGCGGTTTTGTAAATTCTGTCGTTTGTTCCCACCGG
This sequence comes from Rapana venosa, assembly GCA_028751875.1. Taxonomy (NCBI): domain Eukaryota; kingdom Metazoa; phylum Mollusca; class Gastropoda; order Neogastropoda; family Muricidae; genus Rapana; species Rapana venosa. The sequence continues at coordinate 44,762,553 of CM054136.1, forward strand.
CACACAATGGCCTACTCTTACGAAAAGCGGAACAAGATTTAACGTATGCGCAAGATGTTCTGAGTGCGTTCACACACAGGGCCTCAGTTTATAGTCTCATCCGAAGGACTTTTGGGGAGAGTGGAGTCTGCACTGATGTTAACTCTAGGGGAAAAAATCCCCTTGAACGAGAATCGAACCCGGGTCGTCAGATTGCGAGCACAATGTTCTAACCACTAGGCTATCCCGTCCCCTGTAAGTTGTAAGTTAGTAAGTACACACTGGATGAGAAGTTAGCGTGTCAGGCTCTTTTTAAAATAGCTTGCAGATAGGTAGCCACGCTCCAACTTTAAAGGATCTTTTTTGAGTGGAGAGTCTTTTTCTTGGGGGTGCAGAATACAGATTGTTATATTCTGGGCTTATCGTGTATATCTGAGGGATTGTTATATTCTGGGCTTATATATATCTGAAGACCATCTCAACATAACATTTCAAATCATACATAATACCTGTCTCCATCGCTGCTGTCGACGGTAGGAGCTCCACGCAATGCCACCAAAGTTCACCATCTTCCTCTGTCTCTGCTGAGTTCTACGTTTTCTTGTAGCCCTCCCAGACCACTGCATGACTGTATTCAAAGCATAAACACATTTCAGTCTATCTATCTATCTATCTATCTATCTATCTATCTATCTATCTATCTATCTATCTATCTATCTATCTATCTATCTATCTATCTATCTATCTATCTGTCTGTCTATCTATCTATCTATCTATCTATCTATCTATCTATCTATCTATCTATCTATCTGTCTGTCTGTCTATCTGTCTATCTATCTATCTATCTATCGAACTATCTATATATCTGTCTGTCTGTCTGTCTGTGTCTGTCTGTCTGTCTTTCTGTCTGTCTGTCTGTCTCTATCTATCTACCTATCTATCTATCTATCTATCTATCTATTATCTATCTATCTATCTATCTATCTATCTATCTATCTATCTATCTATCTATCTCTCTCTCTCTCTCTATCTCTCTATCTCTCTATCTCTCTATCTATCTTCTCTCTCTCTCTATCTCTCTATCTCTCTATCTATCTATCTATCTATCTATCTATCTATCTATCTATCTATCTATCTATCTATCTATCCGTGTGTGCGTGTACATGCCCACATACCTTTACAGAAGCGGGCAGGCGTGTGTGCGTGTGCCAATACACCTACCTATACATCACTTTGAGGGCTATTTTCGTGTGGCATTTATATGGCAGCATCTATCACCAAGGATGGACTTAAAGAGTTCCCCCCAGTTCCTCCAACAAAGTTTCTGGAAAAGAAATCTATGATACACACTCACACTAAGCTCTTTCTGTCTCTCTGTCTCTGTCTGTCTGTCTATTGTGTCTGTGTCTGTGTGTGTGTCTCTCTGTCTGTCTCTCTGTCTGTGTGTGTATCTGTCTCTCTCTGTCTCAGTCTCTGTCTGTCTCTCTGTCTGTATGTCTGTCTGTCCTTCTGTCTCTATGTGTACGTGTTTCTGTCTCTCTCTGTCTCTGTCTGTCTGTCTCTCTGTCTGTATGTTTGTCTGTCTGTCTCTCTCTGAGCAGTGTGTGTGTGTGTGTGTGTGTATGTGTGTGTGTGTGTGTGTGTGTGTGAGTGTGAGTCTGTGTGTGTGTGTGTGTGTGTGTGTGTTTGAATGTGTGTATGTGTATGTGTGTGTGTGTATGTTTCTCAGTTCCTGCCTGTCTGTCTGTCTTTACTGTCTCTCTCTTTGATTTGTTCTTCTCATCTCTTTCTCTCTTTTCATCCTTCTTTTTCTCTTCCTTACACACACAAACACACACACACAACACAACACACACAAACAAACAAACACACACACACACACACACGCACACACACAACACACACACACACACACACACACACACACACACACACAACTCCACGCGACCCCCTTTCCCCACAAACTTTATCAGAAAAAAATAGCAAATACAAACCCATCATAGATTACAGCCTGTCACATATTTCGCTACAAACGTGGCATTTACGTAAAACTCTTCGCAGTTAGAATCATTGAATAACAACTAACTTGTCTGCGCTAATAGGCACTATCCTTTCGTTACTTGATCTGAGAGTCTGGCATATATCAGGATATCCCGAGCATTGCATGCCAGGGGAGACGTTATATGTAGTTTTTCTTCTGGAATGCAAGTATGTCTTCTATGTAAAACGCAACTTTCCTGATTTTCGCGTACTATGTTCTTTGTTTTCAGAGGGGCAGGGGGCATGTTATGTAGATTTTTTTTTCTAGAACGCGATTGTGTTTGCTATGTAAAACATGGCTACCTTGATCTTTATGTAGGTTTTTTTTGTTTTGTTTCGGGGTCGTGGTTATTGTTGATAGTAGTGGTGGGCGTTCCTCAGCTAGATTTTGTCCTGGTAAACGTTTGACTGACAGAAGAATTTTTGTCAATTTATTATTTAAAAAAAATTATTTTATGTTTATTGCAGGCGAAATATACTTTGTTTCCTGATGATGTCTTACGTGAAATTTAGGAAACCTGAAGCTTTTCAACATAAGAAAATAACAAAAGTGTTTTAGGTCAATAAATTCATCTTCTCTTTTAAGAGAGAGAGAGAGAGAGGAGAGATGAGAGAGAGAGAGAGAGAGAGAGAGAGAGAGAGAGAGAGAAGAGAGAGAGAGAGAGACAGTGGTAGAGAGAGAGACAGACGGACAAACAGAAAGACCGACAGAGAAACACAGAGAGAGAGAGAGAGATGAGAGGAGAGAGAGAGAGAGGGAGAGAGAGAGAGAGAGAGAGAGAGAGAGAGAGAGAGAGAGAGAGCACAGACAGAAAAAGAAACAGAGACACAGAAAGATAGGGAGCGAGCGTTACAGAGGTCTAGAGATATACAGAGAGAGATACACACTCACACAAATACGCACACACAAAACCAAACACACACAAAACACACTTACACACACACACAAACACATAATACACACACCCACACCCACACCACACACACCACACACACACACACACACAACACACACACACACACACACACACATACACACACAAACACACGCAGAGAACACAGACAAAACAAACTAAAATTCCCCAACATTTGTATTTCTTTCCCACTATAAGCGTACAGTGTCCTAGGGACACAACAGTCCCGAAGAGCTCCAGCAACCACCATCATGAGCATGGACAGTTTGACCACGAACAACACAAGAAAGAGTCGGGAAAAACCCCTACGACTGTGGAGCAGAAGACGTGGAGAAAGAGACATGTATTATTTTAAAGAAAGATCGAAAAAAGATCTTGGTTGTGTCCTGTCAGATCAATATGCATGCTACGTGGTGAAATAGGTCCCTTGATGTTGAAGAAAAGAAACTTTGTATAGACAACGTGAGGAAGTGAGCACTATTGCTTGAATATACTAGCAGTAGCAGCAGCAGCAGCAGCAGCAGCAGCAGCAGCAGCAGCGCAGCAGCAGCAGCAGCAGCAGCATAAGCAGCAGCAGAAGCAGCAGCAGAAACAGATGCTTAAGCAGCAGCAACAACAAAGATACGAAAACAGTATTAACAACAACCATCGCAACAAAAATACACCAAAAAATCCCTAGCAAATCAAATCAACAATAAAACAACAAGACAACACCAACACCAACAGAAATTGCCACAATATCAGCCGCAGAAACAGAAAGAACAATATGGGCGAGAACAACCAAAAAAATAAGACAGAAAAAATAACACAAGAACAACAAACAAGCAATAAAATCCATGCAGTCCCACTAAATAATGCTGGACGTGGCGTCAGTATTCTAGTTGATACAATCAGATACGGAACATTGCCTGTGTGATTGCTTTCTTGGGTTTGTATATATTTGCTTTGCTTTTTTCTTCTTCTGAGATTGTTCTTGTTGCTGTTTTTATTCTCATATTGACAGTTGGGTGGGGAAGGAAGGAAGGAAGGAAGGAAGGAAGGAAGTAGAGAGAGAGAGAGAGAGAGAGGAGAGAGAGAGAGAGAGACAGACAGACAGACAGACAGACAGACAGACAGACATAAAGGCAGGAGAGAGAGAGAGAGAGAGAGGAGAGAGGAGAGAGAGAGAGAGAGGAGAGAGATGAGAGAGAGGAGAGACGAGGAGAGAGAGATGAGAGAGAGAGGAGAGAGAGAGAGAGAGAGAGAGAGAGAGAGAATGCGAATGCAAATGCGAATGCAAAAGTTTTATTCATTATAGGGCTTGGCCCCTCATGAAGGGGGTGTGTATATATAAATAACATTCCAAAACATGTTGCATAAGAAACATATATGAACAGAAGAATAATACCTCAAGTACATATAGTATTTCTAATTTTAAAAGCTTTATACAAATAAATTGCTAGTCGCTTATTAATGCGTTCGTTAGTAGATGACATAAGTATACAAAGTCTGAACATGGAAGGACAGCTCACATATTTTTGCGATATCAACTGAGTTCTAAGATCATTTAACATAGGACAACATAATAAAAAAATAAACTTCGTTATCGACAGACCCCTTACATAATGGACAAAGAAGATCTGTAACACAGTGTTGTCTATAGCGAAGATTGAGAGAGAGAGAGAGAGAGAGGAGAGGAGAGAGAGAGAGAGGAGAGAGTGAGAGAGGAGAGAGACAGACAGACGACAGACAGACAGACAGGACAGACAGACAGACAGAGAACTAAGAGACAGAGAGAGACATAGACAGACAAGAGAGACAGACAGACAGGCAGAGAGACAGACAGACAGACAGACAGAACCAGACAGACAAAGTATTAGTCAGACAAACAGAATGTACGGAACGATGAATGACACAGTCATGTCATAACTTAACGTTGTGGTGATGAGCGGTATGACTTCGTTGATCATCTAACACGCAAAACCTCCCACTTAGCTCTGGGACTCCTGATGCTTGTCTCAGCAACCTTCCCATCACACGTCTTACACGATACATGTGTCAGAAAACCACATGGCTGAGGCACGACTTACCAAAAGAATTAGCAGTCATTTTTGCCGAGCGAAGAAATCAGATTTTCCCCCACACAGTTGCAAAGAAACACGCTGATGATGTAAGTGGGAAAGAAATACAATTTTCTCCTTGAGCCTTGTTAGCGTTACTCAATCAGCAATGGTTTTGTCTGACGCAGTTATGCAGCCAATGTATACATATTATTATTGCAGACAAGAAACACAATTTGGTGGCGCTGGTCTTGTGGTGGCGCGTTGTTTTTGGGGAGAGTTTCCCGAATATCATGCAGAGAAATCTGAGCTAAAACTATACTACATTACACTAGAGTACAGTACAGTACAGTACACTGTACTGCACTGCACTACACTACATTACACTACACTGCACTACACTACACTACACCACACCAAACCACACCGCACTACACAACACTAAACTACACTACACTACACCACACCACACCACACCACACTACACTACACTACACTACACTACACTACACTACACTACACTACACTAAACCACACTACGCTACGCTACACTACACTACACTACACTACACTACACTACACTACACTACATATAAGTGCTTATTCCATTATTCTCGAGATAAAAGGATAATGGAATAAGCACATATTCTGTAGTGCGCTGCTGTTAAGCGCCTGACAAGTAAGGCCCAGGGCATCCGACTTTGGTGTAAGTTACATTGCATTGCATTGTATTGTATTGTATTGTATTGCAGTGCAGTGTATTGTAGTTTAGTGTACTGTAGTTTAGTGCACTGTAGTGTAGTGCACTGTGCTGTACTGTAGCGCAGTGCAGTGCAGTGTAATGTACTGTAGTGTACTGTAGTTTAGTGTAGTGCACTGTCGTAGTACTGCAGTGTAATATACTGTACTGTAGTGCAGTGTAGTGTAGTGCAGTGTAGTGTGGTGTAGTGTACTGTAGTGTAATGTACTGAAGTGTACTGTAGTGCAGTACACTGTCGTGGTACTGTAGTGTAATGTACTGAAGTGTACTGTAGTGCAGTACACTGTCGTGGTACTGTAGTGTAATGTACTGAAGTGTACTGTAGTGCAGTACACTGTCGTGGTACTGTAGTGTAATGTACTGAAGTGTACTGTAGTGCAGTACACTGTCGTGGTACTGTAGTGTAATGTACTGAAGTACAGACTGCTGTAGCGTTACCGAGAGCGAGAGCGAGAGCGGAGAGAGGAGAGAGAGAGAGAGAGAGGAGAGAGAGAGAGTGAGAGGAGAGAGAGGAGAGAGATAGAGAGAGAGCGAGAGAGAGAGAGAGAGAGACAATGACAATGACAATGACAATGACAACAGTTTATTGTGATAAGCATCATCGCCCATTCACAAGGGGACAGTGGGATGGGGATTGGGCACAAAACACAGAATCAACGAAAAGCATAATTAATTAATGACAGCCCAAACAGTCTTCATGACATGGATTCCATATCATTGTTCTATATACATATAATGTCATTCATCGGACCACAGTTTCTTCATGTTGTTAAGTCAGTCCGGAAGTGTACAACACATTAATCAAGAAACATCTTTGTAAGAGAGAGAGAGAGAGAGAGATGAGAGAGAGAGAGAGGAGAGAGAGAGAGAGATGAGAGAGAGAGAGAGTGAGAGAGAGAAAGAGACAGACAGACAGACAGACAGACATAGACAGAGAGAGATGGACACACAGAGAGATAGAGAGAGAGAAGAGACAGATAGACAGAGACAGAGACAGAGAGAGAGACAGAGACACAGAGAGAGACACAGAAAGAGACAGAGAAGAGAAAGTCAGACAGACAAACAGAGCCAGCCAACCAGTCAGCCAGCAATCCAGCCATCCAGACAGACAGACGGACAGACAGACAGACAGAAAGACAGTTGGGCAAACACAAAAGCTAACTTTGCGAGGGATGGGGGTAACTACAAGGAGCCAGAGGAGATAGGCAGTGAGCCAGACACCTGTTGGCTGCTGTGTCTGTGGTAATCGTTCATACACCTTGCTCTACCCCCCTCTCCCTCTCTCCACTTTGTTTGTTTGTTGTTTGTTTGGTTTTTTACTTCTCTCTCTCTGTCTCTGTCTCTCTTTCTCTCTCTCTGTGTCTCCCTTTCTCTCTCTCTCTTTCTTTCTCTGTCTCTCTCTCTCTCTTTCTCTCTCTGTCTCTCTCTCTCCCTGTCTCTCTCTCTCTCTCTCTCTCTCTCTTCTCTCTCTCTCTCTCTCTCTCTCTCTTTCTCTCAAAACAGTATGAGTATTTTGGGTTATTATTAAGATAGATCCCTACGGGCGGGGGACTGGATGTAAAAAAAGCACATGAGTGCTTATTCATTAACTCGAAATAAAAGAATTTGTCATTGTCATTGTTTCTCTGTCTCTCTCTGTCTCTCTCTCTACCCTCTCTCTCTTTCTCTCTCTGTCTGTCTGTCTCTCTTCCCTCTCTCTCTCATTCTTTCTCTCTCTCTCCCCCCTCTCTCTCCTCCCTCTCTCCCGCCTCTCTCTCCCCACTCTCTCTCTTCACTTTAAAAAAAAATTTTTTTTTTTACTTCTCTCTCTATCTCTCTTAGTTATGAAGTATTTTGTTCTATTGATTATTACAGAAGTAAGCTTGTGGATTTTTTACTTTTCTTTGTAATTAATTTGCGTTTACTAGTTGTACTGTTATAGAAGGCTGGATGTAAAAAACCCAACAAAAAACAAACAACTGTCGTGTTTATTCCTTCACCTTCTGAAAATAAAATTAAATCAATCTCTCTCTCACTCTCCCTCTCTCTCTCACACACACACTCTCTCGTCACTTTGTGTGTTTGTTTGTTTATTTACTTTTTTTCATTTTTGCTTACCGCCTGTTTCATACTCTATCTTCTTGCTGGTCTTTGAGTGCGTTTGTTTTTTTCTGCCCACTTTCTTTCTCTTTACTCTTGTCTTTCAGTCTGTTTGTTGGCTTCTGTGTCTATTTGTTTGTCTGTATGCCTGCCTGTCTGTTTCTTCCTTGTGTGTGTGTGTGTGTGTGTGTGTGTGATAGAGAGAGGGAGAGGGAGAGAGGGAGAGACAGAGACAGAGGGACAGAGACAGAGAGAGATAGAAAGAGAGAGAGTAAGAGAGAGAGAGAGAGAGAGAGAGAGAGAACAGAGGGAGGTATAATATATATATATATATATATATAGGTATAGATATAGATATAAAGAGAGAGAGAGACAGAGAGAGAGAGAGAGAGAGAGAGAGAGAGAGAGAAGGAGTGAGAAACAGACAGACACAGACAGACAGATACAAAGACAGACAGACACACAGACAGACAGACACAGAGACAGAGAGAAGTTAGACGAAATGGGCGGAGAGCCAGTCACCTGTTTTGAGCCACGTGCGTGTGGTCGTTGTTCACACACCTACCACACTGTCCGTGTTTTTGTTCCATTTCTCTGGCATTTTAGTGCATACCACTTTCAGTCACGGCAGACTTCTCTGTGTGGATTTTGAGCTGCTCGTCCCAGGGACAGTGCGTTGTCACCTTTTTTTTTCTTAGAAAATAAATCCGGTTTTTTAAAAATGTGTGTTCGTTTTTCAGTGATCACCTTCACTTCACCTGTCCCGTAGTCCCATGGACCGTGGAGGGGTTGGGGGTTGGGTGGGGGTGGGGGGTTGGGTGGGGTGGGGGGCACCAATGAAGATTTTGCAGCCAGCTTCCTCCACTCCCCATGCGCGGTCCTCTGCTTTCCGTAGCAAATCGTTCCCTTTAAGGACAGTCCACTCTCTGATGTTGTCTTCCCATCGTTGTCACTCGCTCTCTCTCTCTCGCTCTCTCTCTCTCTCTCTCTCTCTCTCTCTCTCTCTCTCTCTCTCTTCTCTCTCTCTCTCTCTCTCTCTCTCTCTCTCTCTCTCTCTTCTCTCTCTCTCTCTCTCTCTCTCTCTTCTCCCTCTCTCCGTAAGGGCGGGCACTGGATGTAAAAAAGGCACATGAGTGCTTATTCATTATTCTCGACATAAAAGAATTTGTCATTGTCATTGTTTCTCTCTCTCTCTCTCATTGATCAGAGTTGATATTTTCCCTTACAGAATTGTGTCGGAGACAATTTTCAAATATTGATGTAGTTGGGTTTTTTTTGGAACGTGCGCTAAATGTGTGTGGCTGCACGCAGGACCTTGGTTTATAGCCTGACCTGA
>CM054136.1:44776699-44781699 GCA_028751875.1 Rapana venosa
TAATGCATAAATACATACATACATACATACTTACATGCACGCACGCACGCACGCATGCATACATACGTACATACATACATACATACATACATACATACATACATACATACATACATAAATACACACATGGGAGCACATGCTTTCACACACACACACACCACACACATACAAGCGCGCGCGCACATACGTGTATGCACACACACACACAGAGAAAAAGAACAACACAGACAATTCTCTTTGATATAAGCCACGAAGCCATGAGAGATTGTATCTACGGCAGTTAAAGACGACCAGTTTTATAAAGCCACTGATACAAACCCTGCCAGTCAGACATCCACACAGCCACAGCCAGAGAGTAGCAATAAGTTTTCTTTGGTGTATGCTATGAAAGCATTACAGGCTGGTTCTTCACCTTCTCCTATCCCATAGTCTAGCAGACCGCTGGGGCACCACTGAAGATTTTGCAACCAGCTTCCTCCACTTCTCGTTGTTTTCAGCTTTCCGTAGCAAGTCGTTCCACTCAAGGCCAGTCCACTCTCTGATGTTGTCTTCCCATCGTTTTCTCTGTCTACCTCTTCGTCACCCTCCTTGTATTGTTCCCTGTAGGGCAGTCTTGGCCAGACCAGATGTTCGTGTGATGTGCCAGTACAACTTCAGTCTGCGCTTTTCCCACTGAAGTCAGGAGCTTCATATGGCCTGGCGGCGTTTATTAGTATAGTTGTTCACTTCCTTGTTGGTTATGCGATCTCTGTATGAGATACCAAGAGGTTTGCGAAAGCATTTTCCCCCCTCTATTGCCAGTTTCCTTCTTTCAGTGTGTGGTGTTATAGTCCACGTTAGAGGCTGTTTCTACAGCACTTACAGACAAGAACAGTTTTCAGAAAAAGGCCGCGATATCAGTCACACAGACAGACAAACGCCGCTAGTCGCTCATGGTGAACTGACGTTGAGTACAAGAAGGAAGGAACTGTGGGTCGAGCAGACACACCGGCAGAGAGAAAGGGTTGCAGATACTTGTTATAAACGTCCTTTGTGGCGAGCCCTGAAGCCATTAGAAGTTGTTTCTATAGCAGTTACAAACAGAAAGTTTTCAGGAAAATGCCACGATGTCATCAAAAGAGAGAGAGAGAAGAGAGAGGAGAGAGAAGAGAGAGAGACGAGAGAGAGAGAGAGAGAGAGAGAGAAACAGAGAGACAGAGACAGATACGAGAGAAGAGACAGAGAAAGACAAAGAGAAGCGAACAGAGATGAGAGAGAACAGACAGAGAGAGAGAGAGAGAAGGAGAGAAGGAGAGAGAGAGAGAGACAGAGCAACAGAGCAGAGAGACAAAGAGAGAGAGAGAAGAGAGAGAGAAGAGAGAGAAACAGAGTAAAAAGGACAAAGAGAAGCGAGAGAGAGAGAGATGAAGAAGAGAGGAGAGAGAGGAGAGAGAGAGAGAGAGAGAGAGAGAGAGAGAGAGAGAGAGAGAAGAGAGAGAGAGAGAGAGAGAGAGGAGAGAGAGAGAGAAGTGCAAATAAAGTATACATTTCCTTTTGGTGTGAGCCACCCTGAAGCCATTCGAGGTTGTTTCTACAGCAGTGAAAGTGTTTGAACAGGAAGAGGCCACCATGTCAGTCTGCGACTGAGGGCTGCCGGGGATGAGGCTGGATTTTGACCCTGCACATAGCCCACAACATCAGGGGAGGGACAGCTCAGTGGTCAGAGCACTCGCTTTCCCCCAGCCAAGGTTAAGCAGCATCGAGCGTGGTTACCAGTTGGATGGGTGACCGTTTGCGCGCCTTGGCTTCAGCACAGGTCCCCCCCAAGTTCACCCAGCTGTGAATGGGTACCTGCCCTCTTTAGGGTCAGGGAAGGTAAAGCAGCGAGGGAGAGGAGATGGGCGCGGCCCTCAATATGCTGGCCCCTTGAGAAGCTGAGGTCTCTGATGCCTCGCTCCCCTACGGCCACATAGTTTATGGGACACCTTTACCTTTGTGTGTGTGGTGTGTGTGTGTGTGTGTGTGTGTGTGTGTGTGTGTGTGTGTGTGTGTGTGTGTGTGTGTGTGGTGTGTGTGTGTGTGGTGTGTTTATACTTACATTATCGCACGGATAGTTACTTCTTACTCGTTTGCAGTCTCCGTCTGTGGTTTGTCCCTCAGTCTGTTTGTCTGCCTAGTTTTACTAGAAATGATGTCTAATTTTGTCTGACTGTCTGTCTATGTCTGTCTGGATGGCTATATCATATGTCTGCGAGTTTGTGTTTGTCTGTTTGTGTGTGTATGTGTAGCTGTTTGTTTCTTGATGTCTCTTATTATTTTATTTGTTTTTTAACATTTTTTTTCTTATTTGCTTCTTTATTTACGTTACTTTGTTTGCTTGTACAATTTCTTTTTAGATATTTTAAAATTCTAAAACACTATCCATGTGTGCATGCATATACGAACGTTCACACACGTACATGGATGGGTGTGCGTGCACACACACAACTCTCTATCTCTCCACGCACACGCACACGCCACACAACAACCCTCTCTCTCTATCTTCTCACACACAACAACACACACAAACAACACACAACACACACACACACACACACACACACACACACACACACAAACACACTACACACAACACACACACACACACACACACACACACAACTCTCTCTCTCTCTCTCTCTCTCTCTCTCTCACAGTCAGAGAGACACACACAGAGAGAGGAGAATGAGAGAGAGAGAGAGCAGTAGAAGAGAGAGAGATGAGGAGTGAGATGGAGGGAGAGGAGAGAGAGAGCAGAGACGAGAGACAGAGAGACACAGAGAGACACAGAGACAGAGCAACACAGAAAATTCCCTTTGATGTGAGCCCTGAAGCCATTAGAGGCTGTTTCTACAGCAGTTACAGACAGACAGACAGAAGAAAGTGTTGCAGGAAAAGTGCCACGGTACAATACCTGTCTGTATGTGTGTGAGGGCTGGCCAAACTGAGTCCAGTTTTTAACCCCTCCACATAATGTTCATTAGGCTTGCATTTACTCGTTCACTGTCTCTGTCTGTGGTCTGTCTGTCTGTCTGTTTGTTTAGCAGTCTGTCTGTCTGTCTTTATCTTTGTGACTATCACTGTCTGTCTACATGCCTGCTCTGTCTGTCTGTCTTTATCTTCGTGACTATCCTTCTGTCTACATACCTTCTCTGTCTGTCTGTCTTATCTCTGTGTCTATCATTGTCTGTCTACATACCTGCTCTGTGTGTCTGTCTTTGTCTTTCTGTCTCTCATTGTCTGTCTACATATATGCTCTGTCTGCCTGTCTGTCTGTCTCTCTTTGTCTTTCTGTCTATCCTTCTGTCTACAGGCCCGCTCTGTCTGCCTTTATCTTTGTGTCTGTCGTAATCTATCTACATGCCTTCTATTTATTTATTTATACCACTTTAAGTCACAGCAGATTTTTCTGCGTAAAATTCGGGCTGCTCTCCCCGGGGTGAGCGCGTCGCCACAAGAGCAGCGCCACCTTTTTTGGTTTGGCTGCAACTGTGTTTCCCTATCAGACTGGCTTTTTTTTCTAAGATTTTTACCAGGAACAAGTCTCTTGTTGCCGTGGGTTCTTTTACGTGAGCTGAATAATTTTGTGTAACATACGGGACCTGGGGTTATCGTCTCATCCGAAAGACTAGCGCCAAGACCACCACTCATGGTCTAAAGGATGGGAGGAAAGTTTCGGCCCAAACAGGATTCGAACCACCTCATACTTCCGACCCGGACTTTCCGCTTTTTAGACAGGCGCGTTACCTCTAGACCACCATCCACCCCTTCTATGTCTTTCTATCTCTTTTTGCCTTTGTGCATATCATTGTCTGTCTACATGCCTGCTCTGTCTGTCTTTATCCTTGTGTCTATCAATGTCTGTCTTCATGTATGCTCTGTCTGTCTGTCTGTCTTTATCTTTGTGTCTATCATGTCTGTCTCCATGTATGCTCTGTCTGCCTGCCTGTCTGTCTATCTATCTGTCTGTTTGTATCTTTGTGCCTATCAGTGTCTGTTTCCATGCCTGTCTCTGAGTTCATCTGTCTGGACTTCTCTATGTGCCTCTTTTTTGTCTATTTTAGTCTACTTTTGTTTCTTTGTCACCATCTGTGTGTTGTCTGTCTGACTGTCTGTCTGTCTGTATGTCTGTCTGCTCACCTGCCTGGCAAGATGGTAGCCCTGATACGACCTCTGCTGTCAGTTGGGCTCTATATGTAAACATCATATTTAGATTAGATTGGTTTCGATTGGATCTCTGTCTGTCTGTCTGTCTATCTGTCTGTCTCTCTTTCTTAACTGTTTTCTGGTTTACTTATAAACTATCCATTCCTTAATCTCTCTATCTGCTACCTCATCCCCTCACCCACTCTCTCTTCCTGTTTATCTTCTCCGTCTGTCTGTCTGTCTGTCTGCCTGCCTGGCCATCTATCTATCTATTTATCTCTTCCTTTTACTTCTCACTGGTTTAAAAAAAATCTTATGAACAATTAATTTTCCAATCTATCTGTTACCTCATTCCCTCACCCCCTCTCTCTTTTTCTCTTTCATCTTCTCTGTGTCTCTCTCCCCTTCCTTCCCTCCCTCCCTCCCTCCCCACTCTCTCTCTGTCTACTGCTTCTCGTTTGTGGTCTGTCTGTTGATGTGGTGTGTTCTCCATGATTAATCAGCTTCGTTTGTGTTATTTTGATGTCAGATTGGTTTCTTGTATCGTTTCAGTTGCGCATTCTATTTTTGTGTTTATGTTCATAGACGTTACACTAGTTTTTCTGAATAATTTCTTTTTAGCTCTGTTTATTGAGGCAGACAGATAGATAGACATACACAGACACACATAGGCACACAGAGCCCCCCCTCCCCTCACATAGACACACAATCACACACTCACTCACACACAGACATAGGCACACACATACAACGCACACACAGAGCATGCACAATACATGCAGACACACACACACGAACACACACATACGCGCACGCAACCCACCTCCCCCATCCCC
>CM054136.1:44784199-44804199 GCA_028751875.1 Rapana venosa
CACACAGGCAAACGCTGCATACGTATTGTGTTCGTTTTCGGTAGCCTAGTGGTGACAGCATCGCTGTAGTGTAGGGATCTGTAGGTCGTAACTGGTCCGAGGCTGGATTTTTTTTGTCCTTTCTATTCCTTTAGGACCCCTGGGAATAGAGGAAGCTGGTTGCAAAATCTTCATTAGTGCCCACCCCCCCTCCACGGTCCAAGGGACTATGGGATAGGTGAGGTGAGGATTCTTGTAGATCTCGAGAGTTGTGTGGGTTGATAGGTTTTTTCCCTATGAGTCGAAAACTTAAAATAAACACCTGTAGGCAACATGTGTCAAAGATAGCAAGTGGGTTGTTTGTTCCAGGAACTTCTGTAGAATGAATAAACAGCGTGTCCTAAGAAGATACAAAAATCATCTCATGAATAAAACAAAGTATGCATGTGGAACGTTGAGGAAAAAGGAAATAAAGACAAGACCTAATATATATATATATTAGGTATTATATATTTATTTATTTATTTCCTTTATCTTATACATACATGCATACATGCATGCATGCATGCATGCATGCATAGCATACATACATACATACATACATACATACATACATACATACATACATACATACATACCTGTCTCTGTCTGTCTGTCTCTGTGTCTGTGTCTGTCTGTCTCTGTCTGTCTGTCTGTCTGTCTCTATAAATAACATAATGCCTATATTTAGGGACATAAGCTAAAATATTCTAGACATCAACGTGCAGTCTAACAAGGTTAAGCCGCCATGAGGTCAGCAGCTAGAAGGGTCCTGCAATGCCTCAGGGTTTCTTTGTGGAGCTCAGGGGTGCCCCTTCTGATTCACTATACGCACATCACCACCAACTGAACCGCTACTGACGGCAGTAATGATACACCAGCTCAAAACAAAAATCCCCCCCAAGGAAATGGTTCGAAGACGACTAAATCCAATATCCGCACATAATAGCCGAGAACTTGAGACCAAAACTTTAACCCCACAAAACAAAAAAGCAACCAAGCAAGCAAGCAAGCAAACCAACCACCACACCACCCACATAACCAGCCAACCAACCAACCAATAAACACCACCCACCCACCCACCCACCCAACCAAACCACTCACCCACCACCCACCCAACCAACCAATCACCCAACCAGCCAACCAAACAAACCCCAACCCCCCCCCCCCCACCCCCCATAAGATATGAAACATTACCAGACAAGCAGACGAACAGAGAAACAAACATACTACCCCAAAAAACAAAAACAAAATAAAAACGAAAGGCCTCTAAGGGAGGCTACTCGCCCTTTCCTACCAGAAAGTAGGTGTTGCTGAAATGACAGAGGCGCCCTGTGCCGGGACAGAGTTCTTCTCCTTTGCTGACCGCAGCGACCCGTCAGGCGTATGTTCAATCCTTCTTCTTCTTCGTCGTCGAAGGCTCAGACAGGAACTCTTGTTGTCTGTCATACGAGCGAAAATGCATTGCACTGCCGTTAAGCGCCTGACAAGTCAGGCCCAGCGCGTACATCCGACTTCGGCGAGGGAGAGAATAGTTATCTTGTAAGTCTTTCTGGAGAAAAAAAGCGCAGGAGAATGGACAAAGATGACAGAAAATAGACAAGAAGGAAGTGACGGGAAGAAAAGGAACAAGGCAGAAAGAAAGAGAGGGATAGAAAAGACGGAAGTTCTAGCAGAGAATTTCCAGAAGGCGGGGATGCTGTTTATATTGAAAGGCTCCCGGGATTCTCGAAGGGGAGTTCAGTACTTCTGAAGTCGGGTTGTGGGTGACATCACTGACAATAGTCACATTTCTGTCTTACAGAAAAAAAGTATCCATTTTTCTCTCAAAGATAAAGCTTAGCCTCCACACACGAACTAAACATTCTCACCTAGGCAACGGTACCATGGTAAACATCATTTTTGTGTGTTTGTGGACAGGGAAAAGATGCTCATAATGCGAACGACGTCATATCTAATCTGACTTCACGAAGATTAAACATAGCCTGTAACCTCAGTCAATTCATTTATCTTTCTCTCCTCCTCCCTTCCTCTCCTCTTCCCTTCTGCCCTCCCCCCCATCGCCTTTTCCTCACAGCTCCACTTCATATTTTTTTATGTATTTTTGCCCATACCAGTGTAACCCGACCCATCGCCATTTTAATGTGCGACCTTAAATTATGAGACGATGAGGTTTAATTTAGATGAGAGACATATGAGAAGTACAGAAAGGTCACACATTGAGAGAGAGAGAGAGAGAGAGAGAGAGAGAAGAGAGAGAGAGAGAGAGAGAGAGAGAGATGGAGAGGAAGAGAGAGAGAGAGAGAGAGAGAGAGGAGAGAGAGAGAGAGAACACTGAACACTGAACACTGAACACTGAACACTGAACAGGTTTTATTGTACTTCGGCCTTGGGCCACTATACAAAACATGTTTGGGGAAGGGGGAAGGAAGACATAGCAGAAAACGTTTATATCCATTTCCCATTTTCAATTCTGCAAACATACAGGATTACTCCCAATATATTCTAGTCAACATCATCCCCATCATTATCTTCAGCATTTACATAATCATCACCATCAGCATCTTCATTACCTATAGCAGCAGCTGCAGCCAGTATATCAACATGCCATCATTACTTTCATCTTCTACATCATCATTATCAACATCATCATCTTCATCATCTACGCTACCACCATCTTCTACAGCTGTATAGTCATTTTCGCCACGATTATCATCTTCAATCTCTGCATCATGGTCATAATCATCATCTTCATCATCGTTACCATCGTTATCTTCAATATATACATCATTGTCATCATCTTCATCTTTGACATCTCCATCATAGTTACCACCACCACTATCACCTTCAACAACCACGCCATTGTTACCATCACCACCATCGTCACCCTCAGCATCTACATCAACATCACCTTCAACATTTCCATAATCATCGCCATCATCCTCCTAAACATCTACATCATCATCGTCCTTTCAAAAATAAATAAATAATTAATAAAAAGAACAAAATCTTTTTTCATTTTCATTTTTTCACACACGCGCGTGCGCGCGCGCACACACATACACACACACATTCTCGTCTTCCCCATCTGTAACATCATCACCATTTTAATCAACTACATCAACATCAACCCCATCAATACTTACATAATTGTCACCATCATAACCCTTAACCTCTACTTCACCATCTTCAACACCCATATCATCATCACTATATTCAACATCTACCTAATCATCATCAACATTATTGACATCATCATCAATATCCGTATCATCGTCAGACCACCCTGCAATCTCTGCATCATTCCTCAGAGAGAGAACTTTGAAGCGATTTAATGGTACTTCGGCCCTAGTCTACAATATAACCAGCTGGGGAAATGGGTATAGTACTACAGGAACATGTTGCTAAATTTCAAACATAAAACGATCCAAACTTAGAAACAGAAAAATTGGCATGGAACATTGAAACCAAAATTACATTGAAAAGAAACTAACATCGTGCAACATAAACCTGTGCTTGACCCAGGATATAAATTCAAGACATCTCGAGTGCACTATCAAAAGGAAAAAATAATAATCAATCAGCCAAGCTCACAAAAACCACCTCAATAACATATGTTAAATTATATAATACATCTCTTTCTTCTGTTAACTGAGTGGAAGACATATCGGGAGACACTGTGCATCTTGTGAATATTTGACACTTGCAGCAACATATGGATGGGAACTTTAGTTAAATTACCCAAGAATTTAACTCTAAGATCCGAATACATGGGACAATCAAAGAGAAAATGCTGTTCGTCTTCGGCGACTGACATACAAAAAGGACAGTTTTTGTTTTGCAGAGAATCGCTGTAACGATGCACATTTGCATTTAGTGGCAGGACATTAAATCTTATTTGAGACACAGCAACCCTAAAGCAGTAGGTATCAATATCATTAATGTATTTTTCTCTTTCAAAAATTGTTTTAAATGATCTATAGTCATTGTATCTATTGCGATCTTCAATTGTGGAAAACCACTCTTGTATAAAGGTATCAACAAGTCTCTGCTTAAAAAGACGTAAGAAAGCTTTAACATCCCCCACACCTTGCTGCACCCAGACAAACTGAAAACCTGTCTGACATAAAATTTCTCTTACTTTTGTTACCCAGCAGTTCTTCCCAGTTCTATCTAGGTTAAGCAACATCTGATAAGCCTTGTAGGGTAGTCTTTTAGTTTCCATTTGTAACAGCCCAAACCAATATCGCAATGCAGAAACACAAGAATTGACATATAGAGGATATCTGCCCAAATCACCATAAATCATCTTATTTGAAGTTTTTACTGGAACACCCAGGAATCTTTTACAGACTAACATATGTACTTTTTCTAAATGATCTAGCTTGGTCAAACCCCAAATTTCGGATGAATAAAGTAAAAGAGAGAGAGAGAGAGAGAGGGGAGAGAGAGAGAGAGAGAGAGGAGGGAGAGGAGGAGAGAGAGGAGAGAGAGAGGAGAGGAGAGAGAGAGAGAGAGAGAGAGAGAGAGAGAGAGAGAGGGGTGAGAGAGACAATGACATTGACAATGACAAATTGTTTTATTTCGAGGATAATGAATAAGCACATATGTGCTTTTTTACATCCAGTCCCCAGAGTGAGAGAGAGTGAGAGAGAGAGAGAGCGATATAAATGAATAGATGAATAATCTTTAAGAGAGAGAAAGAGAGAGAGGAGAGAAGAGAGAGAGAGAGAGAGAGAGAGAGAGAGAGAGGAAGAGAGGAGAGAAGAGAAAGAGAGAGAGACAGACAGAGACAGACACAGACAGAGACAGAGACAGAGAGACAGACGGAGACAAAGAAATCGAGACAGAGACAGAAATACAGAGGTACAGAGACGCAGACAGACAGACAGAGACCAAAACCAGGGTGCTTCCAACATCCGTTTTGTACTTAAACGTGCTGTTGCGCATCTTCTGTGGAGATTTGTTGCCTTAGTATTCTCTTGTTCATTAAGAAACTTATTCTTAGATAGATGGCTTGATGGAAAAAAAGCAAATGCTTTGCTTATTCAATGTACCATCTGGACATAAAACTTTGACTTGGCTTGACTTGACTTGTCCATTGACCTGATGTTATTTCAGTAACAAAGCCATTGTGGTCTCTCCCCCCTTAACTCCTGTTAGTTCTTTACTTTGATAGTATGAGCAAATAAGTTCGAAACATCTACATCATCATGGATTATTTGTTTTTCAAAACTGAATAAAAATGGACAGAGAACTTCTTTTGGAAGAAGATATAAAAAGACCCCCCCCCGACCACCCTCAGTAAACCTACTTATAACAGACGTACACATACACACACTCAACAAACGCACGCATGGAACCCAAAATCTACAATGCTTAGTCTGGTAGCTACTTTTTGAAGTTTTAAAGCGTTTTTACAAGTGCCTCGATCTTATTATTTGACAAAGGAACATTTCCTTCTGTACAACGATTTGGTTTTTGTTCCCTCCAGTTTGAAGGATGTATGTAGTTTTTGCGTGCATGTGGGTAGAGGGGCGGGCACTATGGACAAGAATGGACTGTCTGTGGAATAACTCGTTTCTCTCTCTCTCTGAAGAAGGAAGACGTTTCGGTCATTGTAGGCACTGGCTGATAGTGTCAGGGTATTGAAGCTGATGGAACAGTTCCTGATCCTGCTGCCTTGGCGACTGGGTTAGTGTTTTATTTCTTAATGTTTCTATTGCTTTTATTTATTTGTTTTATTTATTTTATTTATTTATTCTTTATATCGAGGATAATGGAATAAGCACTCGTGTGCTTTTTACATCCAGTCCCCGTGTGTATGCGGTTTTGTAAATTTTGTCATCTGTTTCCAGATGTACTGATTGCAGGATTCACACGTATCTACAATATTGCCATGAGACTAGTTTTTTTTAAAGGTATCAACAGCATCCTGGATTGTTAGTATGACAACGCATCTAGGTAAACATGTATTTTTGTTTGGCAGTTGTGGCACAGCTTATTATAGATGTATTGCACACACATTGTGACACTTCCTGGACCGGGAAACGGAGAGACGGGTGAGGGGTGGGAGGGGCAAGGAGGTCTTGAAAATGGATTTTACCTGTGCTTTCACGATGAAAAGATGAACGCTAGCCTTTTTATAGTCTCTTTTGACACATTTTCTTTTGTTCGCTTCTAGTCACGATCTTTATTTATTTATTTATTCTTTTATATCGAGGATAATGGAATAAGCACTCATGTGCTTTTTTACATCCAGTCCCCGTGTGTATGTTTACGGTTTTTTGTTTCGTTTTGCAATACAGGCTAATGATAAGTAATATCTTATAAAGTATGTACTTTTCTTGCAGTGTTCAACTATTAGCTGCATTTTCAGCAGGGCGGCCAAGGATTTTTTAAAAATGTCATACGCAATAGGCTCATTGGGTTTTATGTCAAGGAAGTAATAATTCATTTTAGAGTAGTTCATGAATGTAAACAATCCATCCTGTTGTATCTCAAGCCATGTAGTAGACACTACAATAACAATGAGAGAGAGAGAGAGAGAGAGAGAGAGAGAGAGAGAGAGAGAGAGAGAGAGAGACAGACAGACAGACACAGAGAGAGAGAGACAAACAGACAGAGAGAGAGACAGACAGACAGACAGACTGACAGGCAGACAGACAGAAACATACAGGCAGACAAATAGGAAAAAAGTCTCCGACCTAAGACCATTTTTTTAACGCCACAATATGATTACAGCCAAATCCAATCCAGTCTTCTTGTTTATAGCCCCGCCGACCACAGAGGCCATATCGGGGCTGTCACTTGATCGCATACAGCCTGTAATATTTACCAATGCACCTTGTGCCCTACACAGCTATTCTTATAATTATGATGACCACAGTGATGTCCCTGTGAACCTATTTCTTATCTCCCTTGCCCCTCCCTACCCTTCCTCTGTTCCACCTTCTGTCTGTATCCCTCATCATTCTTTTGTGGCGCACTGTCTATGTATAGGACTGTACCTCCTACCCCTCTCCCGGCATGTGGTTTCAGATAATAGCAAGACTTATGATGATGATGATGATGATGATGATGATGATGATGATGATGATGATGATGATGATAATAATAATGATGATGATGATGATGATGATGAAGATGATGACGATGATGATAATAACGACGACAATGACGACGACGATGATGATGGTTATGATAATACTAAAAATAATGATGATGATAATGATGATGATGATGACGACGACAACGACGACAACAACAACAACAACGACGACGACGACGACAAAAACAACAATAACAGTAACAAAAACAGCAACAACACAATAAAAAGATGATGATGATGATGATTTTGATGATGTTGATTCGCATGAGACTATAAACCGAGGTCCCGTGCGGGAACGCTCGCAGAAAATCTTGCGAACACGTTAAAACCTTCTCCACCTTTTGGAAGAGTAGGCCATCAAGATTTTGTGCCGGTGGGGACATATGGCAACATTTACAAAATCGCATGCACACACTTTAAGTCACGGCAGGTTTATTGGCATGGAATTCGGGCTGCTCTCCCCCGCGGAGAGCGCGTCGCCACAAGAGAAGCGAACTGGACGTAAAAAAGCGAATGAGTGCTTATTTCATTACGCTCGAAATAAAAGAATAAAGATAAGAAATTAAAAATGTACATAAGCCACATGGAGATGCAAGATATAGCGCTATATAAATTCAATTTATTATTATTATTATTATTATTATTATTATTAAGATCGTAGACAAAGAAGAAGAAGAAGAAGAAGAAGAAGAAGAGAGAGAGAGAGAGAGAGAGAGAGAGAGAGAGAGAGAGAAGAGAGAGAGAGAGAGAGAGAGAGAGATAGAGAGATAGAGAGAGAGAGAGACAGACAGAACAGAGAGAGAGAAGAGAGAGAGAAGAGAGAGAGAGAGAGAGAGAGAGAGAGAGAGAGAGACAGACAGACAGACAGACAGACAGACAGACAGACAGACAGACAGACAGACAGACAGAAAAATGAAAAGGCTTGTAAGGAAGCTACTGACCTTTTCGTGCCAGAATTTGTATATGGCCTATATTAAGAGATGCACCCTGTACCCTTCAGAGTTATTCCTCTTTAATGACCGCAGTGTCCCCGTGAACATATTTCTTATCTCCCTTGCTGGCTTCGCTTCCTCCTCTTCCCCCCCCCCCCCCCCCCAACCCCCTCGCAACCTCCATCACCTTAGTTATGTAGCACTGTCCGTAAGAGTATTACCCCTACCCATCCTCCCCTTCCCCTCCCAAGGGTTCCAGATAATAGGAACATTTTTATTATTATTATAATAATAAAAATAATACATAGATGTTATTATGAAATGATAGAGGTTGATTTAGAACGGTTGAATATCAGAAGTAGAGGAAAGGGACATGACAATCATACAGGAAGACGACGAAGAAGAAAAATTAGAGAGAAAAAGAATAAAAAGAGAAGGAGAATGCAAAGAATACAAAAGAAGAAGAAGAATACACAATAAAACAAACAACGCAAAGAAGAACGCAAAGAAGAAGAAGAAGAAGAAGAAGAAGAAGAAGAAGAAGATAGAGAAGAAGAGAGAGAGAGAGAGAGAGAGAAGAGAGAGAGAGAGAGAGAGAGAGAGAGAGAGAGATTGAGAGATTGAGAGAGAAAGCGATAGAGAAGAACAGAGCCAGAAAGAGGTAGGGATACACACTCACAGACAGAGACTGGGGCAGAGAGACAAGGGGACAGAGACAGAGGGACAGACAGATAGACAGATGTACAGATGGATGGACGGAGAGACAGACAGATGGGAAAAGGAAAAGCCTGCAAAGGGAAGACATCGACCTTTTCGCACAGGAATATGTATACATGTATATTGCCTATAATTATCACAGATGGACCCAATATCCTATCAAAGCAGTCTCTTGAAGAGAGAGAGAGAGAGAGAGAGAGAGAGAGAGAGAGAGAGAGAGAGACAGAGAAGAGACAGAGAGAGACAGAGAGGAACAAAGACAGAGAGACACAAAGAGACAGACATACAGAGACACAAAGACACAGAGAGATAGAGATAGAGAGAGGGGACAGACAGACAGAGAGACAGAGAGAGAGAGACGGACAGAGAGAGACAGAGATAGAGACAGAGACACGAGACACAGAGAGACGGACATACAGAGACAGAGAGAGACAGAGAGAAAGACAGAGAGACAGAAACACAGAGAGGCAGACATACAGAGAGAGAGAGACAGAGAGAGAGACAGAGAGACAGAGAGAGAGACAGAGAAAGAGACAGAGAGAGAGACAGAGAGAGACAGAGAGACATAGATAGAGACATCCAGTCAGCCAGTTACATACAGACACAGACAGAGACAGACATATACAATGAAGACAAAACACAGAACAGAGGCTAGTATAGATATTTTGTTGGAGACGCTGAACTAGGTCAATTCTATCTATCTATCTATCTATCTATCTATCTATCTATCTATCTATCTATCTATCTATCTATCTATCTATCTATCTATCTATCTATCTATCTATCTATCTATCCATCCATCCATCCATCCATCCATCCATCCATCCATCCATCCATCCATCTATCTGTCTATCTATCTATCTATCTATCTATCTATCTATCTATCTATCTATCTATCTATCTATCTATCTATCTATCTATCTATCTATCTATCTATCTGTCTGTCTATCTTATCTATCTATCTATCTCTTCTATCTATCTATCTATCTATCTATCTATCTATCTATCTCTCTCTCTCTCTCTCTCTCTCTCTCTCTCCTTCTCCCTCTCTCTCTCTCTCTTTATATATATCTGGAATAGGGTGTGATCATGTAGCAGTAAAGACATTGCTGGAAGAAAGATCACACGTAACATATGACCTTGTGATCCCAGCCTCCCTAACGAGATAGGGATGTCAAGAGGCCATTCCTATCAGGAATAAAAACACGGAATAACATCACGACAGGGAAGTGAGGTGAGGACATTTTCTGACATTAGGAAATGAATGCTTCTTCGCTTGCATGTATGCGTGCAAGGCAGTTAACATATCATGAAGCATATATGTAGAGTACAAACGTGTGTAGATGAAAGCAAACAAACGCGAAACAGCACCCCAAAAAACAACAACAACAACACCAAACCAAACGAAAACAAAACCCCATGTTAACAACATATATAAGACAGGCAGGCACACAGATTGCACAAGGCCAACTATTTTAATTTCTGCATATCATTGCAAATATGCCGAAATTATTTTAAGAGAGTGGAACGCAGTCCTTTGAATTCCAATTGTCGGAAATAAATTCACTGTATCGATTATTGTAACGAGAGATCATCTACATGCCACTTAAAACAAAACAAAAAGATCTATTTACGTATGGTAATATATTCTATTGGCTTATCTCCCGGATGGGGGACGGGATAGCCTAATGGTTAGAACATTGCGCTCGCAATCTGCTGACCCGGGTTCGATTTTTGTTCAAAGGGGATATTTTCCCCTGGAGTTAACATCAGTGCAGACTAAACTCTCCGCAAAGTCCTTCGGATGAGACTATAAACCGAGGCCCCGTGTGCGAACGCACGCAGGACATCTTGCGCACACGTTAAATCCTGTTCCACTTTTCGTAAGAGTAGGCCATTGTGTGCCGGCGGGAACAGATGACAGAATTTACAAAAGCGCATAAACACGGGAGACTAGATGTAAAAAAGCACGTAAGTGCTTATTCCATTATATTCGATATAAAACAATAAAATAAATAAAACAAATACCTCTTTTCTGAGTCTCGTGGTGACAGTTTTCTGCACGGTTACCGGGTCTGCATGCTATTAATGGCGTGAGGCCAAGGCTGTGGGGGAAAAAAGTATAAAACATCCTTTCAGGACGGAAACCCTTTAGAACTCTTAACTTGTATCCACTCCTCCAGTTCTCATGAAATAATCCAGGGAACTGAAAATATAATCCCGTTGATGTGTTTCATGAGATGTGTTTGAATTATTGTCGTGTTGTGGTTTTGCTTTGCTACTCTTAACCTTTACTGGTGTGTGCGTGCGCACGCGTATGCGTGTGTGTGGATGTGTGTGTGTGTGTGTGTGTGTGTGTATGTGTGTGTGTGTATGGGTGTGTGTGTGTGTGTGTGTGTTTGTGGATGTGTGTGTGTGTGTGTATGTGTGTGTGTGTGTGGATGGGTAGGTGCGGGTGTGTGTGTGTGTGTGTGACGTAGATTGTTGTCGGCTTATAAAATGCTCTTTTATTTCTTAATCTGTTTTGTTTAATAATGCATGCTGTGTAATTATAATTTTAAACTGCCACTCATAATTTCTCTAGTTGAGACATTAAAGTATTCTTAAGTCTTGTTGAGTCTGTTACAATAGCTCAGAACAAAAAAACCCAAACCTTCTTTTGTCCCTCAACAGTCTTTTTTTTTGCTTCTTGTTTAGGCCTTTGCGTGCCTGGAATAACGGAGGACAATATTACAAGTAAAACGCATGCATACTGGTGGCGTGTTTAGACATCATCTCCGAAGTCGGAATATGGCTACCTTTACGGTAGCCCCCCCTCCCCCCCCTCAAACAAAACAAAAACGGCCGCATACTCAAAATCTCAGAATTGAGAACCTCGGAGCTCCAGCTGAGGAAGAAGCCCCCCCCCCCCCCCCCCCCGCCCCCTCAAAAAAAGGAGCCCCCCCCTCCACCACCAACAATATACCAAACAACAACAAAAACAACAAACACAAAAATTACACAAGCAAACCTACACCTTCACGAATGCTTAGATATTGTTTATGACATTTCCGCTCATACAAGAACTCAGTAAAATAATTATTGCAATAATGTTTATCTATCTATCTATCTATCTATCTATCTATCTATCTATCTATCTATCTATCTATCTATCTATCTATCTATCTATCTATCTATCTATCTATCTATCTATCTATCTATCTATCTATCTATCTCTCTCTCTCTCTAGCTCTCTCTCTCTCTCTCTATATATATATATATATATATAAAGGTTCTCAATAAATGCCTCGATCCCATATTGGCAAAGGGATACGCCATTTCTTCTATAGATAACAACACCGTCGCGGCCTACTTCCCCCCCCCCCCCCCCACATCCCCTACCCCACCCCCACCCATCCCCCACATCCCCCCACATCTCCTGCCAGGCCCCCGAAAGGATGTATGTGATGTTTGCATGCCTGTGGAGGGGGTCGGTATGGAAATGCACTGTTTCTAGGATAACGGAGGCTTCCTGCTGGACAAGGATGACGATAGCCGGTCATCATAGATACTGGCTGATGGGCCTCAGGCCGTTGAAGGGATGGATCAGCTCCTGATGCTGCTTTGGCTGCAACGGGATGTGTGCGTGTGTGTGTGTGTGTGTGTGTGTGTGTGTGTGTGTGTTGTGTGTGTGTGTGTGTGTGGTGCGTGGTGCGTGTGTGTGTTGTGTGTGTGTGTGTGTGTGTTTTGTTTTTGTTTTTTACGTTCAAAGTTGTTGTTTTCGTTCCTGGCTTGCTTGCTTGCTTGCTTCGGTGGCTGATTGTTTTACTCTTTTATATCTTATACAGTTCAATTTTTAAAAGTGCTTTGATTTGTTTGTTTTACAAGATTCAGCGCTATATAAATTCCATTATTATTATCATGATCATCATGATCATCATGATCATCCTCGTCGTCGTCGTCATCATCATCATCACCATCATCACCACACCACCACCACCACCACCACCGCCACCGCCACCATCACCACCACCACCACCGCCACCGCCACCGCCACCACCACCACCATCACCATCACCATGATGACGATGATGATGATGATGATGATGATGATGATACTGTTTGTTGTTGTTCTTCTTCTTCTTCTAAATTCTCGTTTTACTCTATTATGTCTAATACAATTCTCTTTCTTCTTCCCCAAGTCCCTTAGGAGTCGGTGGGGGCACTGTATGTACTGAATTATTATTTTTTTATTATTTTTTTTTAGCGGTGTGTGTCTCTTGGGCGAGTTAAACTTCGCGGAGCGCATCCTTCTTCTGGCACAGAGTGCATGCTGGGTATGTTAACGCTCCCCTAACCCATCAAACGGTGACATGAACCACAGGAATCTTTAACGTGTCTATTTTATCGTTTGTGTGCGTATACAAACAAAAGTTTGCGCTTTAAGTTGACCAACGTAAAAACCCTAAAACTTAATTTACCAGACACTATCACCGAGATTCGAACCCACAACTTCATGGACAGGGATGTGAGTAGAACACTCTGTGCCCATCTACTATATCATGGTGTCCGTCAATAAAATCAGACTTTCGATACACACTACCAAGACCACATTCAAAGCATAGTGTAATCATTATTAAGTGAAACAAAGGAACCCAAACAGATTATAGGCTTATGAAAAAGTAAGTTGTGGGCAAGTTAAGAATAGAGACTTGAAATGGTATGATAATAATGATAATGATAGTGATAATAGTGATGATGATGATGATGATGATGACGACAACAACAACAATGATAATCATAATAATAATGTTGATGATAATAATGTAGCAACATTATGTGGAAATTTTTATTGCACTGAATCTTGTAAACCAAACACATCAAAGCACTTGCGCTTGAAAACATTCACGCGCATGTAACCTGTCATGTAGACAAAATAATTAGCAGATTTTAAAATTTAGACTCTCACAAGCACACACACACATACACATACACACACACACACACACACACACTTCAGACCGTTCAGTCTGCAAATTACCAGATTACAGTGTACGGTATCCTGCCAAGACAAACTAAGTCATAAATTTGAGAAGAAAGCAAAAACAGCCACAAAGGCTGCATCATAACTGCTAAACGATGACGTGGCTTTGACGTCACAAACAAACGGAAAAAAAAGGAGAAGAAGACTAACTGACGGAATGAATCAGACTCTGTAGCTTATAACTTAACCTACAGTGATAAACTAAGAAAAGGGATTGGACGTGCGATTACATTGGGGGTGACACACTTGGCAGGGGGTTAAGTACATGGTGGAACAAAGTTGAGTCAACAACAAACACAAACGGACTGGGGGCACAAATACACCAGCTATTCGTAAGGCTGGGACATTGTCCTTCTAAATCAGTCTGAGTTCGTCTTAAACGATTTTCAAGATTTTTTTTTGCTTTTTTCGTTTTGTTTTCGGTTGATCTTGGGCTTATAACTCCGAGGTTCACCAGTAGTAAGGTTTTGCGCATGCCACGGATTTTGCCCACCATTAAGGTAGCCGCATTCCGACTTCGGGGATGATGTTCAGATCACAAGCTCAACGCTTTAACCACAAGGCTATTCCGCCCCCTTCCCCGCCTGCGGTAGTATTCTTTACGAAAAGAGAAATAAGTTAATCCACTTCATGCAACAACATGCAAATGTCTGTTTCTGCATGGATTTGCACAGATCCCCAGATATCATGCGTAATGTCTGGAAACATCGGTTAGCTGTTGACCTATTCTGCAATAGCTCTTCAATATATAAGCCTATGATACATCAGCTTACCTCCCCATTTCTCTTAACTGCCAAAATCTATTGAAGAAGAGATAACAAGGGTTAATGTGGTTCATGCTCTCTCACCCCCTCCCCACCCGACCCCCAAACAAACAAACAAGCAAAACAAACCACCCCCAAAACAAACCAAAACCAACACCTTAACTCGAAAACTAAAACAAACAAATATAAAAACCCCACAAAACACAACAACAAGCAAGCAAATAAACAAACAACTCCCCCACCCACCCAAACAAACAGCAAAACAACCAAGCCCATAAAACAAATTAAAAAAAAATCCACAAGAAAGGGCAGAACGCATAAAACATAGGCAGAGGTGATGGTGGCGATGTACGTAAGTTCTGCTCTGCTCTGCTCTAAGCAATATTGATATCTCTACTGTAGTTAAGGAAGCTGGCTTGTTTACGTCGGTTCGAACCTCCCGGAAATTTTCCGGGTTGTTGGCATATTGAGTACACATTTAGTCTCGGAAAATTTCCGGAATGAAGCAGTCAAGCGGTTATTAACAGTTAAGACTAAAACATCAGATCTGGGTTTGTGTGTCTGCAGGTTTAATAACACGTAGACAATGGGCCAAATAGTCTCGAAAGAAATATTGCTAGCTGACCACTTGTTCCATTTTTTGTCAATCAAACTGGGCAAAATGCAAAGAGAGCATGTGATTGTAGCAGGGGTTGTGGGAGGGAGGAGGGGAAGGGAGGGGGCAGGGGAGGGAGGCCAGGCCGGGTTGGAGTATTTTTTGCCAGAAATCAGTATAATTGCCTCGAGGTCAGTATGCTGGCTAGAATACGTGTCACGCAGCTTAGTATGTTTCCTTTCGTAGGCACATATAGATAGTTTTTGTTCATATTGTTTACGATAGGTGTTCTTTCAAGTAGGTGTTGATCTGTCATTGTGGATTTCATGAAAAAAGTGACCATCTCCCCCAAAAAACAAACAAACAAAAAACAGAAGACGTCAGGTAAACAGACAAACACAGAGATAAGCAGATAGTCAAGGAGAGAAACAAACAGACACAGAGATAAACAGATAGTCACAGAGAGAAACAGACACAGAGATAAACAGATAGTTACAGAGAGAAACAAACAGACAGAGATAAACAGATAGTCACAGAGAGAAACAGACACAGAGATAAACATATAGCCACAGAGAGAAACAAACAGACACAGAGGTAAACAGATAGTCACAGAGAGAAACAAGCAGACTCAGAGATAAACAGTCACAGAGAGAAACAAACAGACAGAGATAAACAGATAATCACAAAGAGAAACAGACACAGAGATAAACAGTCACAGAGAGAAACAAACAGACAGAGATAAACAGATAATCACAAAGAGAAACAAGCAGACTCAGAGATAAACAGTCACAGAGAGAAACAAACAGACAGAGATAAACAGATAATCACAAAGACAAACAAACAGACACAGAGATAAACAAATAGTCACAGAGAGAAACAGATAGTTAAAGAGATAAACAGACATACACAGAGGTAAACAGACACAGAGATAGACAGATAGACATAGAGAAAAACAGATAGACACACTACGGCATATAAGCACTCATTCAGCCCTTTCTCTATGCCGCCATCCATCTGCACGCACACACACACACACACACACACACACACACACACACACACACACACACACACACACACACACACACACACACACACACACACACACACACACACACACACACACACACACAAATAAAGAAAAAAAGAAAAATAAAGAAATAAAGAAAAATGAAGATCAAAATCTTCTCACCGTTGATGTAAAAAGTCACTTAGAAAATAATTATTCTAATCACTTAAAAGTGTATACTGACGGATCTGTATTAGAAACAGGCAAAAGTGGTGCTGCATATGTGATTCCGACTTTAAAAGTTCAAAAATCTTTTCATTTAGGACAACATTTCTCTATTTTTACTTCTGAATTATTTGCAATTCTTATGGCTTTGAATTTTTTGTCTGATACTGCTATTGATGTTTGCCAAATTCTGTTTTGCGTTGACTCAAAGGCAGTGTTAATGGCATTAAAGTCATGGCATGGTAAAATAAGGTATGATATTGTATTTGAGATAAAATTCCTGATACATTCTATTGCAAGCAGAGGCATCGGCATAACTTTTTGCTGGATCCCCTCTCATTGTGGAATTTATTCGAATGAGCTGGTTGATTCTTTGGCAAAACAAGGTGCCTCTGAATACAGTACTGAAGTGTTTGATTCTAATCTTGCATTGTCGTCTTATGAAATTCATTCTAAGTTAATGAAATGCATACATTCAAAGATTATAGAAAAACATTATCAACAGTTTCCTTGCCCACGGAAATTAGAAATCCTAATACATAAACTGAGATTAAATGCATGGAATACTAAATATTCAAAATATGTAACATGTTGTTGTTCTATTCCACTTTCAGTCCACCATTTGTTGTTTGATTGCCCAATTCTTCTTGACATGTATAAAAGGAGAGGTTTAGATATTCATAAGAAATATGCCACTAGTCAAGAAGTTTTATATGACTCTCAGCAATTCATAGTGTCAGTTGCTGAAGTCATATATTCTTCACCTGTAAAACCTTTACTGTAATTACATATATATATATATATATATATCTATCTATATAATATATATGTATATATATATATATATTTATATATATGTATATACATATATATATATTTATATATATGTATATACATATATAGATATATTTATATATATGTATATATTTATATACTTATGTGTGTGTGGATGTGGGTGCGTGTAGGGGAAAGAAAGAGAGAGAGAGAGAGAGAGAGAGAGAGAGAGAGAGAGAGAGAGAGAGAGAGAGAGAGAGAGAGAGAGAGAGAGAGAGAGAGAGAAAGAGAGAGAGAGAGAGAGAGGAGAGAGAGAGAGAGAGAGAGAGAGAGAGAGAGAGAGAGAGATGCGGTGTGTAATAATAGGTACTTTGGTGTGAATGCGGGTGTGTCTAAATCACCATGTAGTGAATAGACATTAAACAAAACAAAACAAAACAAACACACACACACACACACACACACACACACACACAAACACTCGTCTAATATCACTTAGAGTGAACAGACGTTAAATTGAAGACAACAACAACAACAACACACACACATAGACACACACACACACACACACACACACTCACACACACACACACACAACACACACACACACACACACACACACACACACACACACACACACACACACACACACACACACACACACACACACACATACACACACACACACCCAGCACCCCCACCCCCCACATACACACACATTCAGAAAACACATTATTATGAGGATGGTATAGACTGGACAGCCTTGAGAGCTAAAAGCCTGCCAGACTCCAATCAAATCCAGGGTCAGACAGGGGACCACTAGTGCCGTCTGTGCCTGCTAGAGAAGAGATGTGTGTGCTGATGACTGGACACTGCTCCATTTCATGACTGCAGGATTATCCTCTTTCTGTACAGAGAAGACGTGTGCTGATCACACTGCTTACCTCACCACGATAACAGGATTATCTTCTTTCTGCAGAGAAGATCACACTTCTTACCGGATGACAGCAGGATTATCTTCTGTCTGTGCAGAAGAAATGTGTGCTGATGACACTGCTCCACTTCATGACTGCAGGATTATCCTCTTTCTGTACAGAGAAGATGTGTGTGCTGATGACTGGACACTGCTCCACTTCATGACTGCAGCATTATCCTCTTTCTGTACAGAGAAGAGATGTGTGTGTGTGTGCTGATGACACTGCTCCACTTCATGACTGCAGGATTATCCTCTTTCTGTACAGAGAAGATGTGTGTGCTGATGACTGGACACTGCTCCACTTCATGACTGCAGCATTATCTTCTTTCTGCTGTATTCCCTTCCTCCTTCTATAATCTGCCAATGACGTCACACGTAACCCGACTTCAAGAGGGTTGAACATACACCTTTCTTTCTTTCTTCTTCTTCTTTCTTTCTTTCTTTCTTTTCTTCCTGTTTTTGTTGTTGTTCTGTGCTTCTTTCTTTCTTTCTGTTTTTTTTTGTTCTGTGCTTTTTTCTTTCTTTCTTTCTTTCTTTCTTTCTTTCTTTCTTTCTTTCTTTCTTTCTTTTTCTTTCTTTCTTTCTTCCTGTCTTCCTTCCTTCTCTTCTTTCTTTCTTTCTTTCTTTCTTTTCTTCCTTCCTTCCTTCCTTTTTCTCCTTTCCATCTCATGTCAACCCCTCCCCCCTTCCCACACCCCGAAGCTATTCTTCTCTCTTTGCTTGTTTTATCCCGCTAGGCCCGCCTGCTCAGTCAGTACATTAGCCGCTCCCTATGTAAGCGAATACTTTTAGCGGCCTCATCCTCTTCATGCAGTTAAGTACCAAGCTGTCAGCAGTCATACAACGGGAGATGCCGGAGGCTTATGGAGTCTGCGACTATATTACGAGTCTGTACAGTGGTACAGCGGTAGATAGAGTTCTCCCTCTCATGTCTGGGACACAAGACTTCGTGGCATTATGATAATGATCGTGGTAGAGTTGTTACTTGCAGGGAGATATTGTGTGCGTCTGAATATATTGAACAAAGATGCTGGAAACGAAGAGTGGAGTGATAAGA
Organism: Rapana venosa; assembly: GCA_028751875.1. Classification (NCBI taxonomy): domain Eukaryota; kingdom Metazoa; phylum Mollusca; class Gastropoda; order Neogastropoda; family Muricidae; genus Rapana; species Rapana venosa. The sequence goes on from CM054136.1 coordinate 44,803,401, forward strand.
TTATTTGGGGGTCTGGCATTACTTAATATCTTTTTAAGGTGAATCTTGGTATTTTTTTTCATTCTTCCTTAGGATGCTTGTGTAAGTAAGATTGTTATTTCAATTTTTTTGCAGACATCCTTTTTTGTTAGTTAAGAGATAAGTGATAATTAAGAACAAAATAAATGAATATATAAAGTTATGTCAGTTGAATGATTGAATAAACAAAGATTTGATTGAAAAATATTGTATATAAAGAAAACAAAGAAACAAACAAATAGTTAAGCTTAAGCAGCAAAGTTAAAGTATGAATTGCCACAGTCTTTATAAAATACACACATGAATTCGCGCGCGCGTACACGCACACACAAAAACACATACAACCCCCCCCCCCCCACACACACACACAGAAAGATAGATAGCTCAGAGACTGAAAAAACACAAAGAAAGAGAGATAGAGAAATAAAAAAAAACCCTGAAAGAGATAGAAAAAATACAGAGACACAGAAACAAAAAGACACAGACATACAGAAACAAACAGGAACAGACACACAGAGAAATAAAGACAGAGAACAGCAGACAAACAGTTCATACTTCAACTCATCACATACTAATATCTTTTCTCCCCCATCAAAAAACGGGCACATATCCCTGTGATAGTTTTCCAGAAAGGTGAGCCCATTATGTGCCATCAACGTTTCATCTGTTGTCGGGAGGTCGTTCACTCGTATGAATGCAAACAGGCTGTAACGAGGGAATCAGCTCCATTAGCTGCTAACATCCCTTCCTTCGTGAATGCTGACAGCTGTCTGCTCAACTG
>CM054136.1:44811699-44824199 GCA_028751875.1 Rapana venosa
CGAAATAGAAAGGCGAAGACAGGCAAGGCATTGTCCCCTCCGCGCCCCCCCCCCCCCCCCCCCACTTCTTTTTGTTAAACCTAAGCCGAAAGCTTTGCCAGTTATTGATGCGAGCAAAATTCCTCAAAGCCTTACATTATAATCTTCTTATCCTTTGAAATGTTCTGTTGAGGCTGTGTGCTTAGCTAAGACAATTTTTGTTTAGCATGACAAATATGTACTCTTCCTTAAAGTACCCCCATCCAACTACCCTAATTCCTCTGAAGTCTGAGTGTGGCTGAATAATCAGTGGGGTACTTTTGAAAAAAAAAGCTGTCCACGTAAACTTTTTCATCTAGTTTGTTCAAGAAGTCTTCCAGTGATTCTCCGATCAGGTGAATGAAACAGAAAGCATATTCTGGTGATGGGTGCTAACCTAAGGAACGTTCAACGACAATAGCAAGAACAGCAGCAGCAACAACGGCAACAACAACAACAGAAACAACAGTATCAGCTTGTTTGTGCTGTTATAACTCATTGTAGAAGGTTATCAGATAGGTGTGTTTCTGTGTGTGTGTGTGTGTGTGTGTGTGTGTGTGTGTGTGTGTGTGTGTGTGTGTGTGTGTGTGTGTGTGTGTGTGTGTGTGTGTGTGTTTGTTTGTCTGTTCTGTATCTGTCTGCATTTCTGTCGGTCTTGAAAACGTTTCCAGTTATATTCTGTTCGTGTTTCTGTACCTCAAGCTCTGTTTCTCTGTCTGTGTGTCTAAATATCTGTTTCTGGTTTTTTTCGGACTTCTGAACTATATTTGTCCGCAACATAAAGGAGACAGTAATAAAGTTCGCTTTTATTCATCAAATTTTAGCATTAATCTATATTACACACTAGAAAGTCAGAGCCTTTAATACTGACAGTAGTTCGCACAACACCACAGGAAAAAAATCAGATCATAAGGTTAGCTTATGAATAAATTTGTAGAAGAAATAAGATAAGAATGGTTTTAGAAAAAAAGATTGAATTACAGAATGGACAAGAAAAGATACAGTGAAAAAAATAGCGTATAAAAACAGACCATGAGATTGAGTTTTTGTGGTGTTTGTGAATCTTCGCAACTCACATTTTTTTCCCCTCTTTTTCACTGTTTCTACCCTTTGTCAGACGATGGAAAACAAAATAAAAACATAAACAAATAAACAAACAAAGCAAAATTACACACACACACACACAAAATACAATCCCCCCCCCCCTCCCCAAACTTAAGCCAACTCTACACCACCTCAAAACCCCCAACCACCCCCCAAAACAAAACCAAAACAACACAAAACAAAACAAAATCCCCAAAAGGCATGGACAAGGGGAAAGATGAATACAAAGAGGGAGGGAAGGGGAGGCTGAACAATTACCCTTCCCCATCCCCAACCCCTCCCGTTGTTTCCTTCTTCATCCACCTTAAATTTTTTTGGGTGTGTAAAAGAAAAAAACCCAACAACATGGTAACACTTCAGGGACACGAAACTTAATTAAAAAAAACTCTTTTATATCGAGGATAATGGGATAAGCACTTATGTGCTTTTTTACACCCAGTCCCCTTGTGTATGCGGTTTTGCAAATTCTGTCATCTGTTCCCACCGGCGCACAATGGCCTACTCTTATGGAAAGCGGAACAGGATTTAACGTGCGCGCAAACTTAAACCCCAGAGCCTGCTACCGGGAGTACCTCTCAGAGCTCGAACTTTACCCCTGGAGACCCTTCTCCTCCAGCATCTCATTGATCCAGCCATGGACTGTTAGGGATTACACGACAGCTGAGCCCTGGAGAAAGGCAGGAAAATGGCCAGGCTTTATGCTGTCAGCACTCATTGTTTCAGAACACCAGTAAGTCGAGGAGCTTCAGCTTGTTTTGCTGTACTTTAAATCCGTTTTTCTAAAAAGTCTTCGCCTTCTTTCAAGGACAGCAGCGGGGAATAGGAAGGAAAGTGTGTGTACATTAGAGACTTGTAAGCGCACGCATAAACGCGAGTCACGCGCGCGTGCACACACACACACACACACACACACACACACACACACACACACACACACACACACACACACACACACACACACACACACACACACACACACACACGTGCGCGTGCACACACACACATACTCACGCGCACGCGTGCACACACACATACACACACACAGAGCCAGAGCATGGGTTGGAAGATTTATGGTGAGCCATTGAGTATTGAGGCTGCTTACCTTACTTTTCTCTGTACTAATCTGTCTGTGTATCTGCTTGTGTTTCTCAGAAAGCAAGTGGGTTTCATAATGCATTTGGCATGTTATATACCAGATGTTTTGGATGCGGTGATGTTTGCTTGTTGTGTATTGTTGTGTTGTACGGTTTGCCACTTTCAGACGCTCTGCATGTTTGCTTGTTGTGTTGTACTGTGTGCCACTTTCAGATGGTCTGCATGTTTGTTGTGTTGTGCTGTGTGTCACTTTCAGATGCTTTGCATGAAGTAAAGTTTGCTTGTTGTGTTGTACTGTTTGCCACTCTCAGATGCTCTGCATGTTTGTTGTGTTGTACTGTGTGCCACTTGCAGATGATCTGCATGTTTGCTTCTTGTGTTGTACTGTGTGCCACTTTCAGATGCTTCGCATGCAGTTAAGTTTGCTTCTTGTGTTGTACTGTGTGCCACTTTCAGATGCTTCGCATGCAGTTAAGTTTGCTTGTTGTGTTGTACTGTGTGCCACTTTCAGATGCTTTGCATGCAGTAATCTTTGCTTGTTGTGTTGTACTGTGTACCACTTTCAGATGCTTTGCATGCAGTAATCTTTGCTTGTTTGTGTTTTGTCGGGATGTGCTGTATACCGCTTTCAGTCACAGCAATTCGTTTACATAAACATTTTGTCTTGTGTCTTCTTCAATGAAAACAGAAGGCTGCCACGCTAAGAGCTTGTCATAGATAGACGGCAACAATCCCAACACAACGTTTTAAAATATAGCAGCATTTCAGTGTAGACTTGGCAGTATGCTTCTATCAATAACTAGCATATTTTGGGCCTGTGCCACGTTGAAGAGATCGAACCTGCGACTCTCCGCTACCTAAGCGGATGCATTACCGCTAGCCCACAGATCCATTTTGTCTGTCCGTCTGTCTGTCTGTCTGTCTGTCAGTCTGCGTCTCTTTTTTGTGACAGTCGATGGCTTTCGCTCAGTCTTCCTGTCTTGTCCGTCACTATATTTTTTCTCTGGCCATGGATGTTTCCGCCTCTGTATTTATGTAGGTCGGTCTGTCTCTGTGTCTCCGTCTGCCTGTGCATGTCTTGTCTTTCTCTGTTCACGCGTCTGTCTTGTGATCCAGTCTCTGTCTCTCATCAATATGTTTTGCTGTTATTGCGTCTGTGTTTGTACGTCTGTCTGTGTCCGTTTATGCTTCTGTCTGTCTATGTACCTGGAATGTTTTTTTCAGTGACTTTTATATATATTATTTTATATAATATTATACATATATATATATATTATATTATATATATATACTATATATATATATATTGTTTTAAAATCTGAACCAGTACTAGTTTATTATGTGTGTTTGTCTCTCATTCCGTCTGTCTGTGCATCTGTTTTCTCTCATTCTGTCTGTCTGTGCATCTGTTGTCTCTCATTCCGTCTGTCTACGCATCTGTTGTCTCTCATTCTGTCTTTCTGTGCATCTTTTGTCTCTCATTCTGTTTGTCTGTGCATCTGTTTTACTGGGGATGTGTTCGTCTATCTGTCTGTCTGCTGATCTATCTGCCTTTCTGTCCGCATCTTTGTCTCCTCTTTCCGCCTTTCTCCGACTCTTTCTGTTCTTTTGTTTGTCTGCTGTGTCCCGTCTGTTCATGGTTGTGTTGTGTGTGTGTTGTGTGTGTGTGTGTTGAGTGCGTTCGTGCGTGTGTGTGTGTGTGTGTTTTGCGCGCGCGCGCGTCTGTGTATACATTATGTATGTCTGTGTGTTCGCGCACGCACACACGCGCGTGTCCATCCATCTGCTTCCTTCCTTTTTCCCCCTCCTATCTTACCAATTCTGACTCTTTGTTTCTCTCTCTCTCTGTCTTTCTGTTATCCTTTCTCCCTCTATCTACTGTCCATCACACAATGACAGCTTTGGCCAGACGAAAAAAAAAAAACAGTTAGAGGATGAAGTTGTAATCACACACAAAAAAAGAAGAGCTAAAAACCTATGGCTCCCCCATTAGCAGATTAGCGAAGGAGAATGATGAGCCGAATTCCCGTAATCCTTTGTCAGATCAAAAATGGGAAGCAGCCATAAAGCCGAGGAATGGAGCAGTAATATCCGGCCAGCCAGCAGCTATCGACGGCTAACACATACACGCACTCCTGCAGCCCTGTACGCACGCACTCGCAAACGCACACGTATGCACGTAGGCACGCATACATACACGTATGGGCACGTACACACACGCATGCGCAATCACATACGTACGTACACACGCATATAAATACGCATATCAAGACGCACGCCCCTCTTCTCCTGCACACATCCCTCCACCCCTCCCCCCCCCCCACATACAAAAATGCTTCCCTATTTTTCCGTAAAAGGAAATATTGAAACACACTTATAGTTACACACCGTGTGCACGGGTGAGAGCACACACACACACACACACACACACACACACACACACCACACGTACGCGCGAACAACAACAATAACCCACAACGTTGTTATCCTCGCCAAAATGGAAAAAAAAAAAAATGTAAGTGTATGTGGCCATACATCATCATCATCATCATCAGACCCGTGACCTTGGCGGTCGTGGGGGAGACATGAAAGACGATGCCGTGGTAAGCCTCCTCCATCCATCTCGGTCCTCGGCTCTGCGCAGTAGTGCCGAGTCATTCATCCTGGTCCATTCTCTGATGTTGTCCATCCATGACTTGTTCTGTCTTCCCCTCCTTCTGCCACCTTCGAGTGTTCCCTGCAGTACTGTTTTGGGCAGAGTGTTGTGGCGGGTGACGTGGCCGAACCATGTCAGCTTTTTCTTCTTGACGATGGTGAGAAGGGGTTCCTGTGGACCTGCCAGCCGTGTTATTTGACTCTTGACAAATTCGTTGGTCTTTCGTTCTCTCCAGGATATGCCCAGTAGTTTTCTATGGCATTTTGTTTCGAATGACTGGATTCGCTTTGCTGTTTCAGCAGTCAATGTCCAGGTTTCACTTCCGTACAGCAGGATCGACTGAATTAGGGCTTTAGGGCTTAGGGCCATACATACCCCGAGATAAAAGCACGTTCTCCTTTTATTTTTACCAGTAGCAAGAGGAACATCAAATGCAAGGTGAAATGAATAATTGCAGAAACATAATGAACTGCATGATGTAGCGATAAAATGAAGGAAACCGATTGACGAGAGAGAGAGAGAGAGAGAGAGAGAGAGAGAGAGAGAGAGAGAGAGAGAGAGAGAGAGAGAGAGAAGCGGAAATCGACAGAGACAGAGACAGGAACAAGAACTAGGACTGACACTAAAAGAGATAGATAGAGATAGATAGATAGATAGAGATAGATAGATAGAGATAGATAGATGGAGAGAGATAGAGATAGATAGATAGAGATAGATAGATAGATAGAGATAGATAGATAGAGATAGATAGATGGAGAGAGATAGAGATAGATAGATAGAGATAGATAGATAGAGATAGATAGATAGAGATAGAGATAGATAGATAGATAGAGATAGATAGATAGAGATAGATAGAGATAGATAGATAGAGATAGATAGATAGAGATAGATAGATAGAGATAGATAGATGGAGATAGATAGATAGAGATAGATAGATAGAGATAGATAGATAGAGATAGAGATAGATAGATAGAGATAGATAGATAGAGATAGAGATAGATAGATAGAGATAGATAGATAGAGATAGATAGATAGAGATAGATAGAGATAGATAGATAGAGATAGAGAGAGATAGAGATAGATAGAGATAGATAGAGATAGATAGATAGAGATAGATAGAGGTAGATAGATAGAGATAGATAGAAATAGATAGATAGATAGATAGAGATAGAGATAGATAAAAGGTAAAGGTAAAGGAGTCCCATAACCTATAAGGTCGTAGGGGAGTGAGGCGTCAGAGACCTCACTTCTCTAGGGCCAGCATATTGAGGGCGGTGCCCATCTCCTCTCCCTCGCTGCTTTACCTTCCCTGACTCTAAAGAGGGCAGGTACCCATTTACAGCTGGGTGAACTGGGGGAACTGTACTGAAGCCAAGGCGCGCAAACGGTCACCCATCCAACTGGTAACCACGCTCGACGCTGCTTAACTTGGCTGGGGGAAAGCGAGTGCTCCGACCACTGAGCTATCCCGTCCCCGAGATAGATAGAGATAGATAGATAGATAGAGATAGATAGATAGATAGAGAGAGAGAGAGAGAGAGAGAGAGAGAGAGAGAGAGAGAGAGAGAGAGAGAGAGAGAGAGAGAGAGAGAGGCCAAGATTTTCATGGCGTGCTAAAAAAAAAAAAGTTTAAAAAACTCCGTAAAAAAACCCCAAACAACCTACACTGTCTACATAGGGGGGAAAACCCTGCCAAAAGGTTCAGCAGACGTGTTTTATTTTTCTCCGACAAAGCGTATTATGCCTGAGCACCAGAGTCCCTGTACTGGTTTTCCCTAGTCCCTGCCAGGGGATTTCGCAGTAAGCCTGGAGGAGGCGGTGGATGATGATACACTGTAGGCCAGGCCAGGCCATCATGGTTAGCGTACACGTTCTCTACTCCTCTACAGAGACAGTAAGAACAGGGAAAGGCTAACGGCTGTTTAGGTATCTGTGGTAGACCACAAACAAGTCTTTTTCATAAAATCTGCCAAAGACGAGAAAGTAGTAAAAAATAACCTTGGAAATTTATTATTTGAAGAAGCCGTTGACCCCCCCTTCCCCTCTTGTGAGTGTGTGTGTGTGTGTGGGGGGGGGGGGGTAGGGCAGTAAGGAGTACCAACTGATATTAAGGTTGTTTGATAAAAAGTATATAGATCTAGTTTAAAGCGGGATTTTGAAAGGAGGGCAGGGTAGTCTAGTGATTAGAGCGTTGAGTTTGCAGTCTGACGGCGTGGGTTCAAGCCACTTGTTTGAAAGTGTTTTTTGTTGTTGCCCCCTGGAGTTAACATTAGTATTGACTCTACTCCCATAATAGTCTTTTGGATGAGACTGTAAACGAAGAAACCATGGAGAAACACACACAGAACATCATGTGTACACATTAAATTCTATTCTGCCCTTTCAAAGAGTGGGCATGCGGGTACGAACAAATAAATAAATAAATCCATGCACATTGATGTCGTGTTTAGACAAAGTTCCCAAATTGAGAGAGAGAGAGAGAGAGAGAGAGAGAGAGAGAGAGAGAGAGAGAGAGAGAGAGAGAGAGAGAGAGAGAGAGAGAGAGACAGACAGACAGACAGACAGACAGAATGACAGGCAGACAGACAGATAGAAAGACAGATGAACAAACACAGAGACACACAGAGACAAGGACAAAGAGACAACGAGACTGACATCGAAACACAGAAACGAGAGATCAGGAGAGACAGGGAGGCATAGAAAGAAAGAAACACACAGAGAAACAGGGATAAAGACTTAAAAAGAGAGACAGAGTAAAATACGCAGAGAGAGAGAGAGAGTGAGAGAGAGGGGAGAGGAAGAGAGAGAGAGAGAGAGAGAGAGAGAGGGAGAGAGAGAGAGAGAGAGAGAGAGAGAGAGAGAGACAGAGAGAGAGAGAGAGAGAGAGAGAGACAGACAGACAGACAGACAGACAGACAGGGAGAGAGATTTACACGGCACGCTTAAAAGCTTCGGGACTGTGAAACATACACGTTAAACAAGGAAAAAGCAAAGGTTTCAGCAGACACCCTTGCGGCAAACCGTATTAAACCCTGGCACTATATTTCCCAGTGCTGGTTTCCTTAGTCCCCCCCTTCCAGGGGATTCAGCACTTGGCTGGGCTGTGGCGGCAGATGTACTGTAAGCGATTATGGAAAAAGCTGTTCCCTTCTTCGTTACAGGGGGAGGAAGAGAACGAGAGAGTTATATCAAAAGCCATGTTGGTATCTATGGTAATGCCATTTTCAGGATTTATGTCTTCTTTGAACAAATCTTCCCAATGCAAGAAATGTAGTAAGTGTAACCTTGAAATGTTAACGTGCAGAGGTCATCGGCCCCCTTTTTTGTGTGTGGAGAGACGTCTTTGTTGATACATACCACCTGGTATACGGGATAGCACAGTGGTCGGAGCGCTTGCTTTCCCCCAGCCAAGTTAAGCAGCGTCGAGCGTGGTTACCAGTTGGATGGGTGACCGTTTGCGCGCCTTGGCTTCAGTACAGTTTCCCGAGTTCACCCAGCTGTAAATGGGTTCCTGCCCTGTTTAGGGTCAGGGAAGATAAAGCAGCGAGGGAGAGGAGATGGGCGCCACCCTCAATATGCTGGCCCTAGAGAAGTGAGGTCTCTGACGCCTCGCTCTCCTACGACCTTATAGGTTATGGGACACCTTTACCTTTTTTTAACCACCTGACATGAACTTAGTTTGATCAAAGAGAACAGAGTGGTAAACACGATCTGCGCCTCACAGGATATATAAGTATGATTTAAACTGTTTTGGGGGGAAGATGAGATTACATTACTATATCATAAAGAATGTTTGCGTTGTTTAAGAAAGATGTTGGTGGTTTGAGTTTGGAAGTTGTCTGTCCTCTATGTTGTGAAGACAGTCACACAGGTCAAAGTTTCTTTACCAAGCTTTGACTGACAGGAGCATATCACTTCCATAGTTGTCTGATCTGATCACACAATACGAGAGAGAGATAGAGAGAGAGAAAGAGAGAAACAGACAGACACAAGACAGAGATACAGAGACAGATAGACAGAGACAGAGAGACAAAGAGACAGAGAGACAGAGATATACAGAGACAGAGACTTATGCACACAGATATAGAGAGAAACGGAGACCAAATACAGAGAGAGAGAGAGAGAGAGAGAGAGAGAGAGAGAGAAGAGAGAGAGAGAGAGAGAGAGAGAGAGAGAGAGAGAGAGAGAGAGAGAGAGAGAAACAGACAGACAGACAGACAGACAGGCAGAGACAGAGACATTTATTTTTAATTAAATTTAAAGAAAAATTCTTTTATATCGAGGATAATGGGATAAGCACTTATGTGCTTTAAAATTTTTTTTTATTTTATTAATCCAGTCCCCGTGTGTATGCGAGAGAGCAAGCTGTACAATAAAACAGAGAAAAGGAGACAAAAAGAATTAAGAGAAGGAAACAAACAGACATATAAAGACAGAGCGACAGAAAAGGAACGAATAGAGAGAGATAGAGAGAGACATAGAATGAAAGAGGGACAGAGTGAGAGATGCACACAGAGATAAAGGCAGAGCAGCAAAGACAGTGACGGATAGAGTTATATCGCGCACTAAAAAAAAAGTTTCAAAACTCCGTAAAACCTACACTTGTACACAGGGGAGCAAGAAAAACAACCTCCTAAGCTTCAGCAGACATCCTTGCGGCAAACCATATTAAACCCGAGCACGTTACTAGACGTACTGATTTCTCTCAGTCCCTACCAAGGAGGATTTACCACAAGGTTTGGCTGCGTTGGCAGATGTACTGCAGGACAAACCAGCATAGGCTTTCCCTCATCCCTGACACAGACAGCAGCAAGAAGACGAGAGAGTTAATGACCATGTTGGTATCTACGGTTAAACTATTTTTAGGATTTTGTCTTCTTAGTAAAATCTGCCGAAGACTGGAAAGTAGTAAATGTAACCTTGAAAAGTTTTATGTACAGAGAGCATCGACCCCTTCTGTGGGAGAGAGAGAGGGAGAGAGAGAGAGAGAGAGAGAGAGAGAGAGAGAGAGAGAGAGAGAGAGAGAGAACTCGGAACTCGGAATGATTTATTGTATAGGCCTTGGCCCTTTAGAAGCAGGATGAACATAACATATCGTACTTACAACATTAAACAAAACATGTTGTTATGTAATCACATCGCTAAACAAAACATGACATTCTGCAATTACAACATTAAATGAAACTCGATGCGTGATTACAACATTAAGCTCTGTTTTCTAATGTTTAGTGCTTTATGGACAAAAGTGGCAACTTTCATCACAATTGTTCTGTTTTCAGAAGACAATAATAATGAACATTTAAACATACATGGATGGCTGTGATATTTACTTGGAATCAGTTCTGCTCTAAGATCATTGTACTTTGGGCACTGAAGCAAAAAGTGAACTTCTGTTTCTTGTACGTCTTCACAAAAGGGGCATGTCAAAGTCTGTGTGTTAGTACGATTGTTAAATTGCAGAAAGCTACAGTTCAAAGACGACATTCCAATTCTCAGTCGGGCCAAATCTCTTCTTACAGTAAAGGCTTTTATGTAGCTTAAATATACACTTTGTTCCAATGATTGTTTGTAACTGTTATACACGTTATAGAAATCATGGTTCCCTAAGGCAGAAAGCCAGTCTTGTTTGAAACAGTCTACAAGTCGTTGCTTAAATTCAGATACAAATGTTGCTATATCCCCCACCCCTTGTGTTTCCCAGACTACTCCGAACCCAAATTTATACAAAACATTTCTAACTCCACATGCCCATGTGACATAGTTTTGTTCCTGTAGAGATAAGAGCATATTGTAAGCTTTTCGTGGATATCTATTGGTATCCATATGAACAATTCGTAACCAAAATTTGATGCACTTTACGAAAGTATTCACCTGTAAAGGATGTCTGCCTGTCTCTCCATACACAACGTGTCTTGGTGACTTTGGGCTTACCCCCAAAAACCTTTTTAAAGCAGACAAATGGACTCTTTCCACAATGTTTTGATCAGGTACTAAACCCCAGATCTCAGAGCCGTAAGTCAAGATGGGAGAGAGAGAGAGAGAGAGAGAGAGAGAGAGAGAGAGAGAGAGAGAGAGAGAGAGAGAGAGAGAGAGAGAGAGAGAGAGAAACTGGTAATAGGTATCACCTGACATTAAATTAGTCTGATCAGAGAAACCGTCGATGTAAACAGGATTAGTGTTTCACAAACTACAAGAATGAATCAAAACGTGTGTAGGGATGATCAGATTACTTTTAAAGTCCAATTTTTCATATTCAATAATAGAGTTAAACAAAGAAAGTTGGACTAAGTACTCCAAATTTATACAACAAGCCACATTTTGAAAGAAAAAGCCGAATTCCTTAGAGAGTGAGAGGGAGAGAGAGAGAGAGAGAGAGAGAGAGAGAGAGAGAGAGAGAGAGAGAGAGAGAGAGAGAGAGAGAGAGAGAGAGAGAGAGAGAGAGAGAGAGAGAGAGAGAGAGAGACAGAGACGAGACAGAGACAGAGACACAGAGACAGAAAACTCTGAGCTCTGAATGATCCAATGTACATTGGCCCTGGTCCAATGTTGGGCTTGAGAGAGAGAGAGAGAGAGAGAGAGAGAGAGAGAGAGACAGAGACAGAGACAGATACAGAGACAGACAGACAGACAGACAGACAGAGAGAGAGAGTCTATATAAACTGTCTCAGACAGAAAGTAGTAACCACCACCACAGTCAGATTTATTTTGGTACCGAAGGCTGCTGATGAAAACAGCCCCCAGAACGCGCCAAACAAACCTGCTCATAGTAGATTGCCTTCGTTATAGCGTCTGTGGATCAGGCGACAGTATGGATGCAGCTATAAACTGGCTGGAGTCAGACAGACAGACAGAAAGACAGAAAGACAGGCTTGCTGGTAGACAGACAGAAAGGTAGACAGACAGACAGAAAGGCAGACAGAAAGACAGACAGAAAGGCAGGCTGTCAGACAGACAGACAGGCAGGCTGTCAGACAGACAGGCAGATAGAAAGACAGACAGGCACGCTGGCAGACAGACAGAAAGGCAGACAGAAAGACAGACAGAAAGGCAGAAAGACAGACAGAAAGACAGACAGGCATGCTGGCAGACAGACAGATAGGCAGACAGACAGACAGGCAGACTGACAGACGGGCAAGCAGGCAGGCAGGCTGGCAGACAGACAAAAGGGCAGACAGACAAACAGACAGACAGGCAGACTGACAGACAGGCAGGCAGGCAGGCAGGACAGGAGGGTAGATAGGGCGGCAGACAAGGATTTGAGGGAGGGAGCTGAAGATGGTGGGTTTTTTTGCAGCCCATCACTTCTGAAAATGGATGAATGCGTGGAACGGTAGACGTGTACATAATACAACATCTTCCTTTACTTGTATCATCGTCATCATCGTCGTCGCCGTTGTCGTCATCGTCATCGTTACCACCACCACCACCACCACCACCACCACCATCATCATCATCATCATCATCATCATCATCATCATCATCATCATCATCATCATTATTCATCTCCTTCTTCCTGTCAGTCTCATCGTTATCATGTTCAGCAATATCATCAATGTGGCCATCATCGTACTATACTGTACAGTTACAGCCCCTTTCAACGATGAATATGGACAACAATAAGAACAAG
>CM054136.1:44826699-44831699 GCA_028751875.1 Rapana venosa
AGGGGTACATATCAATAATCAATAGATAGGGTTTAAATAAGGTTGATTCATGAATAAGTATGGAACAAGCATAGCACGATGAACGTAATCAGCATACAGCAACAAGCAAGTAGCTTATGTTGTGCTCAAGTACAACATCAACATTCTTATGGCGGCTGGTGATCCATACACTCACCAAGAGAAGAAAACGGGGCTAAAAATGACCGAACAGAATAATAACAGCATTAATATGTACAGATAATGAAATAATTGAAGATTTCTCCAAAACACATGTGTACAGCATTAATAAGGAAACGTTTGGAAACATTCCAGAATCCATTTCTGTCCAATCCATCCAGATAATTAATAGATAGCAAATTCTAAAATGAAGTTTGATTTTACAACTTGTACACTTTGTACCAAAACAAAACCCTAACAGATTTCTGCTTGTTTCTTTCCGCGATGTCATTATGAACGTCAGTCCAAACTGACAAGGATATCAGTATACAAGATTTTGAAGGTATTCTTTGGTTTCTTTACTCTACCAGGACAGCATAGAACAAAATGTACTTCCTATTTGTTACCAATCTCGCGCAGCTTGCATTACATTTTGTCTCATGTGTCCTATATCAATGGTAGTCTTCTGAGATTTCCGAAATACCAAGTATAAATATTGTCATGAAGTGTTGTAAATGCTGGTCTGGACTTAACAATGGATAAGTTTCAATATCAGGCAGAGTATAAACATTTCTGTTTACATTACCTCTTTGTACTTTCTACCGCCACCGCTTGTCGTTGCTGTTGTTGTTGATGATGTTGCTGTTGTTGATGGTGTTGTTGTTGTTGTTCTTCTTCTTCTTCTGCTGCTGCTGCGCTGCTGATGCTGCTACTACTACTACTTCCTCGAAAGTTTCCAGAGAAGAAAACAAAACAAATTGTTGTAGGCTATCACCTCAGGAAAACCAAATCATCAGGATAAAGGCCTATTTCTTTTGTGTTTTTTTTAGACCTCGGCTAGAGTTCCGATGTTCACCAATTGTAAGATTTTTCCTATGCGATCGTTGTTACGCGGTGGATCGGTGGTCTAGAGGTAACGCGCCTGTCTAGAAAGCGAAAAGTCCGGGTCTGAAGTGTGCGGCGGTTGGTACCCCATTTGGACCGGAAATTTTTCCCCCATCCATTAGACCATGAGTGGTGGTCTGGGCGCTAGTCTTTCGGATGAGACGATAAACCGAGGTCCCGTGTGTTACACGTAATTATTTAGCGCACGTAAAAAAACCCACGGCAACAAGAGAGTTGTCCCTGGCAAAATTCTTAGAAAAAAAGCCACTCTGATAGGGAAACAAATACAGCTGCAGAAAAAAAAAAGGGTGAAAGGGTGGCGCAGCGCTAAGTGGCGACGCGTTCTCCCGCTCTCCCCGGGGAGAGCAGCCCGAATTTCAACTTAAAGTGGTATGAAATAAAATCTGAGCGCTTTGATTTGTTGCTTTACAAGATTCAGCGCTATATAAATTCCATACATTATTATTATTATTATTACCCACCATTAAGGTAGCCACATTCCGACTTCGGGGATGATTGTTATGGTATACGAAAAACATGTTATCTATTGGAGAATACCAGCTTCTTCATTGGCTTTGCTTTTTTCTCTTTGCTGTTATGCCATACTTGTTCACAGTCCATGTAATGCATCCACCTCCTCCCTTCATCTTGTCTCCCTGGTTTAAGGACACTCCGATGAGTAGTAGCCATTGTGAACCAGAGGCAACGGATGACAAAGTTTACAAAACTGCATACACACGAGGACTGGATGTAAAAAAATAAGCACATGAATGCTTATTCCATTATCCTCGAAATAAAAGAATAAAAAGGACCCAAAAAAATTAGAGAAGACAGTTGCATGGAGGTTCAGTTCATTCACCTGGCAAGTTAAAAAAAGAAGAATAGTAGTAAAACTTGGAAAGTGCTAGTGATGGGAAGACTGGCCATGACCTTCACCTCCAGCACGCGAGGTCAAAGGGGGAAGGGGATGGAACCTAATTGGGAGAGGGGTGCCCTTGTTCGGAGGCCAGCTCCCTTGGTGGTCTGAAAGCAAGGCATTCTAGTTTGTGGCCATTGGATTTGACTTTAGTGTTTTGCAGCTTTCTACTGCAAGCCGGTTTACTTTCAGTGTCGTTCTTTGTCCATCTATGCGTCTGTTCTTGTTCAAGTTTTTTTTCATCGGAGTGTTTTGTTTTTTTAATGCGATAAGGCTTGAATGCTTTCTCTGTGTCCCTGTTTCTGTATGTCTGTCGCTCTATCTATCTATCTATCTATCTATCTATCTATCTATCTATCTATCTATCTATTTTCATCTATCTATCTATCTATCTATGCTTTAAAAAATATTTTCAATCGATATAGCAGGTAAATCAGCAATACAACTCCAGTACAGAAATGGAAAGTTTACAACTTTAATGTCATTCGCCTATCTACTCTGTCTCTCTAATAAACACATAAAACACTAACACACACACACCAACACACAAACAGACATACACAAACACACACGCACGCACAAACAAGCACAAACGCACGCACACACACATACACACACACACACACACACATACCCATAAAGCATAATATGTGATGTCTCCAAAGGACAAGCTATCAGGGCTATGGCCAGATACAATATTGCGAGGCCAGCAGTAACATTGCAGAAGCAGTGATGAAAGCTGTGTATCAGAACACATCTTAACCTGACAGTGGGATTTCAGTCTGGAAGAAATATGACACTCATCACCATCGATTCTGCATTGATATCCAGAAAATGAGGGGTACAGGAGGGGGGTGAGGGTGGTGGTGGGGGAGGAGGTGTAGAGAAAGAGAAAAAAATGTAGATGGGCAAAGGGGAAAAGTACGGGGTGGGGGTGGTGGGGGTGAGGGTTTAGTGGGAAAATCCTTCTGCTTCATTTAAAGACAGAATGAATGCCATGGCAACTTGCTGTCTGTTTCTTCTCTCTGTTTATCTATCTGTTACTTTCTCAGTACATGCATGCCCGCCTGTCTGTATCTATCATTGTTTCCGTCTCTCCTCTTTCTCTGTTCTTCTCTGTCTTCACTGCCCCCAGATTGTGTATGTCTGTCTGTCTGTTCGTCTGTCTCTGTGCCATCCATCCCTTCTCTGTGAGTCTCTTTCTTTCACCTCAATCAGTTCATGTTCCAGGGCTAAATCTTTAAGATTCACCATTGGTGAGATTTTATATAGGCGATCATTTTTGTCCACCCTTAAGGAAGCTGTATTCTGATTTCGAGGATAATATCTAAACACGACACCGACATGCATGCGTTGTTTTATTATTTAAAAAGGTTGTCAAGTTTTAGGACATAAAACAACAAATTTTGTCATTTAGTGTACCGTAGAACATCACCATGCTTCAACATTTATTTACTTTTTTTTTCCATCCTCGCTTTCTCCCTATCATCTTTTCGGGGCGCATCCCTTCCTGCCCCTCTCTCTCTCTCTCCTTCTTCCCTTCTCATCACATCCAGGACAGGTTCATCGGAAGCAAATGTGATTAGATGCATGGAGTAAAGATGATAGAGGCAGAGATGCAGACGTGTTCACCTGGCAAAGAAAACGAGTACAGCCTCCACAGTGAATGGAAGACTGGCCTTCACCTTCACCTCTCGCTCTTGAGGTCAAAGGGGAAAGGGGATGAAGACTAACTGAATGGGGGGGGGGGGGGGGGGGGGGGGAGGAGGGTTTGGAGGAGCGCGTTGATCAAAGACTCCCTCAGTGGTCTGAAAACATGGTGCTTTGCTTCCTGCAGATTGGACTCGACTTCTGACTATGGCGATTACTTTCTGTCTCTGTCCCTTCTGTCTCTGCTTCCGTTTCTGTCTCTGTCTCTGTCTGTCTGTCTCTGTGACTCTGTCTGTCTCTCTCTGTGTGTGACTCTTTCTGTCTCTCTCTGTCTGTCACTGTCTCTACCTGTATCTCTCTTACTGTCTGTCTGTCTATCTATCTGTCTGTCTATCTGTCTGTCTGTCTGTCTGTTTCTGTCTCTCTCTGTCTGTCTCTCTCTCTGTCCTCTGTCTCTGCTTCTGTTTCTGTCTTTGTCTCTGTCTTTCTGTCTCTCTCTGTGACTCTTTCTGTCTCTCTCTCTCTGTGACTCTTTCTGTCTCTCTCTCTATCTTTCTCTGTCTGTCACTGTCTGCCTGTCTCTGTCTTACTGTCTGTCTGTCTATCTGTCTGTTTATTTATGTCTCTCTCTGTCTGTGTCTCTCTGTCTGTATGTCTGTCTCTGTTTGTCTACCTGCCTCTCTCTCTCTCTGTTTCTCTCTCTGTCTCTATATGTATGTCTGTCTGTCTCTCTTTCCTCTATCATTTCTCCGTGTTTTGCTTTTGTTTTTGCTTTCTTTCTTCTTTAGTTCTTTCTTTCCTTTTTCTGTTGTTTTTTTCCATTTTCTTCGTTTAAATTCTTTCTTTCGTTTTTTTTTTCTTTCTGTGTCTTTTTCTCCTCTTATCCTTTTGCACTATACACCTCTATAATTATGACAGTGTGCGAATTTGTCTCCTTGTTGGTATTGCTCTCTCTCTCTTAGTCTTTATATCACCAATCAATATGACATAACAGGAAATATAGACTGGCTATAGCAAACTTTTGACCCCTTGTGTCCTTTCGCGAAGAATAAATCCACTGATCACGCGTTTGCGCTCACACATACGCGCGCGCGCTCACGCATACGCGCTCGCGCGCGCACACACACACACGCGCGCGCGCGCATGCACACAGAGACACACACACACACACGCACGCGCGCATGCACACACAGACAGACAGACAGACAGACAAACAGACACACCCACACACACCTGCAGGCATCTATGAATATCAATGCGATAAAAGTACCAAGCTTTCTAAAATGGAACGCAAAAAAAAAAAATGCAACCCCCCTAAAAGCAAACGAAAGAAAAGTCACGATTCCAGAAACTATGGCATTGTTTAACATACAAAAAGCTCAAATCTAGGGAG
>CM054136.1:44836699-44844199 GCA_028751875.1 Rapana venosa
ACTAAGTTTATAAATGGTCCGATTCCCTATGGAAGCGAGCAGTCGATTTCAATCCCAACATTGTCAAATCGCAAAGGGGTTCTAGGGTTGTACTGGAGCATGGCTACTTGCCAAACAGGGCTGTCAGGAAGATGGATAGGGACAAAGAATGTGTCTGAGAGAGGCGCCATCTGAATGAGAGAGAGAGAGAGAGTGGGTCATTCCCCACTATGTGTGTGCTTTTGCCTGTTTTGGACCACACAAATTTTGTCCCAGTATGTTTTTTGCTTGTATGCATATTAGTGGTGTTGTTCTAGTAAAAACTCCACATGGAATACTTTGATTATAGTCTTCGTACATTATAATTTACAAAAATACTAACGGCACTAATGCCAAACTGCCAACATGGTTTTTTCTTACATTCCAGCTTCATGTCATACTAAACAGATGACGCAAACTTAGTTTATCACCGAAATCTGTTAAAAAAAAATTCTATGCAGAACTGAGCAGAACAAAGATGTTTGAAATGAGCAGACGCCAAGCTAGAATAAAGCAATCTTGGTCTTGTTTTTTTCCCTGTTAAACTTCACTTAGGAAATGTTTGTGCATGTAAATATAGTTATTTCCACCATTTACAAAACAGAGACGCTCTTTCTTTGAGACAGATAACTGATAAATTCATAAAAAACGGTATCTCTATACCATATTATACATATGTTTATGTAGGCCTTTAACTAAAAAAAATCCCACCATGGTTATTTTTTAAGTTAATGTGCTTTGTCATGGTGAAGATAAAAATGCAGTTAGGAAGGGGAAGAGGCATAAAGGGGGATGGGGGCTGGGGGGGGGGGGGAGGGCAAAGAGCCCCCAAATAGACGCTATGTCATTTGTACATGATCGCACAGCTGGTCATTTAAGGTTCTGCGCATTTGTTTTAACAAAGTTACAAATCCATCTCTTACATATTCTCTCACTTAGTTCTTGAATATAGATTGTCTGTTTTCCTTTCTTTCAGGAAAGGGAAAACTTATCTATATATATATGATTTTGATTTTGATTACAAAGTTTCAACCTTGAATAAAGTAGAGCATTTGAGATCATTTATACTGCAAATACGTATTGCGCTCGAAGTTTTTGAAGGAAAGAATAATCTTTGTCTTGTAAAATCATCTTTCTCTCTGTGTGCATAAATCTGTGTTCTAACAGTCTGTTTGTGCATCTGTCTTTAAGTTTGAGTCTTTAATGTTTGCTGTGAAATAAAGAGACACAACCGCCTTTCCTTTATTTTGTGTTTCTATGCCTATGTGCATCTCTGTTTCTCTCTCTCTCTCTCTCTCTCTCTCTCTCTCTCTCTCCCTTTCTCTCAAACACACACACACACACAACACACACACACACACACACACACACACACACACACACACACACACACACACTGTTTCCTATCCTCCCAATTTATTTGCTTCTCATATTCCCCCCTTTATGCTTTTCTGCTTCCTTTACATTACCATAGATAAAATCTAACAGCCTTGTTTAATTGCCTCCTCTAGTAATAATGTAACAGATATCAGCAATTTCAGATATAGCTTTTTGTCTAAAAACAAACGCAACTTGTGTAAACCTTTACTCTAAAAACAAAACACAACAGGAGGAATACGAAGAACCATCATTCTGCTATTATATAAATGGTCTGATCCCCAATGGACGGAGCTGATTTCAAGATTTCAATCCCACTAGAGTCGAATCACACGGAGGGGGATGTAGACTGTTGTCAGGACATGGCCTATGGCTGTGTGCCAAGATGTGTGGATGGATAGTGAGGAAAAGAGGCAGAGAGAAAGAGAGAGAGAGAGAGAGAGAGAGAGAGAGAGAGAGAGACAGAGACAGAGACAGAGATATAGAGATATATAGAGAGAGACAGACAGAGAGATAGAGAGACAGAGAAAGAGAGAGAGAGAGAGTGGGGGAAGGAGAGATAGAGAGAGAGAGAGAGAGAGAGAGGAGAGAGAGAGAGAGAGAGAGAGGACAGACAGAGATAGAGAGAGAGACAGAGAGGACAGAGAGACAGAGATAGAGAGAGACAGACAGAGAGATAGGGATAGAGAGACAGAGAAAGAGAGAGAGAAAGTGGGAAGGGAGAGAGCGAAAGAGAGAGAGAGAGAGAGAGAGAGAGAGAGAGAGAGAGAAAACAGAGAAAGAGAGACAGAGATAGACAGACAGACAGACAGAGACAGAGAGACAGAGATAGAGAGAGACAGACAGAGAGATAAGGATAGAGAGACAGAGAAAGAGAAAGAGAAAGTGGGGAAAGGAGGAGCGGGAGCGAGAGAGCGAGAGAGCGAGTGAGAGAAACAGGGACAGAAAGACAGAGAAAGAGAGAGAGAAAGTGGGGAAAGGAGAGAGCGAGAGAGCGAGCGAGAGAAACAGGGACAGAGAGACAGATATATATAGAGAGAAACATAGACAGAGAGACAGAGATAGAGAGAGAGACAGACAGAGAGATAGGGATAGAGAGATAGAGAAAGAGGGAAAAGAAAGTGGGAAGAGAGAGAGGAGAGAGAGGAGAGAGAGGAGAGAGAGAGAGAGAGAGAGAAACATAGACAGAGAGACAGAGATAGAGAGAGAGAAACATAGACAGAGAGACAGAGATAGAGAGAGAGACAGACAGATAGGGATAGAGAGACAGAGAAAGAGAGTGAGAGAGAGAGAGTGAGTGGGGAAAGGAGAGAGAGAGAGGGAGAGAGAGAGGGAATCGGCCACTGTGAGAGCATTGCAACATTGCAGAACCATTAAGATCTTACTTATGAGAATCATTTGTGTACTTACTTACTTACTTTACTTTTGTCTTCCGCTTATACTCGGAGGTGTCACGGGGAGATATAGCTGTCTGTCGGCAGCGAGGCGTGTAGCCTGGAGGAGGGACATGCCGTGGGATTTTAGGGTGTCGGCCACGGAATCATTCCATCTTCTTCTTGGTCGTCCTTTGGCTTTCCATCCTGAGTGCCGGGTGTTGTAGGCCCGAAGAGCTGGCTGGTTGTGAGGCATCCGTGTCAGGTGTCCGAACCACTTGATCCTCTGCTGGTCGATGTGTTGTAGGACTGGTGTTGCACCTACCATGTCTCTGATGACTTCGTTTCTGATTTTGTCTCTTCGGGTCTTGTTGACTGCTCTTCTTAGGCATTTCATTTCACACGTGACTAGTTTACGTCTGAGGGCCTTTGTGAGGGGCCATGTCTGACACTGGTACGTGAGCGTTGGCAGGAAGATGGTGTTAATCAGTTTTGCCTTTGTGTCCATGGGATGCTGGATGTTTCAGGAAAGGGGCGAGCTGGTAACTGACCGCATTAGCCTTCTGACATCTTGTTTCAATTTCACGGTCTAATCTTCCGTTCTCTGCAAATACACTGCCCAGATATTTAAAATCGCTGACTTGATTTAACTGGGATCCATTGATATTGATGTCCAGAGTGTGTGGTCTCCTGCTGACTGTCATGACCTCGGTCTTACTGACACTGATTTTCATGTCATAGGCCTGGCAGGTGCTGTTGAGTTGATCTGTGTGCTCCTGGAGCTGTGCCTTCTTGCTATGTATTATTGCCTGGTCACCAGCAAACATGAGTTCGTTGAGTGCCTCAGGATCTGGGTTGCCTCCTTGCAATCTGGTCCATGTAAATGACAAAGAGCAGAGGGGAGAGGCAACAGCCCTGTCTCACCCGGATGTAACTGGGAACCAGTTAGATGTTCCACTGGTCGTGCGGACTGCGCTCTTGCTGTTGGCATAGATAGCTCGGATGTTGTCCAGGCAGCTGCCCCTTCACGCCATACTGCTCCAGCACCTTCCACAACTTGTCTCTGTTTTACTCGGTCAAAAGCCTTCTCTTGATCTACAAAGATAAGGTGGAGATCTCGGTTGTGTTCGATCGCCTTCTCACACAGCTGTCTGAGAGCAAAGATTGCATCTGTGCACCCTCTTCCTTTCCTGAATCCAAACTGAGCATCACTAAGGAGATGTTCCGTTTTTGTTCTAGTGCGCTGGTCTAGGATCTTTGCATACATTTTTCCTACATGGCTGAGGAGTGATATGCCTCTGTAGTTACTGCAGTCTTTCTTGCTGCCCTTCTTCTTCCAAATTGGCACTACTATTGCATTCTGCCAGTCCTCTGGTACTTTCCTCTCCTCCCAAGCTTTTTTGAAGATGGTGGTGAGCCACATTATACCTGTTTCCCCACATGCATGATGGCTTCAGTTGTTATGCCATCGTCACCTGCTGCTTCCCTTTAGGGCTGGTCTTCACTGCTCTTCTGACTTCACTCTCCAAGATGGTAGGTTCTGAGTGGTCTGGTAGTTGGGGGTGAACTGGAACTGGGTGTTCTGTGCCTGTTGTCCTGCAGGGTTGAGCAGTTTCTTGAAGTACTCTTTCCATCTTTTCACTATCTCTTCTTCCTCGTTCAGGCCTTGTCCTTTTGCATCGTTGATTACAGCGGTGGGGTCAAAGGGTTCGTCTCGCATTCTCATTGCTTTCACACTCTTGAAGAACTCTCTTGTGGAGGTTTTGCACTTTTCACTTAGCTCTTCTCTCTATTTTCTGCTGTTCTGACTATTTTCTTGGTGTGTCTTCGTGCAATTCTGTACCTGATGTAGTCCTCTTCTTTCTTTGATTTAATCCAGGTCTTGTAAAGACTCTTCTTCTCTCTGATTGCTTCTTTCACTTCTTTGTTCCACCAAGCTGTTGCCTTTTGGTATTTTCCTCTAGTCTTCTTCACACCACATGCTTCTTTCAAAGAGTCCTGCACAGCGGTTTTAAAAGTGTGCCAGATTTGCTCTGCATCCAGTGATGTGGTGTCAACAGAGTCCACCTTCTCTCTTACAGTGCGCTCTATCTGAAACTTGACCTCCTCGTTCTGCAGCTTGTGCATATTAAGTCTTTCAGGCTGCTTTTTTCTGTTGGTGGTCCTCCTCTTTTTCTTGGTGGTTAGCGTTGTGATGACTGGCCTGTGGTCTGTGTCCAGGCCAGCGTTTGGGATAGCTCTTGAATCTGCAACTTTGTTCCGTATGCTGGATCTTGTTAACACAAAGTCGATTTGGGACGAGACGTTTATGTCATTCCATTTGTACCAGGTATAAATCTGAGTAGATCGATGTTGGAAGAAGGTGTTGGTGATTATCAGGTCATGCTCCGCGCATAGTTCCAGTACCAGGTTGCCGTTGTAGTTGCATGGATCATTTGTGTGTCGGTTAAAAATGAATAAATCAATTGAGGATTTATAAAGCCGATAAAAGCCTCCGCATTCATAGGCAAATCAGTTTTTGGGTAGAAAGAAATTGACAAAGTGGTGGGAGGGGAAGGGGGGAAGGGTAAAATGATAACCACCCTACACTCCACACACCACACACACACACACACACACACACACACACACACACACACACAACACACACACGCACACACACACACACAACACACACACAAACACACAGAATTCTATTTCTCTTGTATTTATATGTTTAATGGTTTACTTTTTTCTTCTTCCTATCTCTTCCCCTGAAACTACACAGATAAAATCTTACTCGCTTTGCCTGATTGCTGTTTGCTGTAACATTATAATAGATGTCTGCAATCTCAGGGAATATTTAATAAGAACCCCCTTCCCTCCCAATCTGAAAAAACCAAACACAGCAGGAATACGAAGAACCATCATTCTGCCGGTATATAAATGGTCTGATTCCAGTTGGGAGCTGTCAATTTCAATTCCAGCACAATGGAATCACACAGAGAGGCTAGCTGTAGAGCTCTGCAAGAGCGACGGCCATGTGGCAAGATCTGTGCCAGAAATATGGATATTTTTTTATTTTATTTATACCACTTTCAGTCACGGCAGATTTCTCTGCGTGAAATTCGGGCTGCTTTCCCCAGGGGAGAGCGCGTCGCCACAAAAGCAGCGCCACCCATTTTTGTTGTTGTTCTGGTCCGCAAACTGTATTTGTTTCCCTATCAGAGTGCCTTTTTTCTAAGAATTTTGCCAGGGACAACTCTCTTGTTGCCGTGGGTTCTTTTACGTGCGCTGAATATTTATGTATACACACGGGACCTCGGTTTATCGTCTCATCCGAAAGACTAGCACCCAGACCACCACTCATGGTGTAATGGATGGGGGAAAAGTTTCGGGCCCAAAAGGGATTCGAACCACCGCACACTTCCGACCCGGACTTTTCGCTTTCTAGACAGGCGAGTTACCTCTAGACCACCGATCCACCTTTAGTAGTAGTAGTAGTAGTTAGATAGTCAGGGAAAGTGGCAGCGACTGAGCGAGAGAGAGAGAGAGAGAGAGAGAGAGAGAGAGAAGAGAGAGAGAGAGAGGAGAGAGAGAGAGAGAGAGAGAGAGAGAGAGAGAGAGAGAGAGAGAGAGAGAGAGAGAGAGAGAGAGAGAGAGAGAGAGAGATCGAGATCGAGATCGAGATCGAGATCTGAAATGATTTATTGTACTTCGGCCTTTGGCCTTTGGCAATTCAAAGGGGAAGAAATGAAAAGATGAAGAAAACAAAATATAACTTCTCGCGATTTGCGATAAGACCTTGACATAACTGTACACCGTGGCATGTACCTAAAACTGTACTGAGAGAGAGAGAAAGAAAGATATATATAGAGAGAGTTTCCTTTAATACAAGAGATTTACAACATTATATCAACACTAAGATATCACTCCTGGGTATCGTTTTAGTGTAACCTGAGTGACTGAGACAATCTATGATCTATGCAATGGATAATCACGTTCACAGCAATAGGAGTCATTGCAGTGTTAGGGGTGATAAAGAAAACTGGGAAAGAAGGTAGTGGGAAGGAAAGGATGTCAAGCATACAATTGTAAGACGTCCAAACACGCAAGCAGAAGTGCAAAGAAGGAGAAGAATGCAAAGAAGAAGAATGCAAAGAAGAATGCAAAGATGAAAAATGCAATGAAGAAGAGGAAGAAGGAGAAGAAAGAATGCAAGAAGAAGAATGCAAGGAAAGAATGCAAAAGAAGAAGAAGAAGAAATGCAAAGAAATGAAGAAATGCAAAGAAGAAGAAAGAATGCAAAGGAAGAATGCAAAGAAAAGAAGAAGAAAGAGAATGCAAGAGAAGAAGAAGAAGAAGAAGAAGAAGAAGAAAGAAGAAGAAGAAAGAAGAAGAAGAAAAGAAGAAGAAGAAGAAAGAAAGAAGAAGAAGAAGAAGAAGAAGAAGAAAGAAGAAGAAAGCAAAATGATAAGAACCTTAATCACCATGGACATGTTGTGACATGTTGTTTTAGTCAAGAGAAAGATGCTGTCTGCTGTTCTCATGCCTTGTCCTTTTGAACCAGGAACCGTTGTTTTCAAAGCATGTATGCATTCGAAATTTTCGGGCACCATAAAAGCAATACGCCAACAACAACGACAACATCAAAAACAACAACAATGATAATAATAATAAAAAATAAATAATGATGATGATGATGATGATAATAAAATAATAACAACAACAACAACAACAACAACAAACAACA
>CM054136.1:44846699-44849199 GCA_028751875.1 Rapana venosa
TGCATGCATAGATGCATGGATGCATGTAGATATGCATGATACATGTATATGTCTCTGTCTATTTGTCTGTCTGTCTGTGTCTGTCTATCTGTCCTCTGTCCGTCTAATCTATTCCTTGCCTCTCATAATCAGCAACATTTCCTGCAATCACATGCACTCTTACCACGTGAGTAAATTATTTTGAAGGATAAAAGCAACAGAGATGTGTTTGTTTGTTTGTTGGTTATTCAAAACCAATATTTTTCATTTCGATAATGGAAGCAACAATGACGCAGTTGGAGTCCTCTGTGATAAAGGTTCAGTTCTGTTGGAATAAAAGGCAAAAATCAGTGTTGCTTTGTGTTTGTGTTTCAGCTTGATTTACATTCAGAGCTCTTCAAAGCCTTTATTCAAGCGTTTTATTTCTTTCCTGCACTTTTAGCAGTTAGATGTTTGCCAGTCGAGATTTATAGTTATTGAACAGAGAGATAGATAAAATGAGAGAGAGAGAGGAAGACAGAGAGAGAGAGAGGGAGAGAGAGAGAGAGAGGAGGAGGGAGAGAGAGAGAGAGAGAGAGAGAGAGAGGAGAGAGAGAGAGAGAGAGAGAGAGAGAGAGAGGGAGAGACACACACATACACACACACAGACACGCATAAAAACAGATACACAAAGATGGACAGGCAGTGAGAGCCAGACAAAAACAGAGACACCAAGAGACAGAGAAAGAGACATAAACAGACAGACAAAAAAGACAAAAGCAATGCAGAGAGAGACACAGACAAAGGGGCAGAAGCAGGGACATTCAAAGAACTTTTGAAAAAAAAAAGATAGACTAACGAAGAAAGACAACAGACAAGCTAACTGGAACAAGTTGCTAAAATATCTAAGACAGCATAATCATAATAAAACCTATCTCTTGGTCATTTTCTTTTTTGTGGGTCAGCGTTAACCCCCTCTCTGTGTGTCAGAAACCAGACAAGAGAAAAGACAGGAGTCTTAATGCTGCCTCCGCTTTGTTACAGATAAGGGGCTGTCAGGTTTGGACATGAACGTCCTGGTTTGGGGCTTTTAACCACATTACCCATGGCATCCACTTTTTATGCATGAGGGTAGTGCTTTGTCCAGATTACCCGCACAACCCTGTGCCTGTCTAGTAGAATATGTCTGTCGAGTAGAATATGCCTGTCTAGTAGAATATTCTGGAGTATAAAATCAATACCCTCTGTTTCAAATGTCTCCACAAATCTGCACCCTCTTATCTCTGTAACTGTCTTCATCTGTACACTCCATCCCGTTCCCTTCGTTCAGCCGCAGATACTTTGTGCTTTCGAACACCCAGATTCAAACAAACCACTGTTGGCCGTCGCTCCTTCTCTGTTTCTGGTCCATCCACCTGGAATGACCTCCCTCTTTCACTTCGACAAAAGCCTTCACTTGATACCTTCAAATCCAGCCTCAAAACACACTTATTTCCTACCTGAGACTTTCCCCCCAAATATCTGTCCCTAATTTTCAACAGCATTTTTCACCTTCTAAGTGTTGTTCCGAGTGTGTGTGTGTGTGTGTGTGTGTGTGTGTGTGTGTGTGTGTGTGTGTGTGTGTGTGCGTGTGTGTGCGTGCATGCGTGCATACGTGCGCGCGCATGGTTTTGAAATCTGTTTTTCATTATGTTTAAGGAGACTTGCATGCCTGTAAATGATTGAGTGCAAGCGCTTCGATTTGTTTGTCTTTTCACAAGATTCAGCGCTATATAAATTCCATATATTATTATTATTATTAATATGCCTGTCTAGTAGAATATGCCTGTCTAGTAGAATATGCCTGTCTAGTAGAATATGCCTGTCTAGTAGAATATGCCTGTCTAGTAGAATATGCCTGTCACCAGAAGATTCTGCCTGACCTTTTTTTCTCTCTTTTAGATGCAGAGGTGGGGAGATTTTGCGCTTTATGAGCTGTGAGATTCCTTTGTTAATGTTTGGTTGATATTTTACATTTTGATTGTTTAAAGCGCTTGTGTATGTGTGTGCGTGCATGTGTGTATGTGTGTGTGTGTGTGTGTGTGTGTGTGTGTGTGTGTGTGGTGTGTGTGTGTGTGTGCACGGGAACCTGCATCGGCGTGGGTATATTATCATGTGTGTTTTGCTTCAATGACTGTTTCTTTCTTTCTTTGTTTTTTCTTCCTTGTGTCATGTTCTTTTCCTCTTCTCTAAAAACCGAGGCCCAGTGTGCGAACGCACGCAGAACATCTTGCGCACACGTTAAATCCTGTTCCGCTTTTCGAAAGAGTAGGCCATTGTGTGCCGGTGGAAACAGATGACAAAATTTACAAAACCGCATACACACGGGGACTGGATGTAAAAAAGCACATGAGTGCTTATTCCATTATCCTCGATATTTAAAAAAAAAAGAAGTCATCTGAGCGCTTTGATTTGTTGCTTTACAAGATTCAGCGCTATATAAATTCCATACATTATTATTATTATCATCATTATTATTATTATTATTATTATTATTATTATT
>CM054136.1:44861699-44866699 GCA_028751875.1 Rapana venosa
CACACACACACACACACACACACACACACACACACACACACACACACACACACACACACACAACACAACCCCCCCTCCCAACAATAACAGAGGAGTGGGGAAAAAGGAAAGGTAATGATGTGACAAAACCATTCACTCTCAAGCCACCATCCCTTCCAACCCACTCAGCCCAAAACAGTCGTACTACCCCACCCCCCCTCCCTTCCCGCCTCATGTCCAAATCAGCGGTCTAATCAGCCGTGATGTGGCTGAACACGTTAAGCCTTAGCGCCCTATTGATGTCATCTCCATCAGTCACACACATCACACACACTTCCCTGTCATTCCCCTTCTGTTTCCTCCCCGTTTTACTTTGCATGGCTAAACATGCTTTTGTCTGCATGACTCTGCCAGAAACGAACTGCCTCTCACTCTTCATATTTTCATGAGTAGACTTAGAGTGTTTTGGTGAAAATTTTCATCTCTCATCTGCTCTCGTAACCCCCTCTGGGATCGCAGGGGCATTGCAGTGACGAACGATGCACCAGTTGGCTCCATTTGCAGTGGTTGTGGGCAAGTGCCTGGGTTGTGGAGAAGCTCTTCCCAGTGAATGTTTTAGCCTAAGTAAATGTGTCAGATATCATGGCGAATTTAGCAAATCAAAAGAAGAAGAAGAAGAAAAATTGCAAAAAAGAATTGCAAAGCAGGAATGTGAAGAATTGCAAAAACGAACTGCGAAGAAGAACTGCAAAGAAGAAGAAGACGAATTTCAAAGAAGAAGAAGAAGAATTGCAAAAGAAGAAAGAGGAGAGGAGGAGGAGGAGAAGAAGAAGAACTTGCAAAAAGCACTGGAGATGTAACAACAAAGCTTTATTTCTTTAAAAACATTTATCAGTTTAAGGCAATATCACTAAGTTTTCTCCATTGCTCATTTATTAAAACGATTTATGCAATAAAATTCATTTCATCAAAGCAATCATAGTTGTAGAAAGTTTGTTTTTTTAATAACGACAATAGAATTTGAACAGACCAACACCGAATTGACACACATAATACTAGACATTCAAGTAGATACACTCACCCCCCTCAGGAATAAAAAAGAAGCCAAAAGCACTATTTCATACAATTGGAAACTAACAAAGTCTGTCTGTCTGTCTGTTTGTCTGTGTCAGTCCGTCCGTCTGTCTGTCACACACAGACACACACAGAGACAGACAGACAGACAGACAGACTTTATCACACCAAAACTATTTTAGGTAAAGTAAAAAAAACAAAAAAACTGGACAGACAAAATCAAGCGATCAAAGACAACCTATGATAATCATTCTATAAACAAATGATACCATTAACTCAAAGACACAAAAGCTTGCTTTGATTAAAAATAAAAGGATGGGTGAACTTTAAAAGGGTCTTAGATAAAGTAAACACAAATGCAAGATTACAAACAAGATAAAAACAGAAAACGCACATATCGCAAGGATTTGCTGAAAAGATAAGGCCTTGACATAAATCTTAAACTACAAAGCAAAATACGAAAGTAGCTTTCAAAGTAAGAAATGGCACCTCTTTGTTTTTCGAGTAAGGAGTACATAGGATTAAAGACAAAGTCCCAAAGCAATTTCATCATATTTTATTCATTATTTTATTTCAAGGATAATGGACTAAGCTGTCATGTGTTTTTTTTAAAAACTTTAATCCAGTCCCCACATTTGTGCTATTTCGAAAATTTTGTCACCCGTTCCTACTGGCACAACTGGCCTAATCTTCTGAAAGGTGAAGGAACAGGCTCTAACGTGTGCGCAACAAATTCTGCGTGCGTTCACACACGGAACTTCGACTTATAGTCTCATCCGAAGACTTTTCAGGGAGAGTGGAGTTGGTACTGGTGTTGTTAACTCTAGGGGAAAAAAATTCTCGTCAACCGTTGTGGTGGCTTGAACATGAGCTTGAACCGGGGCCTTCAGATCGCGAGCACAAGGCGCAATACTCTAACCACCCGGCTATCTGGCCTTCAACCCCTCCCCTCCCCAAGTCGACTATACCATAGCACTGTCTGTCACCAGCACGCTTTAGGAGGGGAACAGGACCATCAGCCCTCAACACTCTTCCTGGCTGCTTCTCCCCATGAGCTGAGAGACTGCAGTCTGAAGTAGCTGGATTCACACCAGCCAGACATGCATGCTCTCCATTTACCCTGACCTTGGCCAGACTCGATAATTGCTGGTAATGTTAGGCGCAGACACACTCACACACACGGACACACACACACACACACACACACACACACACACACACACACACACACACACACACACACACACACACACACACACACACACACACACACACACACACACACACACACCACACACACACCTACCCAGAGCGAGAGTGAGAGAGAGAGAGAGCGAGAGAGAGCAAGAGCATGCATATGCAATAGCACATGTGTGCGCATGCACATACATACAGACACACACATACATACATACACACACACACACACACACACACACACACACACACGCGCACACATGCTCCACTCCATCCCCAGTTTACTGCACTAACAAAAACCGTCTCTTGCATAATCCTTGCTCAGGCGCGCAAAACATCGATTTTAAAATGATCAGTACATGACCCAGAAAAGATCGATTTTTGCATCCTGGCCTCTGATCTCTGTGTGTAGGCAGCTAAAGCTTGACAATTTCGTCATTACCTCCAGCCTGATTAAAGATAAAAGAGAAAGAAGAAAAAAGAGAACAGGAGAGAAACCATGGCACTGATCTGTGATAATACTCTGTCCCCTGAGGTAGAGCAGCTTGAATGTCACGGAGAAAAGTTCTCTTGCGACCTGAAAACAGGACACAGAAATGTCCCACCATGTTAAAGTTTCACATTGTTACAAAGTGATATTGGACATAACACAGAAATATCCCACCATGTTAAAGTTTCACATTGTGACAAATTGATTTTGGACATAACACAGAAATGTCCCACCATGTTAAAGTTTTTACACAGTCACAAAGTGATCTTGGACATAACACAGAAATGTCCCACTATGTTAAAGTTTTACATTGTCACAAAGTTGATCTTGGACATAACACAGAAATGTTCCACTATGTTAAAGTTTTACATTGTCACAAAGTTGATCTTGGACATAACACAGAAATGTTCCACTATGTTAAAGATTTACACTGTCACAAAGTTGATCTTGGACATAACACAGAAATGTCCCACCATGTTAAAGTTTTACACTGTCACAAAGTTGATCTTGGACATAACACAGAAATGTCCCATTATGTTAAAGTTTTTACATTGTCAAAAAAGTGGCCTGGACATAACACAGAAATGTCCCACCATGTTAAAGTTTTACATTGTCACAAAGTGATCTTGGACATAACACAGAAATGTCCCACCATGTTAAAGTTTTACATTGTCACAAAGTGATCTTTAACATAACACAGAAATGTCCCACCATGTTAAAGTTTTTACATTGTCACAAAGTGATCTTGGACATAACACAGAAATATCCCACTATGTTAAAGTTTCACATTGTTACAAAGTGATTTTGGACATAACACAGAAATGTCCCACCATGTTAACGTTTCACATTGTGACAAATTGATTTTGGACATAACACAGAAATGTCCCACCATGTTAAAGTTTTTACATTGTCACAAAGTGATCTTGGACATAACACAGAAATATCCCACTATGTTAAAGTTTCACATTGTTACAAAGTGATTTTGGACATAACACAGAAATGTCCCACCATGTTAAAGTTTCACATTGTTACAAAGTGATCTTGGACATAACACAGAAATGTCCCACCATGTTAACGTTTCACATTGTGACAAATTGATTTTGGACATAACACAGAAATGTCCCACCATGTTAAAGTTTTTACATTGTCACAAAGTGATCTTGGACACAACACAGAAATGTCCCACTATGTTTAAGTTTTTACATTGTCAAAAAAGTGGCCTGGACATAACAAAGAAATGTCCCACTATGTTAAAGTTTTACATTGTCACAAAGTTGATCTTGGACATAACATACAAATGTCCCATTATGTTAAGAGACCTTGGACATAACACAGAAATGTCCCACTATGTTAAAGTTTTTACATTGTCCAAAAGTAGCTTTGTACATAATACAGAAATGTCCCATTATGTTAAAGTTTTTGTATTGTCAAAAAAGTGGCCTGGACATAACACAGAAATGTCCCATTATGTTAAAGTTTTTACATTGTAAAAAAGTGAACTTGGACATAACATACAAATGTCCCATTATGTTAAGAGACCTTGGACATAACACAGAAATGTCCCACTATGTTAAAGATTTTAAACTGTTGCAAAGTTAACCTTGGACACAACAGAGAAATATCCCATTATGTTAAAGTTTTTACATTGTCAAAAAAGTGGCCTGGACATAACACAGAAATGTCCCATTATGTTAAAGTTTTTACATTGTCAAAAAAGTGGCCTGGACATAACACAGAAATGTCCCATTACGTTAAAGTTTTTACATTGTCAAAAAAGTGGCCTGGACATAACACACAAATGTCCCATTACGTTAAGGTTTTTACATTGTCAAAAAAGTGGCCTGGACATAACACAGAAATGTCCCATTATGTTAAAGCTTTACATTGTCAAAAAAGTGGCCTGGACATAACACAGAAATGTCCCATTATGTTAAAGCTTTACATTGTCAAAAAAGTGGCCTAGACATAACACAGAAATGTCCCATTATGTTAAAAGACCTTGGGGCATAACACAGAAATGTCCCACTCTGTTTAAGCTTTATATTGTCAACAAATTGGCCTTGTTCTTTAAATACAACCACTCGTTGTACTGCGTTGCATCTATACCGACACTTTCAGATGTTGCTGTGTTATTTTACACTGCATTACTTACAGCTTCATTTCCCCCTCCCTTATCATAGATTGTACACTGCGCCAAAAAAACCCAACTGCCTAAAAACACTTGCTGACAAGGTTATCCAACACCTGATAGCTGGATGAT
>CM054136.1:44871699-44884199 GCA_028751875.1 Rapana venosa
TTGATCGTTAGAGCTTATTGTAGGCACAGACAGAGAGAGAGAGAGAGAGAGAGAGAGAGAGAGAGAAGAGAGAGAGAGAGAGAGAGAGAGGGAAAGAGAGAGAGAGAGAGAGGGAGGGAGAAAGATTTATTTATTTTATTTATTTATTTATTCTTTTACATCGAGGATAATGGAATAAGCACTCATGTGCTTTTTTACATCCAGTCTCCGTGTGTATGCGGTTTTGTAAATTGTCATCTGTTCCCACAGGCACACAATGGCCTACTCTTACGAAAAGCGGAACAGGATTTAACGTGTGCACAAGATGTTCTGCATGCGTTCGCACACGGGGCCTCGGTTTATAGTCTCATCCGAAGGACTTTTGGGGAGAGTGGAGTCTGCACTGATGTTAACTCCAGGGGAAAATATCCCTTTGAACGGGATTCGAACCCGGGTCATCAGATTGCGAGCGCAATGTTCTAACCGCTAGGCTATCCCCTCCCGAAGAAGGAGAGAGAAGGGGGGAGAGAGAGAGAGCGAGAGAGAGAGAGAGAGAGAGAGAGAGAGAGAGAGAGAGAGAGAGAGAGAGAGAGCGAGAGAGAGAGAGAGAGAGAGGAGGGGGGGGGGGGAGAGGTGTAAATATAATCAACGGACATATCGGGTGTTTATTTTCTGCCAATCTTCTCTGATCTTTTTAATAATAATTGCAATCGCATCCAATTTTTTTCTTGTCTAAAAACCAGTCCACTTGTACTTAAAAAATACTCATTTATACAAATTTTCACGACGTGTTTGTTGAGGGTTTTGTCCTGTTGTCCGCCTGTACATGTTTTATGTAATTAGATACTTGATGTTTTAAAGCCACTTCTTTATTGAAACATTATGCTTATGGAAGCTGGTATAATTACAATTCTGTGTATACCCCTTTTTGTTGCTGACTTTACAGGCAGTGTGATATGTACAGCAATGCTACACAGTGAGCTGTTGATAAAAGTATGCTTTTTTAACCTTATATTAATCCAAGTTTTATTCTAATTTAAAAAATCCACACTTAAACTACACAGTCCGAGTTTTGTAACATTTCTATATTTCAGAACAAAAAGACAAAATAAAACTAGAAACTTAAATCACTCAATAATAGCATTTCAGGCAGTTTTGAGTACGGATTTTATCTTAAGCTTGACCTGACTGGAATTTTGGTTCTTGGATGAGCACTCTTCAGAAGTGCCGCGGTGATTGCAGCTTTACCCTCTTTGGTACCTTACAGTGAGACATTTTTCCTAGTTCAGATGGTATCAGTCGCAATCACAGGAATATCTGATATCCTTGTGGCCTCTCAAAGCTACCACTGAAAGATGAAAATAGGAAGAGGAAGAAAATGTACTAAAAATGTATTGTATTGCCCCTCCCCACCTCCTTTAGACTTATATGAAAGGAAATAAAAACCTTGTGAATCTTTGTGATAGGTGAATATGCTTACATAAAAACAAGGATCTATCTGTCTATCTATCTCTCTCTCTCTCTCTCTCTCTCTCTCTCTCTCTCTATATATATATATATATATATATATATATATATATATTCTTGTTTTTATGTACGCATATTCACCTCTATGTTTACTAACTGACGTTGACCAAGCGTAGAAAGAACCTATACCCGGTCTTACTCCGGAAGTTCAACCAGTCCTCCACTAATGACGGTCTGCGGGGTTGTTGCATGCAATCATGTTACCTGTGTTTTGTCAAGGAAATCGCCTCCCACACAATCTTATTTTCTCCCTACATCTCCCCTCGCTATTTCTGGCCTAATTATGCTGAACAGAAATCCTCTCGAGTGTTGCTGAGAATTCGGAGGACCCCCATCTCTGCAGGCCTGTTGCTGGGTGCTAATGGCAGAGGGCAAAAGTCTTTGATTCTCTGAAACCACTCTGAAAGCCCCCTTGTGATCAGACCAGGGAAAAAGAGACACGTATGACTTCTATTCAGAGTTGTGGTTGCTTTCATAAGTAGTATTCTTCCGAGAAATTTTTATATACGGTTTTGAGGAAATTCGCTCTGTGTGCCGTCTTTCTGTCTCTGTCTTTGTCTCCAAGTCTGTCTGTCTGTCTGTCTCCACTTGTGTGTGTGTGTGAGAGAGAGAGAGAGTGAGAGAGAGAGAGAGACAGACAGACAGACAGACAGATAGATAGACAGAGGCAGAGGCGTGGACGTTTTCACATGACTTTATGTGCTTGCGTTAATCACCATCAACAAACAAAAGAGAAGAGTACATAACAGGTAAAATACGACAAGAAAAATATGATAAACGCAACATGAACTGAGCTGACTAAAAGGACAACAATAGCAATAATAATGATAACACCAACGCAACAACAGCAGCAGGAAACACCCACAAATTATGCAGGCACAGAAAGACGAATCGTTCTGCTTTCAGTGCAAAGGGATTTTTTCACCGTGGACAGAGACATCTGATCTGCCTAACATCCCCAGACAAGCCCATCATTTTATCATGAATCTGGCAGACAGAGTGTTTTCCTCTCGGTTCGGTTTTTAGGGTGGTAGTGGTTGAGGTGGTTGTTAGTTAATTGACTGGCTTTTGATTTTTTTGGGGAGGGGGTGGGGGTGGGGGTGGGAGCGGGATAGCCTAGTGGTTAGAGCATTGAGTTCATAATCTGACGACCCGGGATCGAGCCACCACCGTTTTAGGGAATTTAACCTGAAGTTAACATCAGTATTGACCCTACTTCTCCAAAAAGTCCTTCGGATGAAACTATAACCCGAGGCCACTTGTGCAATCGCGCGCAGAACATTTTGCACACAACGTTAAAAACATGTTCCGCCTTTTGGAAGAGTAGGCTATTTCGTGCCGGTAAGAACGGATGATATCATTTAAAAAAAAAATGCATGCACACTGATGTTTACCAGTTCAGTTATGAACCCAACACAGCAAGTAAAAGGTGTCCCATAACCTATGTGGTTGTACCGGAGCGAGGGATCAGAGACCTCAACTTCCCTAGGGGCCAGCATATTGAGGGCGGCACCCATCTCCTCTCCCTCGCTGCTTTACCTTCCCTGGCCCTAAAGAGGGCAGGTACCCATTGACAGCTGGGAGAACTTGGGGACTGTACTGAAGCCAAGCCGCGCAAACGGTCACCCATCCAAGTGGTAACCTCGTTGCTGAACCTTAGCTGGGGAAAGCGAGTGCTCTGACTACTGAGCTATCCCGTCCCCTGCACACAATGGAAGTACCTTGCTGTTAAACCGACAGCATGGCCATCTCAATCCGTCTTGTTCTGACACTATGCAAATACTGTCGTCAGTTTTGGTTGTGTGATCTGATGATCTTATCAACAGGAGCAAGTCTTCATTTATTCCACAAAAACCCCAGAGATATTTTTTGTGATTCATAATATTATACTATAGCAGAGCGATTAAAAACCAAACCAAAGCAAAACGTATAAAACAGGAATCAGAGGGAGACAATGACAATGACAATGACAATGACACATTTTTTTATTTCGAGGATAATGAATAAGCACACATGTGCTTTTTTACATCCAGTCCCCGAGAGAGAGAGAGACAGACAGACAGACAGACAGAGAGACAGAGAGAGGCAGAGGCAGAGAGACAGAGAGAGACAGAGACAGGGAGAGACAGACACAGAGAAAGACAAACAGACAGACAGCTAGATGGACAGAGACATGAGAGAGACATACATACATACATTCATACATACAGACAGACAGACGTACACAGATACAATAAAGAAAGACAGCCACACCGACATACAAACAGACAGACACATAAAAGACAGACAGGCAGAACAGACACATTATGCCTGGAGGAGAGAGAGAGAGAGAGAGAGAGAGAGAGAGAGAGAGAGAGAGAGAGAGAGAGAGAGAGAGAGAGAGAGAGAGAGAGAGAGAGAGAGAGAGAGAGAGAGAGAGAGAGAGAGAGAGAGAGAGAGAGAGAGAGAGAGAGAGAGAGACAAAGACAGAGAGAGACAGAGACAGAAAAGAACCCTTAAGCCCTCTCCATACAATAACCTGCATCAAAGCCCCACCAGCCTCCCACCCACCCACCCACACACACACCCACCCCCCCTTCCTACCGACCACAATCACGATGGTGCACTGACATGGATGCATGCAGCAGGGTACAACAGCAGCAGCCTGAAGCAACAGTGGCTTTTTGCTTCCCCCATCATCCGAGACAGTGGGCCCCCAATGTAGCCATCCCACGCTATCCCCTCTCCCCTCACTCCCCCATCCTCTTTCCTCCTCATTACGCCGTGAGCCTGAAGGGATTGGTTGGTGTTGTTGGTGCTGGTAGTGGTGGTAATGGTGGTAGCTGCGGCATAGTAGTACACAGCAACCAGTGGCAGATTACCATGAGACTGGAAGGAGGAGCAGGAAAAGGAGGAGGAGGAGGAGGAGGAGGAGAGAGAGAGAGAGAGAGAGAGAGAGAGAGAGAGAGAGAGAGAGAGAGAGAGAGAGACAGAGACAGAGAGACAGAGAGACAGAGAGACAGAGACAGAGAGACATACAGGCACACACAGACACTTAAAGTCCTTCGGATGAGACTATAAACCGAGGCCCCGTGTGCGAACGCATGCAGAACATCTTGCGCACACGTTAAATCCTGTTCCGATTTTCGGAAGAGTAGGCCATTGTGTGCCGGTGGAAACAGATGACAAAATTTACAAAACCGCATACACCCGTAGGGGTGAGTGCTTATTCCATTATCCTCGATATAATATGAGAATAATTTTTAAAAAAAAAGAGATTTTCCCTTGATCTGTATATACAAAAATAGGGTCACTATACAACAGTTTATCCGTGACAGTATCTGAGGGACAACGGTATTAATACAAACTACCTAGCATACACCCGTCAGAATGCTGTTGAGCATACCCGCTCAACAAGAGCAAAACAGTTACACGCGTAAAACAACCCAAAACATTTCCATCCCACCACAGATGCGTGATAAAACACTCGTTTACAAAAGCAGAGACGGAAAGAAACTGGCATGGGGAAAATCATTAGCAAAGAAATTATACACACACACACACACACACACACACACACACACACACACACACACACACACACACACACACACACACACACACACACACAGAGCACCCATCCACGAAAACCAGGGAAAAGCCCTCAGGAAAAAATCCAAACCATGTTAAGCATGTCAAAGGTTAATGGCTCTGTGTGGTGTGCAGTGGATTTCTGAGATAAAAAACCCAGAGACATTTGATCTAAGCATCGGGTAACTAACAGCAGGCAGCAGATTCATCATCATGGCAGCAAGACTTCAGGCACTTGGGTGCACTTGGATAAATGTCTCTGTTTATCACTTTTATGTAGATGCGGCTTGTGACCACTTGAATTCTTATTGAGATGATAAAGTACGGGTATCGGTATATGGTGTTATCTTGAAATGTGTGCGAGGCAATATGTTCGTACACTGTGCTTTGTTGTTCTTCAGTAGTAAACGTTTTCCTGTTTGCTTTTATATGTATGGCTTGTAACCAACATGAATTTCTCTGTTTGTGAGGTGATGAAGTGATTGAATTCAATTGATTTGAGTGTCTGCTTTGCACTTCCCGGGGAACGGGATGGTTGGTTAGAGTGATGCGCATTGCGCTCTACTGACGCGGGTTCGAATCTGTTTCAAGAGGATTTTTCTTCTGAAATTAACATCAGCGCTGACTCAACTCATTCCAAAAGTCCTTCGGATGAGACTATAAACCGAGGTCCCGTGTAGCCAACGTTCGCAGAACATCTCGCGCACAAGTTTAAGCCTGTTCCGCTTTTCGGAAGAGTAGGCCATTGTGTGCCCGTGGGAACCGATGACAAAATTTACAAAACCGCATACACATGGGGACTGGATGTAAAAAATAGCACATGAGTGTTTATTCCATTATCCTCGAAATAAAAGAATACATAAAATATATGTATCTAAACGGGGTAGGAGCAAATACAGAGTGAGAGCTAGAGTTGCTCTCTCTCATTTGCAAAAAAACAAAAAACAACAACAACAACAACAACAACAACAACAACAACAACAACACACACACACACACACACACACACACACACACACACACACACACACACACACACACACACACACACACACACACACACACTATCTCTCTCTCTCTCTCACTCACTCAGTATTTCTCTTACGACAGCACCTTTTGCGTTTGTTATTGTGCAAAACCTGTTTATCAGAGACTTGCACAGAATAAAGAGAGAGAAAATAAGACAAAAGACACAAGAACCTCTTTCTTGTTTGTTTCTTTCACACAGAGCTCATACTGACAGCTTCTACGTAAAACTTTGTTTTGTTACCTGCTTGTAAAATGATACTTTAAGCAACAAAATCACGACAGGGGTTGTTTGTGTGTGGCTTGTAGATGGAGAATATATTTCTGCGCCTCCAGAATCATCATCAAAGGACAGAGCCAACGCGAAATGCATTAACTACACAAGCTTCTGAGAAGAATCCCGTTTCCATAAACATATCAAAAGAGGTGGCCTATCCTAGATCCATAATGCTGTATATTTCTGGCATCGAGGCCAAAGATGTTGGAGAGCTGAATTTAGGAATGGGAGAAGAGGCAGGGTCGTCCATTGTTATAGCATTGCTTCAGGCACTTTCTTGTTTGCTGCGTGTGACAGATATCATGCAGGATGAAAAACAAAGACAAAAGTTTTAAAAAATATATTTTTTTGTTATTTCTTTTTGGCAGTATCCTTTCCACCTGTTTTTATGCAAAGATAGGTTATACAATACTTGCACAAAAACGAAAAAAAACAAAAAAACGGAAGCAGACGTTTTGCATTAGTTTGTTTTAATCACCGCGCTATCATTGATATTTTACTGTCTAAAGTTTAATGTATCACATGCTTTTAGATCTGAGAATTAAAAAAAAATAAAAAACAGAATGTAGCAGTTTGTCCTTTTTCACTTCATTTGCAAAGGTGGAGGATGTGTTTATCTCTGCAACACAATCTTCAAAGGGACTAACGAACAAGGAACACCACAGAAAATGACCCAGAACCCTCGGGAAGACCCACATTCACATCAAACTTATCAAAGGCAGGAAGCACAGGCTTCAGAGCACGTTTGATTTCTAACATCCAGAACAGAGTCATTGAACCTAAGTTTAGGAAACGAACAACGAACATCAGACCCGTCGTTCTATAACATGACCTCAAGCGTTTCTGGTCTCTGTTGCAGTCTGACATCTAACAAGGGCAGAGAGATAAAGAGGAACGGATAGGATGGCTTAGTACTCGTATTTTGTAGGACATTGCACTATGATTTTAAGTAGAGCTGATCTCTGCTACAGATGAAAGGTATCTAATAACGTGACATTCAGAAAACGAAGACGTTATTCTATTTCATATTCCTTTCTCTGCGATTCTGTCCGCGGTGTTTGTTCCTGTGAGAAGCTGGACTAATCAGACTTTTGTCAAAAAAACCCCAACAACAATAATGGAGAGGAAACGCAGAAGGAAGAGACAACATTGTTTTATATAAAATTTTTCATAACAATGTCCAAAGTGGTTGTTGTTGTGTAAATTAATGTAGTTTAGCACATGGTAATGATTAGATATGAAACTTTCTGCTAAGGGCTATCAAAGTGACTGTTGCTTTGTGACTTGTGAGGGCAGAAGATGTTTTTTCCTATTAGGTGGAAGATGATTTTTCTATTAGGTGGAAGATGTTTTTCCTATTAGGTGGAAGATGCTTTTCTATTAGGTGGAAGATGTTTTTCTATTGAGGGATGTTTTGCTATTAGGTGGAAGATGTTTTTGCTATTAGGTGGAAGATGTTTTTCCTATTAGGTGGAAGATGTTTTCCTATTAGGTGGAAGATATTTTTCCTATTAGGTGGAAGATGATTTCCCTATTAGGTGGAAGATGTTTTTCCCATTAGGTGGAAGATACTTTTCCTATTAGATGGAAGATGTTTTTCTATTGAGGGATGTTTTTCTATTACGTGGAAGATGTTTTTCTGCCAGATGGAATATATTTTTCCTATTAGGTGGAAGATGTTTTTCTACCAGGTGGAAGATGTTTTTCTGTTAGGTAGAAGATGTTTTTCTATTAGGTGGAAGATGATTTTCCTATTCGGTGGAAGATGTTTTTCCTATTAGGTGGAAGATGTTTTTCCTATTAGGTGGAAGATGTTTTTCTATTGAGGAATTTTTGCTATTAGGTGGAAGATGATTTTCCTATTGGGAGGAAGATGTTTTCCCTATTAGGTGGAAGATGTTTTTCCTATTAGGTGGAAGATGTTTTTCCTATTAGGTGGAAGATATTTTTCCTATTAGGTGGAAGATGATTTTCCTATTAGGTGGAAGATGTTTTTCCTATTAGGTGGAAGATGATTTTCCTATTAGGTGGAAGATATTTTCCCTATTAGATGGAAGATGTTTTTCTATTGAGGGATGTTTTGCTATTAGGTGGAAGATGTTTTTCCTATTAGGTGGAAGATGTTTTGCTATTAGGTGGAAGATGTTTTTCTATTAGGTGGAAGATGTTTTTCCTATTAGGTGGAAGATGATTTTCTACCAGGTGGAAGATGTTTTTCTGTTAGGTGGAAGATGTTTTTCTATTGGGCGGAAGATGTTTTTCTATTACGTGGAAGATATTTTTCTGTTAGGTGGAAGATATTTTTCTGTTAGGTGGAAGATATTTTTCCTATTAGGTGGAAGATATTTTTCTATTACGTGGAAGATATTTTTCTGTTAGGTGGAAGATATTTTTCTATCAGGTGGAGGAATTTTTTTTTTTATCATGTGGAGGATGTATTGAATATTTTGCTATTAGGTGGAAGATGTTTTTCTATTAGGTGGAAGATGTTTTTCCTATTAGGTGGAAGATGATTTTTCTATTAGGTGGAAGATGATTTTTCTCTAGTTGCAAAACAACTTTCAAAGGAAACGAGCAAGGACAGATCCAATAAATGATACAGATCTCCAGGAAGATTACCGTTCACATAAACATGTCAAATGCTGGCGATCCAGCCTGGAGTGTAGCTCTTTTCTGGCATCAACAACAGAGGGCTGTGTGATGGGAGTTAAAGGAGATAAAGGTAGACAGGCAGGCAGGCAGGCAGGCAGGCAGGCACATCATTACATAGAACCTCAGGCATACATGCTGGGATCTGCTGTGATGACACTTTAGCAGGAATGGGGAGAGAATATAAAAAAGCAGAGAGAGAGAGAGAGAGAGAGAGAGAGAGAGAGAGAGAGAGAGAGAGAGAGAGTGTGTTGTGTAGTGTGGTGTGGTATGGTGTGGTGTGGTGTGGTGTGTGTGGTGTGTGTGTGTGTGTGTGTGTGTAGTGTGTGTTCATTTCTTAAAACATTCATGCCGAAATTTGTTGTTTGAATAGACATCTGACAAAAAAGAAAGGGGGGGGGAGGATAAAGACAGAAGCAGAGATAAAAAAAATATTTTTCTTTAAAAATTGCTCCATGCTAAAAGCTGTTGTTGAGAAGACATTTAACAAGGAGGGAAATCAAGACAAAAGCAAAAGACTTAAACAAAGTCCATTTCTTTAAAACAGTGCTCTTTTAAAAAAAAAAATCTTTTATATCGAGGATAATGCAATAAGCACTCATGTGCTTTTTTACATCCAGTCCCCGTGTGTATGCGGTTTTGTAAATTTGGTCATCTGTTTCCACCGGCACACAATGGCCTACTCTTCCGAAAAGCGGAACAGGATTTAACGTGTGTGCAAGATGTTCTGCATGCGTTCGAACAAGTGGTCTCGGTTTATAGTCTCATCCGAAGGACTTAATCTTTGTTGTTGTATGAAGTTGTGTTTATCCTGAAGGTTGTAAAAAATGGAAGGAGGAAACACAGAAAATAGAGACACAGGATGTTTTTATAAATAGAGACACAGGATGTTTTTATATACCGTTCTTAATAACACTGCCCTCCATTAGTGTTGAATGAACCTGTGTTTATCCACATGCTGGTAAAAATGGAAAAGGGGAAAGAAAAACCAGAAAAGAGAGACACAACATGTTTTTTACATTCTGTTGTTTATAACACTGCCCTCCATTAGTGTTGTGTGAAGCTATGTTTATCCATGCGCTTGTAAAAAAAAAAGGGGAAAAGGGAAAAACAGAAAATAGAGACACTTTTATTCTGTTGTTTATGACAGTGCCCCCAGTGCAACATGTCGTTGTGTAAAATCTGGCTTTGTCAGATGACTGTGAAGGAAAAGATTGGAGGCAACTGTTGACAACAAGGTCTGTTGTTTGTTCGTGGCTTGTAGTGGCGACATGCTTTTCTTGTCATGTTTGAGTATTTTCTTGTGTTGCTTCTGTCTTTGGCACTACTTGTTGGTGTGCGCAGCTGGGATTTATGTCATTCTATCAGGTGCTTGTTAAGGCTAGATGTGTGTGTGTGTGTGTGTGTGTGTGTGTGTGTGTTGTGTGTGTGTGTGTGTGTGTGTGTGTGTGTGTGTGTTTTGCATGCAGCAATGTGTGTATGTACGTGTGTGTTTTCATTCTTTTGAACTTAGCACCTCCACTGCAGGCATACTGATATCTTCTGCAGACTGCAAGATGCCTAACAAGGAAATAAATCAGAACAGAAAAATAGGGGACAATTTTTTATGTCCATTTCTTTATAACAGTGCCCTCAATCTTTGTGTAGTTTTTTTTTTGGTATGAACCTGTGTTGATCCACAGCTTTGTAAAAAAAAAAAACCACAGGGGAAAGGGAAAAAAACAGAAACTAGACACACAGGATGTTTTTGCAATTATTCTGTTGTTTATGACAGTGCCCTCAGTGCGTGTTGTTGTCTAAAATCTGGCTTTGTTAGGTGTCTGTGAACAAAACGACTGGAGGCTTCAGCTGGTAATAGGGTCTGGGGGCGGCATGGCCTAGTGGTTAAAATATCGCACTTGTGATCTGACGTCCAGAATCTGAGGCACCATCAAGACACCCCTTCAAAAGAATTTTGCCCTCGTGTGGGACTATAAACCAGCAATAGTCACACCTCTACTGAAAAAGCATGACCTCGATCCCAACATTCTGAAGAATTATAGGCCTGTCTCAAACTTACCCTTTGTCTCTAAAGTACTAGAAAAAGTCGTTTTCAAACAGCTCAACAGTCACCTTCATTCCAATGATCTCCTTCCCACTTTTCAATCTGCCTATCGCCCCAACCACAGCACCGAAACCACCCTAGTCCACACTTTAGATACACTTCTACTTGCTTTTGATGCATGAAAAATCTCCCTCCTCACTCTTCTTGACTTATCTGCAGCCTTTGATACCATAGATCACTCAATTCTTCTTTCTCGCCTCCAAAATACGTTTGGCATTAACGGCACAGCCCTCACCTGGTTTACTTCATACCTCACAGACAGGTTCCAGAAAGTTATTGTAAACAAAATTCAATCAAAACCTGTCAAAATGGAATGTGGAGTCCCGCAGGGATCAGTCCTGGGCCCTGTTCTCTTTACTCTCTACACTGCTCCACTCTCACATATAATAAACAGCCACCATATTGATCATCATTTCTATGCCGATGATACTCAGCTTCAGTGCAGTGATACTGTTGAAAACTTGCCTTCCCTCCTGACAAATATGTCCTACTGCCTTCAAGACATTCAAAACTGGATGACTCAGAACAAGTTACAACTTAATGC
Source organism: Rapana venosa (assembly GCA_028751875.1). Taxonomy (NCBI): domain Eukaryota; kingdom Metazoa; phylum Mollusca; class Gastropoda; order Neogastropoda; family Muricidae; genus Rapana; species Rapana venosa. The sequence continues at coordinate 44,883,376 of CM054136.1, forward strand.
CGATAAAACCGAAGCCATGCTCATAGGGACCCAACATAAACTTTCCTCTATCTCAAAAACTTCAATAGAATTCGGCAATACGTCAGTTCCTTTGTCCAACTCTGTGAAGTATTTATGAGTAGTTCTTGACAACACACTCTCTATGAAAAAATTCATCACCCAGACCTGCCAGTCTTGCTACTATCAATTACGGCGCATAAGCGCGATTCGCAAGTATCTGTCCACTGATGCAACTTCCAAGCTTGTCACATCTCTCATTCTTTCATGTTTAGACTACTGAATTCCTCTTGTGGCCTACCAGCACATTATCCTTCTCTCTTCATTGCATACAAAACTCTGCAGGTCGACTGGTCTAAGTAGAAAAAACTAAAACACACCTTCTTCTCATCCTTCATGCGTGTTCACAAAGACTGAGTATAAAATCAATACCCTCTGTTTCAAATGTCACAAATCTTGCACCCATTTAAATCTTGTAACTGTTTTCATCTGTAGCACTCCATCCGTTCCTTCGTTCAGCGGCGATACTTTGTACTTTCGAATCACCCTGATTCAAACATAACCACTGTTGGTCGTCGCTCTTCTGTTTCTGGTCCATCCACCTGATGAACCTCACCTCTTCACTTCGCCAAAAGCCTTCACTTGATACCTTCAAATCCAACCTCAAAACACACTTAAATTCCGTACTGAACTTTCCCCCAAATATCTTACCTCCCTAATTTTCAACAGCATCTTTTCACCTTCTAAGTGTTGTTCCGAGTGTGTAAGTATGTGTGTGATGGGTAGTGTGTGTGTGTGTGTGTGTTGCAGTTGGTGCGCGTGTGTTG
>CM054136.1:44896699-44899199 GCA_028751875.1 Rapana venosa
GATAGAAAGAGAGATAGAGAGATAGATAGACAAATGGACAGAGAGAGAAGAGAGAGAGAGAGAAGAGAGAGAGAGAGAGAGAGAGAGAGAGAGAGAGACAGCAACAGAGACAGATAGACAGACAGACAGAGACAGAAAGAGAGAGACAGAGACAGAGACAGACAGACAGAGAGACACAGGCACAGAGAGAGAAACTTGAAACTTTTTTAATTGAGGGAAAAGAATAAGCACACATAATGACGTTTTCACATCAGCTCTCAGTCAAAGAAAATCGTAAAAGAAGAGAGAGAGGGGAGTGGAGAGGAGAGAGAGAGAGAGAGAGAGAGAGAGAGAGAGAGGAGAGAGAGAGAGAGAGAGAGAGAGAGAGAGAGAGAGAGGGGGGGGGGGGAGGAGAGAGGAGAGAGAGAGAGAGAATTTGCTTGATCTGAAACCACACAGATACATACTGTTTATTTAATTGACCTCTAAGCTAACTTCAAAATCACATGCAACACTAAACTTTCAAAAAATGCTTCTCAAGTTTTTTCCCTACACCAGATGAAAAACATGATCTGAAAACAGCATCATGATCAGTTTAGAAGAGGAGTTCATGTTCTTACGTATCCAGTTTTGATTATTTTTAAATGCTGTCAATGCGTGTGCACACACACACACACACACACACCACCCGCACGCCGACACGCACACACACACACACACAAAACACCCCCACACACACGCACGCACGCACGCACACCACACACACACACAACATTACAAACACACACGAGGACTGGATGTAAAAAAGCACATGAGGCTTATTCCATTATCCTTGAAAAGAGTAAATAAAAATAAAAAAATTTTAAAAGAAAAAAGAAACACACACACAAACATACATACACGCGCGCGCGCGTTTCTGGCTATAGCTATTTGTATGGCAGAGCTTTGTGCAACCTTGCCAAAGAAATCCCCCCATATCCAAAATGCATTCAATGATAGCACACATTAGGCAGTGTAAAAGATTATCTCAAAAACAAGAAAACAATGCATTGGTACGTCAGGACGCCTTAGCGATTGCATGTTTCCTTTTTTTCGTCTCGTTTGATCTGTTTTTCATTATTAAAATTTCCTAACACCTCATACACGTTTTATCATCAATCTAAAGCCTATCACTATTCAAAAGAGACAAGCCCTCATTACAACGAAATGTACGCCCTAGTGCAGTCACTTGTTTGAGAAAACAAAAACCCCAACCCCAAATCTTGAAGGAGAGAACAAAAAAGAAAGAATAAAAGAAATATTTATTTATTTTTACCACTTTTAGTCACGAGATTTCTCTGCGTGAAATTCGGGCTGCTCTCCCCGGGGAGAGCGCGTCGCCACAAGAGCAGCGCCACCCATTTTTTTGTTTGGTCTGCATCTGTATTTGTTTCCTATCAGAGTGGCTTTTTCTAAGACTTTTGCCAGGGACAACTCCCTTGTTGCCGTGGGTTCTTTTACGTGCGCTGAATAATTTTGTGCAACACACGGGACCTCGTTTATCGTCTCATCCGAAAGACTAGCGCCCAGACCACCACTCATGGTCTAATGGATGGGGGAAAAGTTTCGGGCCCAAACGGGATTTGAACCACCGCACACTTCCGACCCGCACTTTTCTAGACAGGCGCTTACCTCTAGACCACTGATCACCGTAAAACAAATAAAGAAAACAAACTAGCAACCCAAAAATAACAAAACTGACGAGGAAGTAAAACTCAAAGAAAGGAAACTTTACAAACAAAGACTTTACAAACTAAGAAATAAAAGAAAAACACTACAACCAACACAAAAAAGAAGACTGCGAACAAATAACTAAATAAATAAACTCACCAGGAAACAAACAGCTATAAAACAACGACGAGCAAAGACACCCTGACCCCACAACAAAGTTAAACAGATACTTGTCCGAGAAAAAGACCAGAAACCCACAAAACACAAAAGAGATGGATGGGTAGGGAACAGGGGATGGGGGGGGGGGGGGGGGGGGGGGTGAGGGGGGGGGGTGGAGAAGAAAGGGGAAGCGAACCCCAATAAACAAGTTTCCTTCTGAGCTACGCTTTTCTCTGAGTCATTTCTTCGCTGAAATAAAACAAATAACATAAATATAAAACCAATAAGAAGATCACTAAAAAAAACACACACGATAAATTCCATAAATATAAGAAAGTGGTTGATATAAACAGTAAAAGAACAACACAAAAATGAAAGTAGGGAAATAAAATAAGAGCATGCTAAAATAAATCTGACAAAATATCAATCTGTCTGTGGATCCAAAAAAATAAAAGGCAAACTGCAAAAGTCAGAATTCTTCTTCTTTTTACAATAAAAACCTTATGGCTCTGACTCAGCTTGTAGAAAGTCATCGACAACTGAATTCTTCACCTCACTTTTACCGACCACAACTATTTTTTTTCACTCCTAGGAAAATGTCAAGTGAGTCAGTTTTAGTACTGATGGCAGTAGAAAGTGGAGGACGAGAGAG
>CM054136.1:44904199-44911699 GCA_028751875.1 Rapana venosa
CAGGCAGACAGACAGGCAGACAGACAGACAGACAGACGGACAGACAGGCAGGCAGGCAGACAGACAGGCAGACAGGCAGGCAGACAGACAGACAGACAGACAGACAGACGGACAGACAGACAGACAAACAGACTTTCCCCCATCCCAGAATGCAAAACGAAACAAAAAGACAAACAAAGAAAAGTAAACAAACCCAAGGTCTGGGAACAAGGAATAGGCTTGTTAGAAACACCAACTTATCTTCCGTTGACTAAGACCATTACCAGGAATGGGGTTAATACGGAACATTCAAATCGATTGCAAAAGTGGATATAACAACCCCCAAAGTGTACAGCCCTGAAGTGTGTGCAGTCAAATGGAATATTGCAACTTCCATATCCTGGAACTTAAACTGTTATGACAAGATGCAACGCCATAGGTCAGACCAGATTCCCATGAAGGCAGCACCATCACAGACGCCATGATTTATGATCGAGACCATCTACGAATGTATTGAGCAGCATTTCTAAAGACACTAGTAGCCACAAATGCATAACCACTATGGAAGAAAGTTTTATGACGGATTCTGAGAGTAAGATTCAGATCCAAGGACTTCTGTAACTTATAGCGAAAGCTGATGTCATCCTTGTGAAAAGATGACATAGGAAAAATGACCGTTGGATATGCACTGCGTTAAGCAGCGCTGAGCGTGGTTACCATCTTGGATGAGTGAACGACCGTTCGTACGCCTTGGCTTCAGAATGGTTCCCCATTTCGCACAGCAGTAAATGGGTTCCTGCCCTCTTTAGAGGCAGGGAAGGTAAAGCAGCGAGATTTAGGTGATGGGCACCCGCCTCCAAAGTGCTGGCCCCAAGAGAAGCTGAGGTCTCTGACATCTCTCTCCCTAACGACCACATTGGTTTTGGGAACCATATTATTACCTTTTTCCCGTTTTTCTAAAAACTAGTTCTTGAGGTTGTAATAGCATCTCAGAGAAATCATCAGAATGGTTTTTATTTTGCTGAATAGTCATCGTATGTTTGCTGGAAGTAAAACGTATCAACACATGCGCTGATATTAGAATCAAGGCAAAATCAAGATGAAGAGAACATGATAAAAGGAAAGCAGCCTGGCGATGAAAAGGCCAATCTTGAATGTCAGGTTTGTTTTGCCTCTTCTGTTCAATTGCACTGACTCATCTTTCAAAACGGAATCACTGACTGAGTTCTTGGACTTAAAAAAAACAACAGATCACAGTTATTTTTACTCGAACAAAAATGTCAAGGGAATCAGTTTTTGATAGCAGAGCTGGGCGGGTACGAGAGAGAGAGAGAGACAGAGAGATAGAGAGACAGAGAGACAGAGAGAGAACAGAGGAGAGAGACAGAGAGAAAGAGAGAGAGAAAGAAAAGAGACAGAGAAACAGAGAGAAAGAAGAGAGAGAGAAAGAGAGAGAGACAGAGAGAAAGAGAGAGAGAAAAGAGAGAGAGAAAGAGAGAGAGAGAGAGGGGAAGAGAGAGAGAGAGAGAAAGAGAAAGAGAGACAGAGAGATACAGAGAAAAAGAAAGAGAGAGAGACAGAGACAGATGCAGAGACAGAGACAGAGAGACACAGAGAGAGCAAATTAGTTTAAAAAAACATCTATAATTTTTATAATTCAAAAGACAAAAATGCTTTTGGACTGTCTTCTCTTCTCTGCATCTCCTCATGAAGTCATTGGGATGCCGGCACTTGGGCAAGTTAAACCTGACAAAAGTAATGGTGAAAAATCCCCACCCTGAACTTTCCAGAAAGCTGATGTCGAGATTTGACACACCCCGCCCCTACCCCGGCCTCCCGGCGCCCCCCAGGCCCCCCTGCCCCCCCCCCCCAGGCCCCCCCAGCCCCCCCCCCCAAAAAAAAAAAATATCCGCGGACCCACAAGGATGGAAATCAGCTGCGGCTACCAAAACCAATAAGTATGCCAATATCTGGCCTACTGACCTGCCGATGAGGGACACACTCTTTGGACCCCTGAAGGGCCTTCAGCGCACGGCAGCATTTGTCAGACAGAGCTTTAGGGGGTTGCTGTCTGATCGCTCGACGAAGAGGAAAAAGAAGAAGCTGCGGCATTCATCGACTGTAAGGTCTGTCAATACACTTAGTTTTTGGACAAAGATCAGCTTGCACTTCACATAATCTTAATTACACTGTGCCCCCACATTTACTGAAGATGAAGAGAAAGATCACGACATAGACTCTCTTCGTTTGCATAGACTCTCTTCGTCCTTCGGATGAGACTATAAACCGAGGCCCCGTGTGCGAACGCACGCAGAACATCTTGCGCACACGTTAAATCCTGTTCCGCTTTTCGTAAGAGTAGGCCATTGTGTGCCGGTGGGAACAGATGACAGAATTGACAAAAACCGCACACACACAGGGACTATATGTTAAAAAAAAGCACACAAGTGCTTATCCCATTATCCTCGATATAAAAGAATAAAAAAAAAATTCTAAAAAAATACATCGACACGCTAAGGAAACTACTGTCTGGCGCCAAAGGCCAAAACAACGCTGTACATCAGAACTGTAAGTCTGGAAAAGTTAAACAAGTTCAACGCACACAAGGAAACTGATTACAAAAACAAAACAAAAGGACAACATACTGAGTGTCTAGGGTCTATTCATCAGGAATCCCGTCAGACATCTTTTTTTTTTTTTGGTTTGAAATATATATTTTTTGTTGTTGTATCAGTCCTCGTGGCCTTGCTGTGTGTGTGACTGTGTCTGGCGAGGAGATTGCGACAGAGTCATTATGTGTATGGCCCTATCAGCAAACCGCTTGCACTGCAAAGCACAGACAATATCTCCAGACAAGCTTGTTGTTTTTTGTTCAGACGAGATATTACAAAAAATCGTCGATATAACATATGGTGAAGTAAATCAACGTGTATGTGTATATGTATATGTATATGTATATGTATATATGTATATATATATTATATATATATATACTTGTCTGGAGATATATCTATATATCTATATCTATATATCTCCAGATAAGTTTTCTTTAGACGTGAAAAAAAAATCTCGGTATAATGGTAAAGTAAATCAACATATATATATATATATATATATATATATTATATATATAATATATATATATATATATATATATATATATATATATATACATTTATACTATATACATATATACATACATACATATATACATACATACATACATAGAGAGAGATAGTGAAGGTAGGTATGTAGGTAGGTATGTATGTAGGTATGCATGTAGGTATGTATGTATGTATGAATACAGAGAGAGACAAACGCAGAGACACAGACAGATAGGCAGAGACAGGGAAAGACAGAGACAAAGACTGATTGACAGGTACGGAAGGACAGACCGACCAAACTACATACATACAAACAAACAAACCAACCAACCAACCAACCAAACACAAACACACACAAACACACCAAACACACACACAGGCACCAGAGCTACTGAGGGCTTCAAGGTCCAGAAACAAGACACGTCACTGCTATAAACAAAGCTCTGCATATAATAATAATAATAATAATAATATATGGAATTTATATAGCGCTGAATCTTGTAGAAAACAAACAAATCGAAGCGCTTGCACTCAATCAATTACAGGCATGCAACTCTCCTTAAACATAATGAGCAACAGATTTCAAATCCATGCGCGCGCACTACGCACGCACACGCACCGCGCACACACACACACACACACACACACACACACACACACACACACACACACACACACACACACACACACACACACACCACAGAACAACACTTAGAAGGTGAAAGATGTTGTTGAAAATTAGGGACAGATATCTAGGCTCGTTACCAACAGTAGGTAACAACAAGTTTGTTTTTCCTCGGAATGAGAATGCCCACCGTGCAGAAAATGTAATAGTGTTGATTTCCTAGCTACCTGTTGTTTTGGTCTTACACATCTTAACAAACCATTGAGGAATGTCGACTCATGCCAGTGGGAACTTTTAGGGCTTCTGGGAGGTGTCTCAGAGCGTGATCTAGAAGGTGTCTCAGAGAGAGATCCAGGAGGTGTGTCAGAGCGTGATCCAGGAGGTGTGTCAGAGCGTGATCCAGGAGGTGTGTCACAGTATGATCAGGAGGTGTGTCAGAGTATGATCAAGAGGTGTCTCTGAGCGTGATCCAGTAGTGATCCCTGGTCTGTCCAGGTTTGAAGGATTCTATTACTGCCAAACGCAACGACAGCACGGCAGTCATAGAAGCGTTCAGCCAGTGTCTTTTAGGATTCTGACCACAAGGTTAGAGTCCAACAATACCGTATAAAAAGAAGTGCTGTGACACAGAACTAATCATTAAAAAGATAGAAATTGATTTTGACCAAATCTGATGATTGATGTCGAAAAAAACCCCTACATTTTAAAACAGCTGTCTTTTCGAAGAAGCAAAATGCAATTGTTATAAACCACACCCCTCCACCCTCCACCCTCCCTACTCAAAAAAAAAAAATCTACGCAAACATGCAGCGTATCCTTTGTGTCTTGCCAGTGAACTTTAAAAAAAAACACCTAACCACCGCAGGCTTGTTATTTACTGACTTTGCAAATATAATTTATGGACAACTTCTGTCTGATAGAAAAGACACCTCCACTTTCCCCCCCCCCCTTACCCCCCATCCCGCCAAATCCCATGTAGCAGGAAGAGGATTTATCAATGGCTTTGTCTGGCTGGGTCAAACTGTACACTTGTCATGTCCGCTGGTCTGCTAGACTGATCATGCTCGGGGAAGGATTCTGACCGCTTAGAGCGAGTGAAAAATGTTCTCTTGTCAAGAAAGTCGACCAGGAACCTACAAAAAAACACACACAAAAAGTTAAATGGTGGTAAGGTGCTGTGGATCGGTTGTCTAGAGATAACGCGCCTGCCTAGAAAACTATTTACTTACTTATTTATTTATTTATACCACTTTTAGTCACGAGATTTCTCTGCGTGAAATTCGGGCTGCTCTCCCCGGGGAGAGCGCGTCGCCACAAGAGCAGCGCCACCCATTTTTTTTTTTTGGTCTGCATCTGTATTTGTTTCCCTATCAGAGTGGCTTTTTTTCTAAGAATTTTGCCAGGGACAACTCCCTTGTTACCGTAGGTTCTTTCACGTGCGCTGAGTAATTTTGTGCAACAAACGGGACCTCGGTTTATCGTCTCATCCGAAAGACTAGCGCCCAGATACCACTCATGGTCTAATGGATGGGGGGAAAGTTTCGGGCCCAAACGGGATTTGAACCACCGCACACTTCCGACCCGGACTTTTTTCGCTTTCTAGACAGGCGCTAAAAGTCCGGGTTGAAAATGTGCCGTGGTTTGATCCCCGCTTGGGTTTAAAGCCTGTTCACCCATCCATTAGACCAAGAGTGGTGGTTTGGGTGCTAGTCTTTCGGATCAGACGATAAACTGAGGTCCCGTGTGTTATTTAGCGCATGTCGAAGAACCCACGGCGACAAGAGAGTTAGTTGTCCCTGGCAAAATTATGTAGAAAACAAGCCACTCTGATAGGGAAACAGTTACAATTGCAGACAGGAAAACAAAATGGGTGGCGCTGGTCTTGTGGCGACGCACTCTCCACGGGTGGGGTGAGCAGCCCGAATTTCACGCAGAGAAATCTGCCGTGACTTAAAGTGGTATGAAAATGAAAGAAAAAAAGAAAAGAAAATGGGGTACGTAATAAGCATTTTCCATTCGTAAACCTTTTTTTTCCCCCATTTGAGTTCTATCATACGTCGTGGATGAGGCGAGTCAAGCCTTTTTCTTTTTCATAGCTTAGTCCGACCCCATCTGTGTCACCTTGATTGTACGTGGTGGACATATTGGCAAGGAGGAATTGATGTTTTCGGATTACTTACTGTCTGTGGTCTTCAGTCATAGCAATGAATCAAACGCTTTCTAAAATGACATGGGATTAGAGACCGGAAGCAATTACCCGATAAAACGAAATACAAAGGAATGGTATGATTGTTTTTGTCGTTGAAATGAATTGTTTTGATGGGCTAATAGTAAGACAACGCAGAGAGAGAGAGAGAGAGAGAGAGAGAGAGAGAGAGAGAGAGAGGAGAGAGAGAGATTGGGGGGGACTGGATGTAAAAAAGCACATGGGTGCTTATTCATTATCCTCGAAATAAAAGAATTTGTCATTGTCATCATTGTCATTGTCATTGTTATTCACTCACTCGTTGACGAATTAACTGATTAACCGACCATCTAACAAACGGCACACAAAATTACTATCACCAAAATCTGTCAAATTCCTAAAATAAACTCCCATCAAATCACACACACACACACACACACACACACACACACACACACACACACACACACACACACACACACACACACACACACACACACACACACACACTAACACTGAGTGCATGCATGCCTTGCAGAAAAGATCGACAAAAAAGATACTCGCTCTTTTTTCGGTTTTTTTTCCCAACAAGATTGGGTGGTGTTTTTTTTAATTTTCGAGGATAATAGAATATATACACACTCATCATGGGCTCCACACTTTTGGTCTGAGATGCAATGCAAAAGAATAAATAAAACGAAACTGTTCCAACCCAGTCTCCGTTGAACTGTCTGCTGTCTGCATCCCACAACAATGGGTCATAATCTACTTCTCTTACAGAGACACTAAACCATGCCCAGGCATGAAGCGAACGAGCATCTATCCTTCCCTCCTTCCTCCCTCCCCCTAACTAACGAAAACAAATCCAGCAGAATCCTCCCCTCACTTTAATTACACAAAAGTGTCCTTAGGTGCAAAAATGGTTTTAAAAAAACCCTCACGTACACCTGGCAAGAACGCGACACACACAAAAAATAAATTATGATACAGCTAAAATTAATATCTGGGAGGAAGCTAGCTGACTAGTAAAGGGGGAAAAAAAAGATGTCTGGGGTACATAAGACATCGTACCAGACGATCAAGGTTTTATTTGCATAATTTTGTTTTTTTCGTGTGTGTGTGTGTGTGTGTGTGTGTGCGTGCGTGCGTGCGTGCGCGCGTGCGAGCGTGCGTTTGTGTGCCGTGCGTGGCGCGCCGCGCGCGCGCGCGTGTGTGTGTGTGTGTGTGTGTGTGTTCTGAATGCTCTCTTCTCGCTTTTTGTCCAGATTGTGTCTGGCAAGGGCGACAAAACTTTAGTGTGAGTTTTTTGTTGTTGGTTTGGTTGTTTGTTTGTTGTTGTTTATTTATTTTTTGGTGTGTTTTTTTTGGGGGGGTCATCGGATTAGGCAAACCACTTGTGCTTTAAATGCCAGACAATAGCTCCAGACAGGGAAAAAAAGAGTATTGCTAATAAAGAGGAAATTGATAGGACAGAGAGTGAGAGGGGAGAGAGAGAGAGAGAGAGAGAGAGAGAGAGAGGGAGGGAGGGGAGAGAAAGAGGAGAGAGAGGGAGGGAGAGAGAGTGAGAGAGAGAGGGAGGGAGAGAGAGTGAGAGAGAGACAGACACA
>CM054136.1:44916699-44924199 GCA_028751875.1 Rapana venosa
GTGTCGCCCACAAGAGTAGCCCACCCATTGTTATTGTTTTCCTTTTTCCTTTTGGCATCGAAGAAAACTGGTATTATTTAAGTCTTTTTTTAAAAAAACAAGGCAGGCGTGTGGATTAATAGACAAGAAGGAGGTGACGGGACGAAAAGGAACGAGGCAGAAACAAAGAAAGGTGTATATTTTGAAAAGAAGGAATTCACTAGTACAGAATTTGCAGAAGGTGGGGATGCTGCTGTTTATACTCACAGGCTCCAGGCATCCCTATGGGGAAGAATATATGTATCTATGTACCACCTTAAATCACAGCAGATGTCTCTGCATGAAGTACGGGGTACTTTCCTTGGGGAGAGTGCGTCGCCACAAGACCAACGCCACCCACTTTTTTTCTTTCTGAATGTGTACTTGTTTCCCTATCAGAGCGCGCGGGTTTTTTTTGTCTAATGTCAGAGACAACTCTCCTGTTGCCGTTGGTTCTTTTATGTACGCTAAAATAATTCGTGTTGCACGCAGGACCTCGGTTTCTCGTCTCATCCGAAAGACTAGCACCCGAACCGCCACTCAAGGTCTAGAGGATGGGTAAAAAAAAAAGTTTAGGCTCAAGCAGAGATCGAACCTGCACTTCTGGCTTTTTATTGGACACGGGTGTGTTACCTCTAGACCCCTCGATTGTTCAAAAGATAGAATCTGGTCTAAGCAAAAAATGTTAGCCAATTATTGACTGCAAGCCATTGTTAGTCAATTACTGACTTGCAGGCAAAGTACTAAGATCTACATGAATGAGTTGATATGCTTAGAAATGACACGTTGAAACTGTCTTTATTCATAACAAAATTTCAGCATAACAACCTGTACTTGTCATGAAAGTCTTAGCATGGCTGCCTATATGGTGTAAAAAGTAAAGGAGTCCCATAACCTATAAGGTCGTAGGAAAGCGAGGCGTCAGAGACCTCACTCCTCTAGGGCCAGCAGGGCGGGGCCCATCTCCTCTCCCTCGCTGCTTTACCTTCCCTGACCCTAAAGAGGGCAGGTACCCATTTTACAGCTGGGTGAACTGGGGTAACTGTACTGAAGCCAAGGCGCGCAAACAGTCACCCATCTAATTGGTAACCACGCTCGACGCAGCTTAACTTGACTGGGGGAAAAGCGAGGTACTTGGGAAAAAAAGCCATACATCCTAACTTCTCATCTGGCACACTTTATGGTTTTATGGTGATTCCTAGGTGTGGCAGATGAGACGGGGTGTATAACCAGGGTGACTCCAGGAGTGTTCGTAACACTAGGAACGTCTGACAACAGCAAGAGAAAGATAGCGCCAGTGTTTGATTTCATGCCGTTGTGATTGTTGCTTCTCTAGCCTCCTCTGCGGCTTAATATTGCGTCCTCTGTGTGTCAGATTATCTGTTTGTCTGTTTCTATGTCTGTCTGTCTGTCTTTATGTTTGTCTGCTTGTTTGTTTCTGAGTCTGTATATTTGTTTCACTGTATCTTGCCTTTCTATATCTATTTTTCGTAAACATTTTATATAAAATTATGTATGCGCTTGCGCATGGGCGCGCCTTTCTATATGTGCGAGAGAGTGTGTGTAATTTAATATTACTCATAGTACAGCATATAACATTTAAAATGCTTCTCACTTTACAACTGTTCTCTCTCTCTCTGTCTCTCTCTCATCTCTCTCTCTCTCTCTCTCTCTGTCTCTGTCTCACTCTTTCTCTCTCTCTCTATCTCTCTATCTCTCTGTCTGTCTGCCTGTCTGTCTTTCTTCTCTCTCTCAAAGTGAAATTTAAAAAAAGAAGAAGAAAATTTACTGCAAACTGATGACGATAATCGAATGAAATGAACGAACCAAGTATGGTTGAATGCTCTCTGACTGATGTGGTAGGCTGCTTCAAGCATCCATGGGAATTCTCTGTCTCCACATCATTACCCTCGCTGCATGACAGCAGTGTGTTGCTGCTTTGTGCTTGTTTGGTGAGTGGTTTGCTATTACCCTCACTCTATCCATACAGGCAGGCACGCATGTACGCACGACAAAACACACACATAGAGAGAGAGAGAGAGAGAGAGAGAGAGAGAGAGAGAAGAGGAGAGAGAGAGAGAGAGAGAGAGAGAGAGAGAGAGAGAGAGAGAGAGAGAGCACAACTTAAAAAGACACGCTTCTGAGCACTTGGCACACACACACGCATACACACATGTCATGCAAACATACACACAGACAAACACACACATTCATACACACACATACACGCATGCTACGCGTGTGCATAGTTACACGCACATACACGCATCGTGCGCACGCGCACACATACACACACATACACACTTACACAAACACACACACACACACATTCATTTTCCCCGAGGCTCTAGCAGATCACTAGAACAAAACAAGATCAGAAATATCGACACTGCACACGCGGGGATACCTTCCACACAGAACAGCTGCAAGCTGAAGTGTATGCTAAAACTGGCTACAAACCACAGTTCAGATTTTGGGCTCAAAACCGCACTATATTCCCTATTAAATGTTGTTGTTCTAGTCGTTATCGTCGTCGTTGTCATCGTCGTCATCCTCTGAAACCGGAGTACGGCTGCCTCCGTGATGCAGTATGTGAAAACGTCATCCCCTGAAAGCGGAGTACAGCTGCCTCCGTGATGCAGTATGTGAAAACGTCATTGCCTGAAAGCGGAGTACGGATGCCTTCGTGATGCAGTATGTGAAAACGTCATCCCTGAAAGCGGAGTACAGGTGCCTCCGTGATGCAGTATGTGAAAACGTCATCCCCTGAAAGCGGAGTACGGATGCCTCCATTGTGTTGTACGTGTAAAAACAACCATACGCGCAAACTTTTCTAGAGTGTACTAAAAATGTTTTTGTAATGATTCTCATGTTTGATAAGCAAGACAAAGAATGCGTATTTTGAGGTGACCGCTAACGCATTAAGCTGGGGAACGCCCCGACAACAACTGTAACAGCAACTGGCATAATTATTCGAACGAAGGCTGTTATGCGTGCATAGCGTCTGTTAGCCTCTTCATTAGAAAATAGGCACGTGTACGGCTATTTAGTGTTTATTTTATTTATTTATTTATTCAATTCTTTCATATCAAAGATAATGGAATAGGACTTATTGCTTTTTTTACATTCAGTCCCCGTGTGTATACGGTTTTGTAAATTCTGTCATCTGTTCCCACCCGCACACAATGGCCTACTCTAACGAAAAGCGGAACAGGATTTAACAGGAGTCTGCACTGATATTAACTACAGGGAAAAATATCCCCTTGAACGGGATTCGAACCCGGGTCGTCAGATTGCGAGTGCAATGTTCTAACCACTAGACTATCCAAGAAACCCACGGGTCACAGTTCTTTTCTGTTCTTTTCGGATGAGACGATAAACCGAGGTCCCGTGTAAGAAGGCGCGCAGAGCATCTTGTGCACGCTTTAAAACCTGTTTCGCTTTTCGGAAGTCAAGTCAAAGTCAAAGTCAAACTTTTATTTTCAGATGGTACATTGAATAAGCAGTGCATTTGCTTTTTTTTCATCAAGCCATCTATCTAAAGAAAGAAAAAAAAGCGAGAAAAAAAAAGATAATGTATATGCAGACATAGAATAAAAAACCTAATCTATGGTAAACTATACAAATCAAACAAAAAAAACCAATAACATATGCATATGTGGAATTAAAACAAAACAAAAAACCCAGAAAAATATGAGACCATACAATTCAAATAATTCAAAAATCTTGAAAAAAATATCCGTCATAACACAAACAAACAAGCAACAATAAAAAAAACAACAACAAACAAACAAAGAAGACAAAACAGAATAAAAATTAAAAAACCCACACCAACTGCTTCCCTCCCCCCCCCCCCCTCAAACACACATGTACACACAAACCTTCAACCATACAAACAACTGAATAAAACAACAACAAAAGGATGAATCAACAAGAACAACCACAACAAGGAAATAAACAATCAAACAAACACAAATATACATACACAACAACAACAGCGACAATAACTAACTCCTCGGAAGAGTAGGTCAGTGTCTGCCGGTGGGAGCAGATGACAAAATTGACAAAACCGCACACACACGGGGAATGGATGTAAAAGAAAAGCACATACGTGCTTACTCATTGTCCTCCTGAAAGCAAGCAAGCAGCACATGCTTTCTTATATTAACAGATACTTTACACACAAAAAACGCAAAAATATAACGGGACGATTGTCTTAACTACGCTACATACAATGTCAAGATATGTGTGGAGTGTGGCCGAATCAACAGATGAAACCACGAGTTCCGCCCCCTTCGGCTCTCTCTCTCTCTCTCTCTCTCTCTCTCTCTCTCTCTCTCTCTCTCTCTCTCTCTCTCTCTCTCTTTTCGCCACCAATTATGCTACACTAGGCTATTAAGTAATTAGTTTGCTGCTGCTCCAGTAAAGGACGGAGGGATTACTATTGATTCAGGCTAAACGGCGGAATACATTGATTGCAGTTTTTGTTGGTGTTGTTGCTGCTAGCAATGTTATGAATTTTGTTGTTGTTGTCTTCTCCTTTTTGTCTATATTTCCTTTCCCCTATTTTCTTTTTTTTTTACAATTTTTTACGTGTTGTTATGTTTTTCATTTTCTGTCTACCTTTTCTTCCTTTCTTTTTTCCCCTCTCTTTTCCTCTTTTCCAGTCGTCTTCCTTCCTACTTTCATCTTTGTTTGCTCTCTCTCTCTCTCTCTCTCTCTCTCTCTCTCTCTCTCTTTCGTTCATCTTTTTTTCCTTCTTTCATCTTTGTTTGCTCTCCCTCCCCCTCTCTATCCCCCCCCCCACTCTCTCTTACATTCATTCTTTTGTCGATATTTGTTGTTTTCTTTTACCCCCTTTTTTTCTTTCTCTCTGATTTTTTGTTTATTTCAAGCGCTCCTTTCATCTTTTTTTCCTCTCTCTCTCTCTCTCTCTCTCTCTCTCTCTCCTCCAACCATTATTTTGGTATTCTTTGTCACTTTTATTCTATTGTGATCAGTCTGCTGGTTCATATGTATTTGATAGTACAAGTAAAATGTTAGCATCATCGGGTATCTTTGGCGCTTTAAGAACATCGTGTCTTTCCCTTCTCTTCTCATTTTGTAAAACAATATGCCGTTCAACAGCCATGAGTGCTTCAAGAAAATAGTTTGCATACCATTTATTTTCAGGACAGAATTGTGTGCGCGTGCACCTACGTTTGTGAATCTGGCACAGTCATGCGCATGTACGTGTAGACGCACGCACGCACGCGCCTTGCGCATGTGCGCACGTGTTCAAATCCACGTTAGTATTAGACAGCTTGCAGACGTTTAAAAAACATTTTATTTTCGTTCATTCGGTTTGAATTTGTTGAACGGATCTTGGTAAATGTCTTTAAAACAGTTCTAAAACGATCTTGTGAACAAGGGAAACAATTCTGAAAGAGCAACTGATCGCTTCCCTTTAAACCTTTTACGTGCTTACGCTTTAAAGAGTGTCATAAACGTTCGTGCAAGCTTAAGTTTGCAAGAAATCGTAGACCTCAAATTAACTGCTTTATTACCGTTGTTCGATTTTACTAGGTAATTTTTTTTAGCTATTACAATTTTTCAGAGAAGGAGTCTCTCAAATTGGATGTAGTTTTTAGGTAAACAATCTCAAATGTCTAATATTTGCCGTATGGATATTAGAAAAAAGCCTTTCAGATGTACTTTGTCTCATTTTGAATATTCCTTTTTAATACGACAACAGTTAACATTTCTTAAATGATTCCCAAAATGAACCACACTCGGTCGGCATCTTTTCCCCCTTCCCCTTCTTTTCCTTTATCTAAAACTCCTTTGGAACTTATTTGAGCAGTACCCTGAAGAGCTTTTCATACCGGATTCCTCCACTTATGTCTGTGATATGCCAAAAGGGTCGAGATCTCCTCGGTTTTTGAGAATCATTGGAAAACGCCTTTTCCCTTGTGCTAGTTCAATGTCACTCTTGTCTCATGGCAATGATTTTCTCATGGGGGAAAAACTTTTGAAGCTTGAAAAAATAATCTTTTATTTTATTCTTTTATTTCGAGGATAATGGAATAAGCACTCATGTGCTTCTTTTACACCCAGTCCCCGTGTGTATGTAGTTTTGTTAATTTTGTCATCCGTTCCAACCGGCACACAATGACTTACCCTTCCGAAAAGCGGAATAGATTTTAACGAGTGCGGAAGGTGTTTTGCGGAAACAATAGTCTTTTTACTGTGACCATAGTTAAAAACGAACAAACTAAAACCAAAAAAAATCTATTAACATTGTTTGTTCTTTAAAAAATGCTGAAGATGGGCAGCTAAACTTGAGCTGAGTCTTTCTTTTTGTGGAGTTTTGGAAGAGGTATCAGGTAGAGCAGGGGATACATTATATTGTGGATGGACTTCTCTGGGGGACAGTTCTTGGGGGAGGGGGGGGGGGGGGTTGGTATTGGCTGCTTCCTCTGCCAAATGAGCAGCCTTTCTGTTCATGGTGTGTGCCCTAGCTTCCATGTCCAACAGC
The DNA here is from genome assembly GCA_028751875.1 of Rapana venosa. NCBI lineage: Eukaryota > Metazoa > Mollusca > Gastropoda > Neogastropoda > Muricidae > Rapana > Rapana venosa. Next base: position 44,923,235 of record CM054136.1, read on the forward strand.
CCCAGTTCTGTTTCTGGAATAACATTAGGCAAGTCCTCAGGCAGACGTGAACAGTTTGAAGTTTGTGCAGACATTAGGATTCAGACTATTCAGTCTGGCGATGGGTCAGATTGTGTGTGTGTGTGTGTGTGTGTGCGTTTGTGTGCGTGTGCGTGCGTGCGTGTGTGTATGTACGTGCGTGTGTGTGTGTTTGCGTGCATGCGTACGTGTGTGTACGTGTGTGTGTGTGTATGTGTGTGTTTGCGTCTTGTTGTGTATGTGCATATATACGTGTGTGCACACCTGCGATCCTTTGCGTGTATGTGTACGTGCGTGTATGTACGTGTACGGCTGCGCGCGCGTCAGCGCACCTCCTGCGTGTGTGTGTGTGTATACATGTGTGCGCGCACATGCGCGTGCTTGTGCTGGTGTGCATGCGTGCGTGCGTGCGTGCGTGCGTGCTAGCATGTTTGTGTGTATAATTATCATTCTATGACTCAGTCTGACTCGCACGGATGAACGCGTAGACAATGCGTGAATCATAGAAAAATAGACAGGTTGTTTAACGTGTGCCACGCCGATGACAAACGACTGGAATGACTAATCACGCAGATTGATCGGTGCAGCATGTGCAGATGCCAGTCAGGTGAAAACAGCTAGCTACAGCGAGCCGCGGTGGTGGTGGATTAAACCAGGCAGGTGATGGCATCTCTGATTCCGCCCACGGCAGCTATCCAGTTATTAACTCCCTTGCATGCTGCAGGTTTCTAACAGAGCAACTCTACTCCTGCTGGTAGTGCTCGCTCGGTCCCTGCTGTGCTCATTATTGGGTGCTGGCTTTTGCGAGTGGTCCTGTGATCAGTTTGGTTATGAGTGTTGGACTTTTTTGTTTTTTCCCCTCTTTTCGATTACTGTTGTATTATTGTTATCATCATCATCATCATCATCATCATCATCATCATCATCATCATTATCATTATTATTAT
>CM054136.1:44931699-44954199 GCA_028751875.1 Rapana venosa
CAGGGTATCTGCAGCAGAGCGGAGGGAACAAGGAGTGTATAGGTGAAAGACAGTCACAGAGGTAGGAGGATGCTGTTTTGTGGAGACACTTGTAACAGAGGGTACTGATCTGGTCCTTCGGATGAGACCATAAACCGAGGACCCGTGTGCAAACGCATGCAGAACATCTTGCGCACACGTTAAATCCTGTTCCGCTTTTCGGAAGAGTAGGCCATTGTGTGCCGGTGGAAACAGATGACAAAATGTACAAAACCGCATACACACGGGGACTGGATGTAAAAAAGCACATGAGTGCTTATTCCATTATCCTCGATATAAACGAATAAATAAATATAAAAGAATAAATAAATAAATAAAAATAGTTTACTCTCTGTGGCACAGGCAGCCAGTGGAGAGATTGCAAGAGAGGAGTTATGTGCTCAGAGCTTTGAGGTTAGTGGTTAGAGCTTTGTACTCGCGATTTGACAGTCAGGGATCGAGCCTGGATCCGAGACATCACTGAAACACCCCCGTTCTAGGGGATGTTTCCCTGAGGAGTTAACATTAGTACTGACTTCACGCCCCTGAAAGTCTTTCGGATAAGACTGAATAAACTGAGGCTTCATGTGAGAACACACTGAAGATTGTGTGTAATGTTCAAACCCGTTGTGCCTTTCTGAAGAGTAGGTCATCCGTGCTGGTAAAATGTATGTATGTATGTATGTATGTATGTATGTATGTATGTATGTATGTACGTACGTATGTATGTATGTATGTATGTATAACAATAACAATAATTTTAATTCAGTTTTTGCAGGCCATATGGCCCATAGGAAAAACAGTTAATCATATACTTTCATGTAAGGTGAACATCCTTACTTCTTATATCTAAACATTTAGTAAGAAATAATCCAACTTTAACATCAAACTAGGTTTAGTGTTCATACAAAGAAGCTGCACTTTCAGATTCGATGGAAATCTGTAATAATACAAAGGAATAAATTTTCTTCGCAAAACAGCATATTTTGGGCATACACGTAAAAAGTGACAAACATCTTCAATTTGTTGGCCATCACACTGAGAGCAGAATGGATCCATTTTTGTTGACACTGTTACCAGAGTAATCAAATATTGGCTTGAAATTTTGGATATGCCTGATCATAGATATCCCAGACAATGCTACAATATGTTGTGTAGACAGGATGAAGCAGGGAGAATAAATTGGGTAACACATGTTAGAAAGATTTTATGCACCCACGGATTTGGTTATGTTTGGATACTGCAGAATTGTGGTAATTCTTCATCCTTCATGAAAGAATTCCAAAAACGAATACAAGATGTGTACCAACAAAAATGGCATGATTCTCTATCAGCATACCCTGACTACTTAGATTATCACCCGATTATTTGTAGAGCAAATTATGTATGTGAAGTAGAATCTTTAGAATATCGTAGAGCTATATGTTTACTTACAAATAGATTACATCATGGTGAAAAGACGGTTTCAGTCTAGCGTTAACATCGCACAGACACAAAGTTTTCCAGGAGCAGACATAGGGAGTGATCATGATCTTGTGATGATGACTTTCCGACTACGTCTAAAGAAAATCCACAAGCGGAACAACATCAGGATCAAATTTGACCTCGAGAAGCTGAAGGACCCAGAGGTATTAGAAATTTTTCAAGCAAGGATAGGTGGAAAGTTTGCAGCACTCGCTGTGATAGACTCAGACATAGATTACACTGACAAATAGTTTCAATACAGCGTGACTGAAACAGCAAACGAGCTTCTTGGCAAACGCCGACCAGTCAAAAAACCATGGGTCACACCTAACATCCTACAACTATGCGACAAGCGTAGAGAGTTGAAGAAAAAAAAAATGAAACAAAAGAAAGAGCAGAACAATATAGGGCAGTCAACAAAAGAATCAGGAAGTCCATGACGGAGGCAAAAGAGAAATGGATCGGTGAACAGTGCCAAGACATTGAAGAGAACATCAAGAAAAACAATAGCAAGAAAGCATATCAGCTGGTGAAAGACCTGACTAGCACGAAACAGAGAAAAGGTTTAACAATCCAAGACAAAAATGGGAAGTGTCTCACTGACGACCAGGATATTCTGAACAGATGGACAGAATACTGCTCCGACCTGTATAACTATAGAACCGCAGGAGATCCAGAAGTCCTTAATGTACCCGAAAGCAAAGACACAGACAGTCACCCTATCCTCCGAGAAGAAGTGGAAACAGCAGTCAGATCGCTGAAAAAGGGGAAGTCAGCAGGGGCTGACAACATTCCAGCTGAGTTGGTCCAAGCTGGAGGGGAAGCCATGATCAGCGCCCTACTAAGAATCTGCAACAAGATCTGGCAGACAGGAAAATGGCCAACACCATGGACACAGTCACTCATCATCACCCTCCCCAAGAAAGGAAATCTACAACAATGCCATAATTACCGCACAATCAGCCTCATATGTCACCAAGCAAGGTCATGCTGCAGATAATATTGAATAGACTGAAGCCACAAGCAGAGACCATCATTGCTGAGGAACAAGCAGGTTTCAGAGCAGGGCGCAGCACAACAGAACAGATATTCAACCTCAGAATACTATGTGAGCGGTACCTTCAACATCAACAAGACCTTTACCACGTATTTATCGATTTTAAGAAGGCATTTGACAGGTGTGGCATGCAGCTTTGTGGGCAACCATGAATTTGTACAGCATCAATGCAAACCTGATCAGATCATCAAACAGCTGTACAGCGAGGCCACCAGTGCAGTGTACTACAACAACAACATTGGAGAATGGTTTCGAACAACAGTTGGAGTAAGGCAGGGCTGTCTACTCTCACCCACTCTTTTCAACATCTTCCTTGAGAGAATCATGGCTGATGCACTGGAACATCATGAAGGATCAGTCAGCATTGGTGGCAGAGCGATCACAAACCTCCGCTTCGCAGATGACATTGATGGAATAGCAGGATCAGAAAAAGAGCTTGCCAGCCTAACAGAACACTTGGATAAGGCCTCCAAAACATACGGCATGGAAATCAGTGCAGAGAAGACCAAACTGATGACTAATAACACCAACGGCATTAGCACTGATATCAGGGTTAATGACCAGAAGCTGGAAACAGTTCAAAGCTTCAAGTACCTGGAGCCATTGTATCAGACCAGGATCCAAGCCAGAAGTAGTATGCAGGACTGCACAGACAATAACAGCTTTGTCAAAACTAAACACCATCTGAAGAGATAAGAATATCTCACTTATCTCCAAGATCAGACCAATGCGCTCCCTTGTCATATCCATATTTCTGTATGCCTGTGAATCATGGACCTGACTGCAGATTTGGAGAGAAGAGTACAGGCAGTGGAGATGAGATGCTTTCGGAGACTCCTTGGCATCTCCTACAAAGACCACATAAGCAACGAAAGCGTGCATAACAGAATCCAGCAAACCATTGGACCCTATGAGAACCTTCTAACGATCGTGAAAAAGCGTAAACTTAAATGGTATGGGCATGTCACAAGATCCCAAGGAATTACAAAGACAGTTTTGCAAGGCACTGTCCAAGGAGGAAGAAGAAGAGGCAGACCAAGGAAGAGCTGGGAGGATAACATCAGCGAATGGACAGGCCTAGAACTCAACAAAACCCTGAGAAAGGCAGAACAGAGAGAGGAATGGAGGGAACTGGTGGTTGAGTCTTTGAGGGTGCCCCCACGGTCGTCAGACTACGGGACAGATAGATAGATAGATAGATATGTTTACTGAGGTCAAACAGATTACCTATAAATGGAATTTCTCGTTATGGCAAACCGATTACTGTATGTATGTATGTATGTATGTATGTATGTATGTATGTATGTATGTATGTATGTATGTATGTATGTATGTATGTATGTATGTATGTATGTATGTAAGTATGTTTGTATGTATGTATGTATGTGTGTATGTATGTATGTGTATGTATGTATGTATGTATTATGTATTATATATGTATGTATGCATATATGTATATATTTCATCTACCTATCTATCTATCTATCTATCTATCTATCTATTTATTTATCTATCTATTCATTCATTCATCTTTTCATTCATGCAGTCACCCATTCACTAATTCAACCATTGATTCATTCACCCAGACTAGACCCAAAAAGCATCCATTCATTCATATATTCAATCGATCAATCATTCATCGTTTCATTCCTGTATTCGTTCATCCACTCATTCAACCATTTATTCATTCACCCAGACTATACCCCTCCCCCGCCCCCAAACAACAGCAACAACGACAACAAAACATCATTTATCAACGGAGCCTGTTACTCAAAAGATCAGCGGCAGCAGAACACATCCTATGCTGTGCTGTGCTGTGCTGTGCTGTGCTGTGCTGTGCTGTGCTGTGCTGTGCTGTGTTGTGCTGTGCTGTGCTGTGCTGTGCTGTGCTGTGCCAGATATCCGTTCAGACGTGCAGTCTCCACTGTCAGACAGACCTGCGCAATTTCCCCGGAGGACAGTTATTGCATCAGTCTGGCTGTGTTAGACATCGCGCGTGGGGTCATTGGATATGACAGTTCTGATTCTGTCCCCTAACCTACCCACTTAACTTTTACTGTGCTGCGTATTATTGGGTTTCTGTGTTTATTCTGTCTACTTGAGCTTGTCCAGGTTTTTTTCTTCTGCTTCTTCTTCTGTTCAATGTTGATAATCGATTCATGTGCTAGATTAGTTTATAATAAAGTCAAGTCAAGTCAAGTCCAAAACATTTTAATCATCCCATGAAGGGCAATTACAATACTGACAGGCACAATTAGTAAATAACTAAACTAGTTTGTAAATAACTGTTAATGAATTGACACATGTATTATGTAATAACTATAAATATTTAAATAAATTAATTCTGAATAATTGGAAAAGAATGGAAAAAATCAGACTAGTGACAGGCTCCCTCCGTCGTGGGAGACAATGACCGCGCCTTCTTTGGCCTCACCAGTTTTATATGGAGCAACGTCTGGAGTGGTTCAGCAGACCAATCCGTGCATGGCAGTTTCTGGCACAGTTGTTGCAGGCAAAATTGGACATTGGGTTGAAGGCCTGGTTTTGCTGTCTCTCCTTCCTACAGCTTCCTCTGTCTTTCAATGTCTGGAGTCTTTGTGCTTCTCACCTACAGGGTCCCTCACGTACTGCTCTTCAACACCCACTGCAGTTTTCTGCCTGTACTTCTCAGCTGTCAGAGCTTATGCCAATGACTGGTAGATCATATATACGATAAAATAAAACTTTCATGAAACTATAATGAAAATGTAATGCACAAAGGGCGAGAACTTATTCAATTCATATCGTATACGATAAAATCAAACCTAGACGAAAATAAAATGAGAATTTAATGCAAAAAAGACCGAGAAGTTATTCAACTTATTTTATCAAGTCATTTCTTATGGCTCTTTCTTTTCAGACTGAACTGCTACAAAGTGGATGTACTCTCCATTTGGCTCTAAGTCACCGCTGCATCTTCCCATGGCTGATCTACGAGTTAAAAGACATACGACGCCTCGACTTGGAACTCTTCTGGTCAATGACCTCATGTTCTACTCGCAGAATGTCCCATTATGTTATCTTTTGTCCCGTTATTCTTAAGCGCTGCTGCTATGTGGAGATGTAATGCAACAGAAATATGAGGAGCACAAGATCATTATAAGGAATGGTGTACCTTTTCACCTCAAATCTAACACGTTTTTAATCCAGTTTACAGTTATTATATTTCATCCTACCTACGGAGACAGCCTATTATTCCCAAGATTCTCTCTTTTTGTTTTATCACACGTATGCCTACATTCCTTGTCACCTCACAATGTTTCAATTAGGGGAGCTGTTGACCATGACACACTACGAAACTGAAGTTCATACGAAGGCTGGGGAGCAAGAGGAAGAGCATTTCTATAGTACGTTTTTCCTTCGTTACACCGCCAGCTCCTCATCCCACACTGCCCTGTTCCCCTAAACCAGCAGCCTTTACTGCCTGCCACACATCCTCCTCAGTCCGTTGTCTGCCATCTGCTGTAATGCTGACCTTTCCATGCATTGTGCTGTTGTTCCATTTATTGAACTGTGTTCTCCGTCAGACCTGTCAGTTTTTCCTGTGGCATACTTGTCTTGTCCATATAACAGTTTCCTGTTAACGTTACCGCACATCTCCTGGAGTATGGGCCATCTCTACACAAGCAAGCAAACACACTGGTATGATGTTACTGATCCCTGATGGACACCGAATGATCAATGCGAGAAAAGAAGACTCGAGAACATAAAGCAGTTTAAAGAAAAGTTCAATGCCTCGGTAAGGGGAGGGGGGATGTCTGCACACAACGTAACAGAAGTAGGCCTGGAAAGGATAAAAGGGGCCATGGCTGTGTTGCTATTAAAGATGACATCAGTTACTTTAAATGTTTACATGGTAGAAAACAGGCCAGAAAAAGCTAAACGATTATTGTGGGTTATGGACAAAGCCATGAAAAATTGTTCTTTTCAGAAATGACAGCTAAAAAAATGTAGGAAACCTACAGTTTGAAACCATTTCAAAGTTTAAAAAAAAACCACCACACAAAATAACTTTATCCCAGGGGGGGATTTTGCAAGAGGAGGGCACATACACAAACCGTATGACTGATGTAAACCCGCATGTCTTCTTCTTAGACAAATATAGACTAGTAACAGACAACAAAACCACAATGGAACAGCACTACAATGGAACAGTTTAGTTAATGCTACTACAATCAAATCAACTCAAGACCATGGTTTGCGTTAACATAACATCAAACTGTGGAACATTTTCTGTGTTAAAGAGATTTATTTTACAAGTTTGAAAAGTTCTGCTCTTCTCAGTGCGTTCTTCAGACGATTCAAATTAATAACATTTGGGTGAAATGTAAATTGAACATATTTCAGACAAAAACAAACCTATTGCGTTTCATTCCAAGATACAAAAACACAAGGGAAACAAAGCCACACATCGGTCATTGGCCCAAAGAGAAATGACAGAGATTAGTCATCCATAAAGCTGGTTACTCAAACTATGACAGTCGAACACTAACCCAGATAGGAGGACCTCACAGGTTAGCTGCTGCTGCTGCTGCTGCTGCTGCTGCTGCTGCTGAAAATAATGTGGAAGTGACAGGTTGGACCAGACAGACCTAGAGAGGGGAGACCTACTGAGAGAAAGCTTGCCACTCCAAATGTCAGTGGAGCATCCTGTGCTGCCTTGTCAGTCAGACTGACGGTCTCCACTGTCAGACAGACCTGGTTTCCCCTCGAGAGGGTTATTGAATCAGCATGGCTCTGTTAGGCACCTACATTATTGGCAGTGACGGCTCCATTCTCTCCTCTCCTCTCACAACACCCCCCCCCCCCTCTCACTTCACAGTGCTGGTTAGCCACTTCCACTCTCTCGCTCTCTTCATGTTTTTGGTGTATGTGTTCTGCTTGTCCATGTTTCTTTTTCTGCAAGATGTAAAAGAGTTCTTCCTTGTTAAAAGTTTAAATGGATCAGTTCGTTTTAATATTATATTCTTCTTCGTCGAATGTTCAGACAACAACTATTATTGTTGTCTGTTATATGAGCGAAAATGCGTCAAGCTGCTTCTAAGCGCCTGGCAAGTCAGGCCCAGCACATCCGACTTCGGTATAAGAGAGAATTATTATTTTTAAGTCTTTCTGGAAAAAAAAGGCAGGAGAATGGACCAAGACGGCAGAAAATAGACATGAAGGAGGTGACAGGAAGAAAAGGAACAAGACAGAAACAAAGAGAGGGATGGAAAAGAGAAAATTCCTAGCACAGAATTTCCAGGTGGGGATGCTATATATACTGACAGGTCTCGGCGAATCCGGCATCCTTTATCAATTCATCTTTTACATAATGACAAAAATAATAATCCAATACCTTGGCTCTAAAGTGTTTACGAACATAACATAATAGGCTGCTCCAATTTTACTGTTAAAAAAGTCAACTATTTCATGATTCCTCTCATACTATCTTTCTGTAATGTGCAAAATGTAATGTAAATTTAAAGAAGTTTCCTTCCTTCCTTCCTTCCTTCTTTCTTTCTATCTTTCTTGTTTTCTTTCTTCCTCCATTCCATTCCTCCCTTTCTATTTCTAAAAAGAATTTTTGGTTCCCTATACTCTGACTATTCATTTTTAAGATAGAGCCAGACATTAGTTTTTATCAAGCGTTTTTTAGACATCCTGCCAGTTTGAAATGTTCAGTCATGCTGTTCAATGTTATTTTGTGTGTGTTCCTTATCACTTTTTGCAGGAGGAGGAGGAGGAGGAGGCTGTAAGATATGACCAAAAATAACTGTAGTCTGCAGGGATCCTGGATAAGAAGAACTGGGTCAGTTATCTTAAAAGTTGCTTGTTTCTTGTTCTCTTACAATGCTTGCTCCACATTCTTTGCTGTATTGCGTTCTTCACACAGCTGTTATTTCACATTCTGCTGATTCAGGGTCTTCCAGTATTCTTGTCTGCAACATGCTTTTTTATGGAATGTCTATAGACTCTTAAATTTGGATGTGTTTCTTTTCTCTAAAACATTATAATGTACACTCCATTAGAGCTGTCACACAACCTACAGTAATCCCTCTTTTGTTTTCTATTGAGTACAAAGCGGCTTTGTTGTTGTTGTTGTTGTTGATGATGATTCTTAGTAAATAAGAAAAGATATAGCGCTATATAAATTCCATTTATTATTATTATAATCATTAATACTTCAGCCTTAAGGGAAAGATATTATCAGCAAGGAATAAAACACACGGTGCCCTTTACTCGTCTTCTTTCTGATTATTAGAAGGAGCAAGGCGTACTCCTTAACAGCTTAAGCAAAAAATGTTCCATACATTAAGCATTTTAAACAAGAACTACCACAAGCCTTTATGCACACTAAACCATAATACACAGAATTAGACCTAGAGCTTGATCCCAAACCCTTCCGCCCCCTCCATCCATCCACTAGACCTTGAGTGTTGGTCAGGGTGCTAGCCTTTTGGATTAGAGGATAAACTGAGGTCCTGTGTGCAGCAATTATTCAGCACGCGTAAAAAAAAACCCATGACAACAACAAACATACCCCTGGCAAAGACTTTATTTTTAAAAAAAGCCTTCTCATAGGGCAACAAATACACATGCAGAATGGAACAGGAGGGACAGGATAGTCTAGTGGTCAGAACATTGCGCTTGCAATCTTACGACCGGGGTTCTATTCCCGTTCAAGGGGATATTTTCCCCTGGAGTTAAAATCAGTGCAGACTTCACTCTCCCCTAAAGTCCTTCGATGAGACTATAAACCGAGGCCCCATGTGCCAACGCACGCAGAACATCTTGCGCACACGTTAAATTGTGATCCGCTTTTCGTAAGAGTAGGCCATTGTGTGCCTGTGGGAACGGATGACAAAATTTACAAAACCGCATACACACGGGGACTGGATGTAAAATAGCACATAAGTGCTTATTCGATTATCCTCGATATAAAAGAATAAAAAAAATAAATAAATAAAAAGAAAAGAAAAAGGATGGGTGGTGGTGTTTTTCTGGCAATGCACCCTCCCCAAGGAGATCAATCTGCATTTCGCGCATGTGCAGAGAAATCTGTCTCGACTTAAAGTGATATACAATACAATAAATACAATACAATACAATTCAATACAATATAATTCATTCCATACAATACAATACAATGCAATGCAATACAATACGACAACAACATACTACTAGCAGCTTTTGGTTGTACTGTACATAACAGTAATCATAACAGACAGTACATAGAAGAAACAGACCAGAAATGCTCAAAGTTCAATCTGGACATGGTAACCAGTCGCGTCATTCTCAGAGCCAGCCGGTCAATAACCCAACACTGATCCAGACACAGATAAGGACATTACTTGCCGTGAAGTTTACAACTGGAAATTTGGCTACCAGACACTTCCCTTCCCCCCGTGGGGATGCTTGGAGCTTGCCAGTGTACACAGCATCCTCACCTTCTGTGTTACGAATCAATTCTTTTCTATCCCTCTCTTTGATTCTGCCTCGTTCTTTTTCTTCTCGTCATCTCCTTCCTGTCTATTTCTTTTTTGCCTTCTTGATCGATTTTCCTGCTTTTATTTCCAGAAAGACTTAAAAGAAAACGATTCTCTCCCATGCCGAAATCGGATACTCCTGACTTGTTAGGCGTTTAATGGCAGCGCAACGCATTTGTTCTCAAGAATACTACAGACAACTTTCTAGCTGCTTTCTGTAGCATTCAAAGAAGAAGAAGAAGACTCTAACTCAGTCATGGCTAACGAGTTAAGATAGTTTCAAGGTTTGATGCAGTAACAATGTGGCAATGACATGCCGGCCCAGAGTGGAAAAGGAAGGAAATATACCTCGTATAATTATACTGAGAGCTGGTTACTATACTCGGATGGTCCAGACAGGAACAGACAGGTCAGTTATACGTACAGAGAGCTTGTTGCTCAAAGTGTCGGGGGAACATCCTGTACGGTGAATGCCCATTCAGACCTGCAGTCTCCACTGTCAGACAGACCTGCACAACTTCCCCGGGAGGGCAGTTACTGCATCAGTCTGGCTGTGTGTTAGACATCGTGGATTATTGTCTATGACAGTTCTGCTTCTTTCCTCGCACCCTGCTGCGTGTCTATATCCTTACCCCTACAATATAATAAAGAACGTCAATGACAGCGACAACTACCACAACACCAGCAACAATAAACATCGACAGTTCCACCACACCACTGCTATCACCATCACACACCCCACCACCACCACCACCAACACAACAACAACAACATCATCACCACCAGCAACAGCAACATCAACAAAAACCTGCCTATGTTACAAACCATTTAGCCTTAGAACACGCTTGCCCCCTGCACCGCAATCCCCCCCAACCTCCCGCCCCCCTGCTCCTCCTCCCTTACCCCATCCCACCCTCTTCTTTCTGTACAGCTATAGCGCAGCAAAAGGTACCACAGTTCCAACTAGTGAGTACAGACATGCATGTGTGTGTGTGTGCCTGTATCTGTGTGTGTGTGTGTGTGTGTTTGTGTGTGTTGTGTGTCTGTGTGTGTGTGTGTGTGTGCTGTATCTGTGTGTGTGTGTGTGTGTGTTTGTGTGTGTTGTGTGTCTGTGTGTGTGTGTGTCTATGTGTGTGTTTGTGTGTGTGTGTGTGTGTGTGTGTGTGTGTGTGTGTGTGTTGTGTGTGTGTGTGTGTGTGTGTGTGTGTAAAATTTCGTATTTCGTGTTGTGTGTGTGTCTGTGTGTGTCTATGTGTGTGTTTGTGTGTGTTGTGTGTGTGTGTGTCTGTGTGTGTGTCTATGTCTGTGCGCCTGTGTGTCAATGTGTGTATGTGTGTGTGTGTTGTGTATGTGTGTGTATGTGTGAGAGAGAGACAGAGAGAGAGAGAGAGAGAGAGAGAGAGAGAAGAGAGAGAGAGAGAGAGAGAGAGAGAGAGAGAGAGAGAGAGGAGAGAGAGAGAGAGAGAGAGGAGAGATTAGGGAGGGAAGGGTGCAGACTTTAGAGGCCTGCAGCTATAAAGAAACCTGCCAGCATCGATACAGGACAGGATATTTCAGGGCTGCAGCCAGACCTCTGCTCGTCAGTTACACCCCTTCTCCCCCCCATTCTCCCCCCCCCCATCCCCCCCCCCCCCCCCCCCCCCCCCCCCCCCCCGGCCATCATGCAGACAGAAGACCAGACTTTAGCTGTGAGGCACGGGGAAGGAAACCTCGGAGCTCAAAACTGTGCCAAACTATTGACCGCTCGCCTGATGGATACCACAGGGCTGCTGGGTGGGTCAGATCTCAAGCACATAGATGTTGGGGTTCCAATGCTACTATTATCTCTAAATGTGGTCATTCCTGGCTCAGGCCAAAAAAGTTTTGGTTTTGTATCGCATAACTGATGTTCAAGGGGAAATTTTCCCCTGAAGTTAACATCAGTGCAGACTCCATTCTCCCCAAAGTCCTTCGGATGATAGTATAAACCGAGGCCCCGTGTGCGAACGCACGCAGAACATCTTGCACACACGTTAAATCCTGTTCCGCTTTTCGTAAGAGTAGGCCATTGTGTGCCGGTGGGAACAGATGACAGAATTTAAAAAACCGCATACACATGGGGACTGGATGTAAAAAAGCACAAGAGTGCTTATTCGATTATCCTCGATATAAAAGACTGAAATAAAATGAAAAAGAAAAAAGTGAGGTGTTAAGGCCTATTACATTAAAATGTTAATGTTTAAAATGTAATGCTGATATTGCAGTTATCCACGAAATATAAAGTTTGTTTGGAATGAGAAAGTGGAATAGAAGGTATTCAGTGGAAAAAAAGTCATTTTTTGAAAAGCAAAACTTAGATAACAAGATAAGTAGAAAGAATGATTAACAATTTACAATTTTCAGTGTGAATACTGAATCATTCCTTCTGTTCACTGGGCATCCTTCACGTCACAAACGTGTTATCAGAATCCTTACTTTTTTGTTTTGGTTAGGTTCTGGTTTGGCCTCGTTTGAGTGTTTTGTTGGGGGAGTGGGATGCTTTTTGCCAGTGTGGGAAGGAGAAGGGGGAGGGGGGGTGGTATTTTTGGCTGTAGATGCATGCTGCTCGCATTAGTGCCATCATGTACAGCATACAAGTGGCTACAATCGATGCCAAGAGCCGTTGTAAGATGCGCTTGGTTTGAGGTATGACAGTGTTGCGTGTCCTCCGCACCCTCTTTGACATGAATGCCCTCCTGGCGCCATCGCTCTGTGTGAGGACCAGTCTTGGCGTTTCCTTCTTCCGCTTTCCCTGTTTCTGTCAGTGTGTTTGCTTTATTTGTCTAGTTTCATTAAGTTTTCTTTTCTTTCTTTCTTCATTTCGTTCTTTGATTTGTCGCTTTGTTGTTGTTGTTGTGGGGTTTTAATCTTTGTGTTTGTTTGTTTCTGTCTGCTTTGTTGTTCGTCTGCCTGACTGGCTGACAGGTTGGCTGGCTGGCTGGTTGCCTATATGTTTGCTTTGCTATCAGTCTGTCTGCCTGGCTGACTGGCTGGCTGGCTGGTTGCCTATCTGTCTGCCGGTCTGCTTGTATATTGGCCTGTGATTCTCTTTTTTCTTAATTTTTTTCTGGAGTTTGTTGGTTTTTGTTGCTTTCGCTATTTCTGTCTTTGCTTTTCTCTTGTTTTTTCTTTTCTTTCTTCATTTCTTTCTTTCTTTTCTAATCTTTTTCTTTTTGCTTTCTTTCTTTTTTCGTTGTTGTTTCTTTTTTTCTCTCTTATCTTCCTACGTTTCCCCTGTTGTCTTTTCTTTCTTTCTTTCTTTGTTTTTCCTAGGTTTCTTTCTTTCTTTTTCCGTTCTCGTTTCTTATTTTTGTGAATATTACTCGTTTTCTGTATATCATTTTGGAGGAGTTTTATCAACGATCCTGAATGCAAGCTTATGCATCTGATTATCCTTTTATTGTAGCTTTATCATTGATTTCTTTAAATAAAATCTTTTCTCTTTTTTAAATTTATGATAAAACACTTAAGAAACAGGACTGTCACACAAACAAGCACGCACTCACGAACACACACACACACACACACACACACACACACACACACACACACACACACCACACCACACACACACACACACACACACAGACACACACACACACACACACACACACACACACACACACACACACTACACAGAGAGAGATACGGAATAGACAGACAGACAAACAGAGACAGTCAGACAGACAGATAGACAGACAATCAGACAGACACAGACAGACAGACAGATAGACTGACAGACAGACAGACAGATAGACAGAGAGCAAATCGACATTGATAGATCATGCATTTCATATTTTTACCATACTAAAGGCTGGCTTTTAGCGGAAAGAAAGGCAGACGACATGCTAACGAGGAGAAAATAGCAGTTATTTCTCATCAACCATCAGCATAGCATACAAAGGTTTGAAAGAACCTTCTCTGTCTGTCTGTCAGTCTGTCTGTCTGTCCTTCCCGTTTGTTCATCCGTCCACCTGTCTTTTGGTCTATCCGTCCCTCCGTCTGTCTATCTGTCTCTTTTTCTGTTTCTGTCTTTCTGTTGCTGTATGTTTGTCTGTCTGTCTGTCTATCTATATGTCTGTCTCTTCTTCGTCTTCTTTTTATCCATTCTTGTTCTTTTTCTTCGAAGTCTTCACAATTCTTCTTTGAAATTCTTTTAACACAGTTCTTCTTTGCAAATTCCTCTCATTTCATTCTCGCAACTTGGCCCAGGCCAAAAGCTGTGTCAGTTATTGATGTCAGCTAATTGCCAAGTCCTACCCTAAAATGTTGTTATGATGTAAAATGTGTTGAGATTTTATTCAGGCATGATAAGTCGGAGGATGGCTGCCTATGTGGCGAGGTACTTGAAAAGAGTCATACATGCAAACTTATCATCCGATGTACTTCCTATCTCACAGTGATTCCCAGGTGGGATGATGAGTAAGTCAGAGTGCACGTTCTGGGTGACCCCCCAGGGTGTAAAGCTGGGGAACGCACAACAACAACAACAACATCTTTGCAACTTTTCTTTGAAATTCTTTACAATTCATTAGCTTTCATATTCTCCTCAATTCTTTTTAGCCTTTCTTATTTCTCTGGTCCTCTCTTTCGCAATACTTCTTCTTTATAAAAGTGCAGGTTTGTTTTTTTGGGTCCAAATTTACCCAAGGTGCAAACTCTTCACTGGTGTCCCCATGGTCTACAGAACTACGGGACAGGTGAAGGTGAGTGTGATACCAAAGGACTGCACGATTAAAATACTGTTGTTTTAAGACTAGCTCAGAAATAGACCACAGACGTGGGGCAACGCCATCATGGCTATTTATCTCATCTCGTTATCTTTAAAGTCCTTAAGATTTATTCGTCCTTAGCGCGGCATGTATGTTCACGTTTTGTTTTGCCAGCTTCAAAATAATCACCGCCGAAACATTTTTAGGAGCTTTTTGTTGTTGTTCAAGATTAGTTGAGGCTTAACGCACGTTAAAAGGGTCTGCTTTTTTTTCTCTGCAGACTAGATCCTAAATTTAAAAAAAAAGAAAACTTAAGTTTTGTTTTCAACTGCGCAGGTTGATTCAAGTTTAGATATTCTTTTTGGGTTTTTTTTGGAGGGGGGGTTGTTTTCGTTTTATTTCTTGTTAGAGTTGACTTTCTTTTGTTTCTTGTTGCTGTTGCTGTGGGTGTTGTTTTTAAGCGGGTTTATTTTTCACAAAAGCATGCCATTCTTTTACGTTGAGTTTTGAACTCTTTCTCTCTCTCATGAGTGCTTATTCCATTATCCTCGAAATAAAAGAATACCTCTCTTTCTCTCTTTTTCTTTCTCTCTCTCTCTCCATGTCTGTCTGTGTGTAAGAAAAAAATTTATGATAACGCTCGGGTACACTCACACGCACGCGCACACACACACACACACACACACACACACACACACACACACACATACGCGCGCGAGCGTAATGAGAGAGAGAGAGGCAGGCAGACAGACAGACAGAGACAGAGACAGACACACTGACAGACAAGCAGAAAGACAAGACAGACAGACAAACAGACAGATAGAGAGCGCTTCGACATTAAACTTCGACCGAAATTGGGTTACATAAGAATGTTCACGAAAACGCGATATCCTACCCCAAAAAATAGCCCCTAGAGACCAATATTCTGACTCCTTACAAGACTCTACCACACAAGTTAAAAGCAGCCTATTGCATCAGAACGTACCTAGAAGCATAAAGAAGAATGTGCTGGGAAATCCGTGCAGTCGAACGATAGTTAGCTAGCAGTGAGAGAGAGAGAGCGAGCAAGAAGAAAAAAGATACTGGAAGATGCGATCAAAGTAAAACGCAGATGAAAAGGCAGAAGACTAGCGAAGACCCAGATTTTCAACTAACGTGGCACTAATTGCACCTAGAAACATGACTTTCTTGTGCGTGCCCACTCATCTCTGTGACATGTCTCCTTTCTTACCTCTACTACGTCAAGGGCCCAAAAAAAGAGATCAAAGGATTTGTCAGCTATCGACGTAAGGACAAAGTGCGATGGTATAACATTGCGATGAGTTCGTCCTTTGAAAATATGGTATATTGAGATTGTCTGTAACCATGCTATGCTCTCTTGATAGTGCAACGTGTGATATCTGATAGAAGAAGGAAACTCGATTTCTTGAGAGCACAGAATGAGGTACTTGAAACCAGACATATCAACAAAATTTTCGTCCATTGTGTAGTGTAGTCATGGTCTCACACTCACTCTCACGTACGTGTGAGTAGTGAGACAGAGTACTTATTCTGGGTGAACCCCCAGGTTGTTACTTTGGGGAACACCCAACAACAACATCATTAGAAATAAAAATAGTAGCAGCAACAGCAACAGCAGCAGCGGCAGCAGTAGGAGTAAGAGAAAAAATAATATATCATTTTATATACGAAAACGAACGAACGCAAATAAACAACAACAATCACGATATCAACAACGACAAAAGCAAATGGTCAACTGAATCAAATGTGAAGTGAACGCAAAGAACACAGACGCTAAGTGTAAAATCAATGGTCAGGTATTTGTCCACCTGTGTGCACTGCCTTGTTCTTTCTCTCCTTACCCTCACCTGCTTTGTTTTCTGTCAAAAACAACGTGCTATGTTTGCACGTTTTGTCTGTCAATATCTCCATTATTATCATTTTCTTCTGACTAAAAGTAATGTGTTACGATGTACTTAGAAGTAAGGTGTATAACGTACTGTCTTAGGTGGGGTTTTTTCCATTTCTTTTCATTTTATTCTTTTATATCGAGGATAATGGAATAAGCACTTTTGTGCTTTTTTTACATCTAGTCCCCGTGTGTATGCGATTTTGTCAATTTTGTCATCTGTTCCCACCGGCACACGAAAAGCGGAGAGGAGTTAAAATGTGCGCAAGATGTTCTGCGTGCGTTTTAGAGTGTGTGTGTGTGTGTGTGTGTGTGTGTGTGTGTGTGTGTGTGTGTGTGTGTGTTGTGTGTTGTGCGCGCACGCGCGCATGTGTGTGTGTGTGTGTGTTGATTTTAAAGATATGTACCTTCTTCTTTAAAATAAATCTTTTATTCCGGTTTTGAATCATGTAAATGATTATATGACCCATGCTATTCGGTGGTCTTTTTCATACTGATAGATCAGCTTACTGTGACATTTTGAAAATATATCTTAGAAGGTTTTTGCTGGATTAAAAAAAAAATTTCTGTGTCAACATCGTTGTTAGCAGAATAATGATACAATTTGATCAGCCTATCGGATATCCTGTTTATATTCTGCTATATTTGCCCGCTTAGAAATGTGGGCATTAACACAAACAAACAAACAAACAAACAAACGAACAAAAACATAGCAAAACAATTGAAATCAAAACTGACAATTTCGCTGTGATATCTGAACATGTAACATGAAATTTAATAATACAACCACACAAAATATCAAAACAGGGTATTCTGATTTTCTTGAAAATGACATTTGCACTGTCTCAGTTTCTTTTCTGTTTCTTTCCTGTTTTTCTTTTCTTTCTTCATTTTGTTTTCTTTTCTTGTTTTTTCTGTCTTCTTTCTTCTTCTTCTTCTTCTTCTTCTTCTTCTTCTTCTTCTTCTTCTTCTTCTTCTTCTTCTTCTTCTTTTCTTCTTCTTCTTCTTTTCTTCTTCTTCTTCTTCTTCTTTGCAATTCTTCTTCTTCTTTGCAATTCTTCTTCTTCTTTTCTTCTTCTTCTTCTTCTTCTTCTTCTTCTTCTTCTTCTTCTTCTTCTTCTTCTTCTTCTTCTTCTTCTTTTTCTTTGCATTCTTTGCATTCTTTGCATTCTTCTTCTTCTTTTCTTCTTCTTCTTCTTCTTCTTCTTCTTCTTTCTTCTTCTTCTTCTTCTTCTTTTCTTCTTCTTCTTCTTCTTCTTCTTCTTTGCAAATTCTTCTTCTTCTTCTTCTTCTTTGCAATTCTTCTTCTTCTTCTTCTTCTTTCTTCTTCTTCTTCTTCTTCTTCTTCTTCTCTTCTTCTTCTTCTTCTTCTTCTTTGCAATTCTTCTTCTTTTCTTTGCAATTCTTCTTTGCATTTTTCTTCTTCTTTGCATTCTTCTTCTTCTTTGCATTCTTCTTCTTCTTTGCATTCTTCTTCTTCTTTGCATTCTTCTTCTTCTTCTTCTTTGCATTCTTCTTCTTCTTTGCATTCTTCTCTTCTTTGCATTCTTCTTCTTCTTTGCATTCTTCTTCTTCTTTGCATTCTTCTTCTTCTTTCTTCTTCTTCTTCTTCTTCTTTGCATTCTTCTTCTTCTTTGCATTCTTCTTCTTCTTCTTTGCATTCTTCTTCTTCTTCTTCTTCTTCTTCTTTGCATTCTTCTTCTTCTTTGCATTCTTCTTCTTCTTTGCATTCTTCTTCTTCTTCTTCTTCTTCTTCTTTGCATTCTTCTTCTTCTTGCATTCTTCTTCTTCTTCTTTGCATTCTTCTTTCTTCTTCTTCTTCTTCTTCTTCTTCTTCTTCTTCTTCTTCTTCTTCTCAAACTAGCTATATCAAGTTGTCTAAAATTAATCAACTGGGCAATGCCCCTGCCTGGCACCTTTTTTTTAGTTTTCAGGTTTTTCTTCTTCTTCTGCGAAGTGATGACGACAATCGTTTGTACTTTAAACGGATACTGAGGCTCTTGACAATCTAAAGGGATTCTTCAGTTGATCGCCCGCTTAAAGCCTACCTGGTTTCTGCGCAGTTACACGGCAATGAGACTCCTCAGAAGGAGGGCATTGGTACCCCGATGATGCTTTTTCTTTCTGACTTTCTTGCTTTTTCTCTTTGCTTTCTTTTTTATTTTGCTTTCTTTTTTATTTTTCTTTCTTTGTTTTACTTTTTGTCCTTCTTTTTCTTTTTTCTTTCTATATTCTGTTTTTTTCTCTTTTTTTTCCCTTTCTGTTTGAAAAAATAGATGTATGTCTTGACCGAGTTTTAGTATGGAAAGGTTCAGTGTAGGTGTAATACTATATCTCTACTTGTTCCTTCAATGCTATTTGTGTGTGTGCGTGTGCGTGTGCGTGTGCGTGCGTGTGTGTGTGTGTGTTGTGTGTGTGTGTGTGTGTGTGTGTGTGTGTGTGTGTGTGTGTGTGTGTGTGTGTGTGTGTGGTGTATGTGTTCTTTAGTGTTTCCCTCTCTCTGTCTGTCTCTCTGTCTGTCTGTCTCTCTGTCTCTCTCTCTCTGTCTCTCCCTCTCTCTCTCCCTCTCTGTGTCTCTCTCCGTCTCTCTCCCCTCTCCCGCTTTTCAAAGCATACTCTGTACCGTGTATCAACTATAATCACTTCATGCAGGCACCCTCTGCAATATGCGGGGGGACAGGATAGCCTGGTGGGTAGAGTGATGCGCATTGCGCTCGTGATCTGCTGACCCGTTTCGAATCTCGTTCAAGAGGATTTTTCCTCTGGAGTTAACATCAGTGCCGACTCCACTCTCCCCAAAAGTCTTTCGGATGAGTCTGTAAACCGAGGTGCCGTGTGCGAATGCACGCAGAACTTCTTGCGCACATGTTAAAAACCCGTTCTACTTTTCGGAAGAGTAGGCCATTGTGTGAAGGTGGGAGCGGATGACAACATTTACAAAACTGCATACATACGGGGACTGGATATAAACAAAAAGCACATGACTGCTTATTTCATAATCCTCGAAATAAAAGAATAGAATAACTAAATGAAATAAATGCGTAGTATGATATATGTCTTAAAGATTTCTAGCACGAATTGTATTTTATTATATAATATTTTAAGTCACGGTAGATTTCTCTGCGTGAAATTCGGGCTGCTGTCCTCGGGGTAGAGAACGCGTCGCCACAAGAGCAGCGCCACTCATTATTTTCCCAACTTTTCTGTGTGCATGCGTATTTTCACCCTCTCGAAAGAGGCTTTTGCTACATAATTTTAGTAGGAACAACTCCCTTGTTGCCGTAGGCTCCTTAACATGCGCTAAATGCATGTTGCACACAGGAACTCGATTTATCGTCTCATCCGAAAGACTAGCACCTAGACCACCACTCACGGTCTAGTGGATGAGTGGGGGATGGAGGGGGGTGAGTTTCGAGTACAAATGGGGATCGAATCGAACCACCATACACTTCCAACCCGGACTTTTCGTTTTCAAGGCAGGTCGGTGCGTTACCTCTAGACCACCGAACCATGTGGACAAATGTGCGCTGCCAGCATCCACAATCCTGTCATCCAGTATGATATAATTATCATCTGTTTTTCTTGTGATTTCAGCATCTGGACGATGTGCCGGCGTCAACAAGCGGATAATCCAGTGTGACGTCTGTCTCTTTATAAGCTCAGCATCTGCGCAATACATGTCTTTTTGAATGTACGGTACACCTTGCATGACTGTGTGCTAGAGAACAACAGCCTAGAAAATGTTTTTGTGTGGTGTGTTTTTTTTACGGAGGAATAGACTAGAATAATACGGCAGAAGTGTGATGTTTGGTTTTCAATATTGATTTTCTCACTCTGAAACTGTGATGTTGTTTTTGTGGTCAGAACTGCCAACTTAGCAAACTAGGCTTCTGACGTCAAAAGAAAGGGTCGTTGCCATTGTTGTTTTTGTTATTGTCGTTGCTGTTGTTGTTGTTGTTGTTGTTGATGATGATGATGTTGTTGTTGTTGTTGCTATCCCATCCTCCTCCTTGTTTGTTCGTCCGTCTGTCTGTCTGTCTGTCTCTCTGTCTGTCTGTCTGTCTCTCTCTCTCTGTCTTTCTGTCTTTCTGTCTGTCTGTCTTTCTGTCCTCTGTCTGTCTGTCTGTCTGTCTGTCTGTCTGTCTGTCTCTCTCTCTCTCTCTCCTCTCTCTCTCTCTCTCTCTCTCTCTCTCTTCTCTCTCTCTCTCTCTCTCTCTCTCTCAAGACCTTCGGAGGAGACTATAAACCGAGGCTTCGTGTTCGAACGCATGCAGAACACCTTGCGCACACGTTAAATCCTGTTCCGCTTTTCGGAAGAGTAGGCCATTGTGTGCAGGTGGAAACAGATGACATAATTTACAAAACCGCATACACACGGGGACTGGATGTAAAAAAAGCACATGAGTGCTTATTCCATTACCCTCGATATAAAAGAAAAAATAAACAAATAATATAAATAAAGTCCCATACTGGAAAAGATCGCATGCACACATGCGTTGTAAACGGGAAGCCGACTATAATATTATTACAGGCATGCATGCGTGTGCTCGCATACATACTCGCTCGTGTACGTACCTACGCAAACACGCACGCAGACTCACACACTCACAGACACACATACACACGCGCGCGCGCGCACGCACGCACACACACACCAAACACACACACACACACATACGCGCGCGCGCAGGCAGGCAGGTAAGCACGCATGCACTCACGCACGTGCGCGCAGGCACACACACACACGCGCGCGCGCGCGCGCGCGCGCATGTAGACAGACAAAAGAAGAAGAAGAAGAAGAAGAAGAAGAAGAAACAACAACAACAACAAGAACAGAAGAACAAGAAGAACAAGAACAAGAAAGACAGAAAAAGCCAAATGGAAAAACATCAGCGTAAGCTTCCACAAGCAGAAAATAGTTATTCCATTATTATTTGATTCGTCCAACCAGCCATAGAATAGTTATTCCATAATTTCTTAATTAAATTGTCCAACTTCAACACAACTCTAACCAGCTGTTGCAAAAATGATGTGTTTACAAACCAAGAGCGCCTGGCAGACAAAAATAATGTGCAAGTTTATCTTGTCCAGATCAATCGATACGCATATATCTACCAACACCTTTCTACCTTCTTGCACAATCATCTCACATAGAAGATCAGTTATGCACGTAAAAGACCCCACAGGTTACATAAGATTTAAACCGATCAGGTGCAAAGGCGGAAACATGCAGCAAAGCATGCTGCACCTTAGGCTTGTCCAGTGCTCCAAGATCCAGCAGATGGTCAAATAACATTAATATAAGCGAGTTTCGAGCTAGGTAGGTATGTATGGTGCTGGTGCGGCTTCAACGAAATATCCTGCTTGATTTGATACGTCATTGAAACGAATCATACTGAAATGAAATTGACAAACTGAACTGAACAGGTAGCATACTGAAATGAAATTGAAAAAGAAATGAACAGATAGCATACTGAAATGAAATTGAAAAACAACTGAACAGGTAGCATTCTGAAATGAAATTGAAAAATAACTAAACAGGTAGCATACTGAAATGAAATCGAAAAATAACTAAACAGGTAGCATACTGAAATGAAATTGAAAAATAACTAAACAGGTAGCATACTGAAATGAAATTGAAAAATAACTAAACAGGTAGCATACTGACATGAAATGGAAAAACAACTAAACAGATAAGATACTGAAATGAAATTGAAAAGAACTGATCAGATAAGATACTGAAACTAAATTGAAAAGAACTGAACAGGTAGCATACTGAAATGAAATTGACAAAAAAGAACTGAACAGGTAGTA
>CM054136.1:44961699-44966699 GCA_028751875.1 Rapana venosa
AAATGCTAAAGACATAAGGTAAAACGAATGAAGAAGAACAAATATTACATCAATAATGAATGGGGTTCTTGTCGCAATGGAAAAAATCAGTGTCAATGGGAGATAATGCAAGAAAGGGTTTTTTTAACGCCAAAGGTTATCTCCAGTTGCGTAATACTGGCCTTTTCTGCACTGTCTGAAGTGAAGGTTTTGTTGCGAAGATGAAAGACAATCATGAATGTGCACCCCGCAACACCGGATTCTATAGAATGAACAGTTTGGAGAAAAATGACAAATCAAATATGGAAACAAACCAGTTCCCAGGAGAACACACGCCCGTGTGTTCGTGAGTGCACACAAATACAGACACACATATTCTCTCTCACGCACGCACGCACGCACGCACGAACGCGCGCACACACACACACATGCAAGTACGCATGCATGCATGCATGCTCACACACACACGCGCGCGCACGCACACACACATACACACACACACACACACATACACACGAAAACAGTAATTTTTTTGGTACCCTACAAAACAAATGGCAACTTCAGTACACAAAAACCTAGAGGTGGGGGGTAGGGGACGCATAATCATGATTAACTTTCTTTTTCTTGCTTACACATCAAGCAGCAATATGCGATCTTTAGCAAAGGCAGAGTGGAGGAGGAGGAGGAGGAGGAGGACGAGGGAAAGGAGGAGGAGAAGGAGGAAGAGGAGGAGGAAAAAGAAGAAGAGGTGGAGGAGTAGGAAGAAGAGGAGGAGGAAGAGGAGGAGGCACTGCATAGAACACTGATTACTATGTCAGAAGACTTGTATTTGTTTTGCTCAAGAAGCAAAAGGATTCTTCGCAGTAGCACAGAAGGTGACATGATGATCATCGATCGATTTCTTTTCGTGTGCCTCTCTGTTTTGTGTCTCTGCATTTTTCTGCCCAATTTTGTGACACTGTGATATTTGAAACACAATACTGAAATTTCTTCTTTTTTTTGGGGGGGGGGGGGGGAGGAGGAGGTAGAGGGTGGTAACAAAATTTCTTTCTAACCGAATTTTTGACCGCCTTTGTTTGATGCGGAGAATTCTTAATGTAGGTTTTGTTCTGTCTGTCTCCGTCTCTCTTGGTCTCCGTCCGTATTCTCTGCTCTCTCTCTGTGTCTCCCCCTGTCTCTTTGTCACTTGTCTCTCCTTCTCTCTGTCTCTGCCTCTCTCTCTCTCTCTCTCTCTCTCCCCTCTCTCTCTCTCTCTCTCTCTCTCTCTTCTCTCTCAATTATTAGTATATGTAAAGAAATAGGTCAGCCAAAGGAGGTTTCGAATATAATAATGTTAGCAAAGAGACGATCTAGCAAACTAGCCAACTCAATTGATACAAGAGTTACTGTTTCTTTCTTCGTATCTTTTTTCTGTTCTATTCTGTTCTGTTCTGTTCTTTCTTTTCTTTCTTTCTCTCTTCTTTTTTCTTTTCTTTTCTTTTCTTTTCTTTCTTTCTTTCTTTCTTTCTTTCAACTCCATTCTTTCTTTCTTTCTTTCTTTCTTTAAACGTCATTTATACATTTGCTGTTTCTTTCATTGTATCTTTTGTCTGTAGATATTTTCTTTTCTTTCCTTTTTTTATTTATTTCTTTCATTCATTCATTCATTCATTCTGTCTTTCTTTCTTTCTTTCGTTTCTTCCTTCGTGTATCCGTTTCTTTGTTCAATTTTTGTTTGATTGTATTTGTATCTTTGGTTGTTTGTTTATGTGCTTCTATGTTTGTTCTCAGCTTTCAATAAAGCAGCAAAGATTGCTCCTTCTTTCAAAACAAATTTCCAAATTTATCGAACTGACGGTCTCTATTCTCTCTATCGGTCTCTATTGAGCGCTTTGATTTGTTGCTTTACAAGATTCAGCGCTATATAAATTCCATACATTATTATTATTATTATTATTCACACAGCCGAAAGCAGAATGCAAAAGACCAGAAACAAAACAAAAGCCATTCTACCTTCAAATTATCATATTAGGCTTCTTCCCTCCATAAGAAAGGGGAAAATTAACAGTGACAAACAAGTTGTGACAGCACCTTAATGCAATAAAAGATAGCACTTAAACTCTGCCCTGAGAAACAAATCTGGATCTTATGCAGAGACATCTATTGTAGCAACAACAACAACAACAACAAAAAGATGACACAAGAAAAGACACTAGTTTTCATATTTCCTTTGCGTGAGAAATCCCAATTTTATGCAGTAGGAAGATTTTGCTTCAGCCTCAAGAAAGTAGAATGATAGAAGGAAAAATATATGTGTTCTATTTTTTTTCGGGGGTGGGGGTGGGGGGAGGAATGAAAGTGCTTGAGTAGAAAACAACGTTCAGGTTATTATTTTTTTTTTTATTCGTAAAAGTTCAGAATCAAAGTGAATATCTGTGATGTTTTGTTTTTATTTCCTTTCCTTCCTTCAAGAAATGAAAATTAATGTTTTTGTTTTTATTTTGGGGGGTCCAGGTTTGTAACCCATCCTTTTGTTTCTAATTTATTGTATCTCATTGTTTAAAACACAAATTGTTTAAGTTTATTTATAATGTTTTTGTAGCTCTCAAATATTAATACATTTTATTTGGCTCAGGCCAAAAGCTGTGTCAGTTATTTTTTATCTTATTTTATTCTTTTATATCGAGGATAATGGAATAAGCACTCATGTGCTTGTTTACATCCAGTCTCCGTGTGTATGCGGTTTTGTAAATTCTGTTATCTGTTCCCACCGGCACGCAATGGCCGATTCTTACGAAAAGCGGAAGAGGATTTAACGTGTGCGCAAGATGTTCTGCGTGCGTTCGCACACGGGGCCTCGGTTTATAGTCTCATCCGAAGGACTTCTGGTGAGAGTGGAGTCTGCACTGATGTTAACTCCAGGGAAAAGATCCCCTTGAACGGGAATCGAACCCGGGTCGTCAGATTGCGAGCGCAATGTTCTAACCACTAGGTTATCCCGTCCCCAGTCATATCAGCTAATTGCCAAGGCCTACACTAAAATGTTGTTATGTTGTAAAATGTTGTGTTATGGTTGCCTTCAGCCACGACAAGCTCTTAACATAACAACCTGCACTCTCCTTTAAAGGAGACAAATCCCCTGAAGTCGGAGTATGGCTGCCTATATGGCAAGGTACTTAAAAACAGTCATACACGAAAACTTATCATCCGGTGTACTTCCTGTCTCACAGTGATTCTCAGGTGGGATGAATGAGTCAGAGTGCATGTTCTCGGTGACCTCCAGGGTGTAAAGCTGGGGAACGCACAACAACAACAACAACAACAACAACAACAACAACCATTTTATGAATATTGTCTATCGAAATAAGCACATTTGTTCCAGTAGGTAAATAAGTTTATTCATATAGATACGCAAGTGCACACACACACACACACACACAACACACACACACACACACACACAACACACACACACACACACACACACACACACACACACACACACACACACACACATTTCGTCTAATATCACTGAGAGTGAATAGACGTAAAATCGAAGACGACAACAACAACAACAACAACATACACACACACATGCGCACATGCACACACACACACACACACACATACACACTTTCACACACACACACACACACACAT
Source organism: Rapana venosa (assembly GCA_028751875.1). Classification (NCBI taxonomy): domain Eukaryota; kingdom Metazoa; phylum Mollusca; class Gastropoda; order Neogastropoda; family Muricidae; genus Rapana; species Rapana venosa. The sequence continues at coordinate 44,965,318 of CM054136.1, forward strand.
ACACACTTTCACACACACACACCACACACACACACACACACACACACACACACACACACACACACACACACACACACACATACACGTACACACATGATAGCAATCGGAGGGATAATCTACTCGTAAGACATCTTCTACTCCTGTCCAGCATCTATCCAGCGAATGGAGTTTATGATACGATTCAACTTCACCTTTTTCCTACTCCACCCCCCATCCCCTATCCCATACCCCATCCCACACCACCCCATACCCCGTTCCACCCCCACCCCACTTTCCTGTGATTTATCAGATGCAGCGGAGTGCATGCATATAAAATATTTCACCCGCCATGACAGTATCGTCCTCAGAAGTGAATCTGAAAATAAACCTACCCTTCAACAGTTCTTTCTTTGTTTGGTTGGGTTATTTTATTCATTTGTTTGTTTATCCATCTATCTAGTTATTTATCTACTTATTTTGTTTATTTATTATTTATCTAGTTATTTATTTATCTTTTATTTATTTATGTAGTCATTTTGTTTGGGTTTTTTTTTTCTTCATGTGTTGTTTATTCGTGTATTTATCATTAACGCAATTTACTCGTTCATATTGTTTGGTTATTTTTATTTTATTTACGGGGATTTTTTTTGTTGTTGTTCTCTTTTTGTCGTGGGGTGGGATAACACAAAAGGGTTGTGACTGCGTGGTAGTATTTCTGATATAATAAAACTGTTGTTGTTGGTGTTGTGTTGTTTGGTGTTGTTGTTGTTATTGTTGTTTGTGTTTTTTGTTACCCTGCTGTGTTCTTGTTGCTGCTGTTGTGCTTGTGTTTATTTGCACCTGCTTGTTTCCTATATGTTTGTGTTTTAAATTTTCTTTGTTGTTTGTTTCTTGTCTTGTTCTTGATTGTGTGTTGTTGTTGTTGTTTTTTAAAATGTTTTGAAAGTGTTTCCATTTTTTATGACTGACTTTGTCAAAAACAACATCAGAGAAATGCCCTCTCTCTCTCTTCTCCTCTCTCTCTTCTCTCTCTCTCTCTCCCCCCTCTCTCTCTCTCTCTCTCTCTCTCTCCTCCCTCTCTCTCTTCCTCTCCCCTCTTTTTTGTGCCATCTTCCCTTTCACTTATACATTTTGTTTCTTTCCTGTCTCTTCCCCTTTTTTCACCCTGGGTTTGGTGGTGGGGTACTGGTTTTTTTCTGTTGGTGTATGCGAGTATCTGCGCAATAGTGTGTTTATATATTGTTTTTCTGTATTATAATCTACTTCTTTACGTCATTCAGGCAAACCATTCCTGCATCTTATTATCATATTTTTCTGTTTAATTTTTCTTCATCATATTTTTTTTTAATTTTTAAAAAATCGACAGTAATCTTATTCACAGCTCTCAAATGGCATCTTAAAAA
>CM054136.1:44971699-44979199 GCA_028751875.1 Rapana venosa
GCTGGATGGCCTTTGTAGAACATCTCCAACGCTGACTGTCCTTATGCCCACTTGGCCGAGAGAGTGGGGATGTACTGTGGGCAAGGCATCTCCACTATAATCAAATTTCTGCCCAATTTCCGAAACAGCAGCTGCCTCCTCTGTTGGTTTGGAGGTCATCGTCGAACCTGACGGACAAACATACCAATGTGTACATGCATTCTTTACGTTTAAGGCCATGCAGCGAGCTAGCCTTGGCCTTGTTGGAGGAGCTTCGCTGGGATTTGTTGTGCGCGTGCGTGCGCGTGTGTGTACAGACATACAGCACAATACAACACCACACACATATACACACAGACACACAAAAAACAACACACACATACACACAACACACACACACACCACCACCCACACACACGCACCACACACCACACACACACACACACACACACTACCACACCACACACACACCCCCCCCCCCCCACACACACACACACAACAACACAACACCCACACACACACGCAGAATATCTTGCGCACACGTTAAATCCTGTTCCGCTTTTCGTAAGAGTAGGCCATTGTGTGCCGGTGGGAACAGATGACAAAATTGACAAAACCGCACACACACGGGGACTGGATGTAAAAAAGCACATACGTGCATACTCCATTATCCTCGATATAAAAGAATAAAATAAAACACACACACACACAGATATGGCACAACCGATGGCTAAGTCGTTTCATAATCTCTTAACACTACACACTCAGCCACTAACATCAAGGTAAAAAAACAAAACACCAAAACAAAACAACAAAAAAGCAACAGCAACAACACAATAAAACACCAACAGCAACAACACACACAAAAAACACCAACAACAACAACACACATATAAAAAAAATCAGACGTATTATGGACAGGTGACTCCAAAACTCTGTCCACAGTACCTGAAAGTTCACTTGATGAAAACATACAAGAAATCCATCTTTTTTTTTCTTTTTTTGGGGGGGAGGGGGGAGGGGTCATTCTCCGTTAATGACGCTAGAGCATCATCAGTCGCCGATATTGCACGGTTCTTAATTATTGTCCCTCTCATTACGCCCACCTCATCTGTGTACAGATGACGAAAGATGTGGGGCTAGGGGTAGTAGGTGAACAGTAAGTAGTACTGTTGTTCAATGGAAGAGGAAGAGCGATCAGCAGTAGCAAGAAGGATGAGAGGGAAGAAGAGATGAAGAGGAGGAAGAAAACAAAAACCAGGCGGAGAAGGAGGAATAGTAGGAAGAGGACAATGAGAAAGAGGGGAAGGAGGAAGAGGAAGAAGAAGAAGAAGGAGGAGCAGGAGGAGGAGGAGGAGAAGGGCGAGGAGAAGAAAAAAAAGCAGAAGAGCAACAACGGTAACAACAGCAGCAGCAGCAGCAGCAGCAGTAGCAGCAGCAGAAGCAGAAGAAACAAAAACAGCAGCAGCAGCAATGGCAGCAGCAGCAACACAACAAGAAAGAGAAGAATATGTGATGATGATGATGATGATGAGGATGAGGAGGAGGAGGAGGAGACAACGACGATGTCGACGACGATGACTACGACGACGACGATGACGACGATAACGACGACAACGATGACTACGACGACGATAATGATGACGGTGATGACACCAACAGCAACAATAACAACCTATGTACTACCAACAATAACAACATATGAACTACCAACAATAACAACTTATGTACTACCAACAATAACAACTTATGTACTACCAACAATAAAAACATATGAACTACCAACAATAACAACTTATGTACTACCAACATCAACAACTTATGTACTACCAACAATAACAACTTATGTACTACCAACAATAACAACTTATGTACTACCAACAATAACAACATATGTACTACCAACAATAACAACTATGCACTACCAACAATAACAACTTATGTACTACCAACAATAACAACTATGCACTACCAACAATAACAACCTATGTACTACCAACAATAACAACTTATGACTACCAACAATAACAACATTATGAACTACCAACAATAACAACTTATGCACTACCAACAATACACAAACTTATGCACTATATCCAACAATAACAACTTATGTACTAGCCAACAATAACAACTTATGTACTACCAACAATAACAACTATGACTACCACAATAACAACTTATGAAACTACCAACAATAACAACTTATGTACTGCCAACAATAACAACGTATGTACTACCAACAATAACAACCTATGTACTACCAACAATAACAACATATGAACTACCAACAATAACAACTTATGCACTACCAACAATAACAACTTATGTACTACCAACAATAACAACGTATGCACTACCAACAATAACAACTTATGTACTACCAACAATAACAACTTATGCACTACCAACAATAACATAGTACACCAACAATAACAACATTGATACCAACAATAACAACATATGAACTACCAACAATAACAACTTATGCACTACCAACAATAACAACATATGAACTACCAACAATAACAACATATGCACTCAACAATAACAACATATGAATACCAACATAAAACTTATCACTACCAACAATAACAACTTATGCACTACCAGCATACCCTCGCACAGACAGAATGGAAAAGTCAGACTGACAAGCACAGAGCCAGACAGTGACCTGTCCGCAATCATGGAACGTTCACTGTCTGGGAAAGGACAAGTACTTCAATCAGTGTCCGACACACTCCGCCATGATCGAACGACAGTCGCAGGTAGTTAGCTGCACCACAGATATGGAGAAAGAAAGGATAGTTATCCTCTGTCGGTTTCTCCTTGTGCGTTCATGACGTAGCCTCGTCCAGTGTAACATGATCAGGTGATCTTTTGAAAAAAATAAATTGTTGTTAACGCATCAACGCTATGAGATGCTGGGTTTTGAATAGATGCTTTATAAATTTTATTATTATTAAAAAAAAAGTTATCATGTTATGGTGAACTGATTCGAATGTCCGCACAAATAAAAAAAATAAAAAAATTATGGAATTAAAGGGCAATTACAGGAGGTTTTCTTGATCAGAATAGTATGACACCGCAGCTGATTAAGAAGAAGAAGGTGATGATGATAATGCTGCTGCTGCTGCTAGCTGCGCTGAGGCTGCTGAAGAGAGAAAGAATAATGATGATGATGAATGAGATGATGAAGAGATGAAGAGATGATGATGATGATGATGATGATGATGATGATGATGATGATGATGGTGGTGGTGGTGGTGACTCTATAAATCATTAGAACACTTCGAACTCTTTCAAAACAAATCTGTTGCCATATATAAATTAAGAGCTGTTGTCTAATTTTTGTCAATAATCGGTCTGCTTTCTGTGAACATTGTTAAATATTGCATGGTCATCTGTTTTCTTGCTTTCGAATAAGTTGGTTGATATTCCATCAAGTAGCTACCTAGAAACTTCAACTGCAAGTAAGGTTGTTTTGTTTTGTTTTTAAAATAGTTCATATTAATTCAAGAGCGGTTTTATTTCAGAAATGTATTTATTTTTTAACAAACGAAACAAGCTTTGATTAATGTTATTAAGCCACACTGTAGCTCAGTGTTAAGCATATACATATATCTCATATCCAGTGAAGAAAAAGAGGATTCCTATTACAAAGCTAAGAATTGGTGAAAGTAGTCATGCAAGCAAAATCTGTATACAGACACTAATATACCCATACTATGTCATACTTCTGCGTAAACATACCATAATCACGTTTCTGAATAGTCATACAAATATACTTAGGAAGATTGTGTCCCATGGCATTTACAACTGACAGAAAATGTTTTTCTCCTTAAGCACCTTGCACTACAAGTTTTCTGTCATGGAAAAGAAAAGAACGTGAATTTTTAAAAAAACTTATAGTCGTTAAGAAACTTATCTTTCTGTGTACCACATCTCTGGTTTTACAATAGTAAATAATAACGCCATGGCTTCATTCGTGGTTGATTGTTTGTTTCGATCATATGTGGGTTCTTTTATGCTTTCCATTTTGCGTTCCTCTAATCTACGGTTTGCCTATGTTTCGATTCCATAGATTAAAATTCTAATTTTATGCTCAGCAAAACAAATGTAGCAAAAATTCTAATTTGACTAAAAATAATGTGACGCTTTCAGAATGTGCTAATTACCCTAAATTGTGTATAGTTAAGAATGTCTAGGTTCGCAACAGTGATAGAATGAAGGAAAAATGGCACGTTAAGCATCATAAGCAAATTTAATCACAAATACACTTTTGTCAAACTAAGATTCCACCCCATCAACAGAACTACCCACCATCACAACCCAACACTATAAACCCACCCAATCAACACACCACATGTCATCTGAAAAATATTTGACTAATGACAATTCATTTCCAACAGATTTGTCTGGATGACTTTTGTAATGTCCGTTTGCAAACATCGCATATTTCATTGGCATCGATTGTAAACGTTACGCTTTTCGTAAGCATGCCTTATTTGTTTTGAACAGATGCCATTACAAAATCCATTTACAATTGATTGATTATATTAAATATTAATGTTTATTGCATTATCCCGATTAAAAGAATGAAAACAAAATATAAAGTAAACAAATACACACACACTGTAGCAGCTTTTATCCATAGTCATACACATTCCACACGCAACGGGGCTTCTTCCACACATCCAACCACACAGCCACACATACACAGATCTTTACGAGCCAAACAAGCTCATAACACACCAATCCACACACACACACACACATCGCTCTTTGTATGTATTCATTTTTTCTACGGCAGTGGGGCTTTTCTTTCCACTACAGGGTCAACTCCCTTGCTGCCTGCCATACGGATCTTTTACGAGCGCAAAAAAGTGCGTTGTACATGGGACTTTGGTTTGTCGTCTCACCCGAAAAACTGGCACCCAGACCACTGCTCAAGGTCTAGCGGATGGGCAGAAAGTTTAGGCTCAACCAGGAATGGAACCTGTGCCTACTGGGATGTCAGACAGGCGCGTTACCTCCAGACCCCCAATGCACTGCAGTGGACCCTACGTGGCAGTGGTGACACAACGATCGACGTGGGAGGAAAGATGCGTGCAAGTCACAGAAGATGAATACCAAACCAACAACCCCCCCCCCCAAAAAAAAAAAACCACCAAACCACACAACAACACAACAATAACCCCAACAGCAACAGTAACAAACAAAACAAAGCACCCCCCAAGTAACAAAAAGAACATAAAAAATCAAATAAGCCAAACCATAACAGAAAACAAACACTCATAAAACACAAAAGCCAAAATAAAGCAAAAAACCCCCAACCAACCCTGAGAGTAAAAACACAAACAAAAACCCAAATAAACAAAAATATCAACAAAAGGCAAGCGAGACAGTGATACATTATGTTCTCCGTTCTTTAATCTCCTTTTTATGCAGGAGCGCCTGGCATGCATGTGCACGTGTTTTGTAGGGGTTTTGTTGGGGTTTTTTGGTGTGTGTGTTGTTGTTTTTTGGGGGGAGGGGGGAAGGGGGTAGCCTGCGCACTTGTTTTTTGCGAGAATGGTGTGCGTAGATGTTCGTGCACACGCGCGCGCGCGCAAGCGTATTTGTGTGTGTGTGTGGGGGGGGGGGGGGGGGTGGAGGGGGAAGCCTGCAGGGTATATGCACGCGTCCTGTTTGTGTATATTAGTGTATGTATATAACTAGAGTTAAAAAATCATTCCTTTCCCAATTCAGTTTAACCCTCTTTTTAAAGTGGATTAGGTTCCTCTGCAGCCCGTACCGCAAGTGTTCAATTGCCTGACAAACAATGGGCAACCCCCCACCCCCACCCCGAATCTACCATTTAGATCCACCTTGTATATGTTTACCAAACCATGTTTATTTTATTTTATTTTATTTATATTTTTATTCTTTTATATCGAGGATAATGGAATAAGCACTTATGTGCTTTTTTACATCCAGTGTGCGGTTTTGTAAATTGTCATCTATTCCCACCGGCACACAACAAACAAACAAACAAACAAACAAACGATCATACAAACAAACCAACAAACGCACAAACAAACGAGCGCATGAAGTTGTCCCTTAGACATTATCGCAGTCACTGGCAATCTTGTATGCATGTCAATTATGTCGCTCATTTTCGGCTGGCATTGCCGGCAGTTCAGTTGTTGCTGTTGGCTAGGCCTAATCATCATCTGTTCCCACCTCTGTGACGTCAGCCATCAGATGTCATGCCAGAGGGAAGAAATTGCTGCAATTATCGAACGAGCAAGTGATTGTCATTTTTTTCTTTTTTTGGTGAATAAGTAAGTAGGAAGGGAACCGGAATAGAGGCTGTGGGTATTTCAGGGTTTAAAAACATCGACATACAAAGAAAGAAAGAAAGAAAAAGGGAAAAGAAATAGAAAGAAAATAGAATAACTGTATTGTACTTTTGGGCATGGACATTTTGGGAAGTGCATTAATAAGAATCATTCATCTTCACCAGAATCTGCTTACAACAACCGACAAGAGGAAAAACAAGAAGAAGGATGCAAAGAATCCGAAGAAGAATGCGAAGAAGAAGAAAAATGCGAAGAAGAATGCGAAGAAGAATGCGAAGAAGAAGAAGAAGAAGAAGAAGAAGAAGAAGAAGAAGAAGAAGAAGAATTGCAAGAACGAAGAAGGAAGAATGCAAAGAAGAAGAAGAAGAATTGCAAAGAAGAAGAAGAAGAAGAAGAAGAAGAAGAAAGAAGAAGAAGAAGAAGAAGAAGAAGAATGAAAAGAAGAGAAGAAGAAAGAAGAAGAAGCAAAGAAGAAGAAGCAATAACAAGAGAGAAGAAGAAGAAGAAGAAGAAAAGAAGAAGAAAAGAAGAAGAAGGAAGAAGAAGAAGAAGAAGAAGAACAAGAACAGAAAAGAAGAAGAAGAAAAAGAACAAGAACAAGAACAAGAAGAACAAGAAGAAGAAGAAGACGATGATGGTGATGGTGATGGTGATGATGGTGATGATGATGATGATGATGATGATGACGACGACGACGACGACGACGACAAACAAGAAGAAGAACACGAAGAGACTCATTCAAACAAGAATAAGACGTCTGCAATCAGTGAACAGTTTGGAGAAATCAGAAATCTACATCCTTTGAAGGCAAGAATAAAGAGTTTTACACATACTAAAACTTTGACAAAATGTGTGTGTGTGTGTGTGTGTGTGTGTGTGTGTGTGTGTGTGTGTGTGTGTGTGTGTGTGTGTGTGTGTGTTGTGTGTGTGTGTGTGTGTGTTGTGTGAGTGCGTGTACGCGCGCTTTCGCCTCATAAAGAAAAAAAATGTGTGTCTATGTCAAACTTCGGAAGAGAGTTGGGGTTTTTAAATCGATAAAGACACCAAGAAAGACACCTTACTGTCTTCTGGTGGCTTTGCAACGACTAAGGAAATATACCATGAGGAAGGGGGGGGGGGGGCGTGAATTTGTGGAACGGTCTCTCAAAGTTAACGAGAAAAAGGGCTACACCTTTAA
>CM054136.1:44984199-44986699 GCA_028751875.1 Rapana venosa
GTGCTTGTGTGCGTGTATATTGTGTGTATGTGAGAGAGAAAGGTGTTTGATATGTGTTGGTAATGCTTGTTGCGTGCTATGTTGAATGTATGGTGGTGTACTGTGGTGCGCTTACACACTTACAAAAAGTGAAAAATTTGGTCAATGAAACTTCAAGGGACTGAGATATCGAAAAGCTGTGTAGAGACGTTATGGTTTTCGATGCGATGAAATGACTGCAGAAGATGTTATATGGAGAGGAACTTGTGGGGCAGTCTTCCAAGTCAACGAGAAATGTACGTACTGCACGCTGAACAGAGAAAGTCTTGCGGTGGATCAATGAAAGCCTTCTTTTATTCTGAAAAGGACACATACAATTCTATCATACTACCAACCAACCAACCAACCAACCAACCAACACGATCACTTTCACAACCATCACCTCCACTGCTAGAACTATCTTCGACACCCCCACATCCCACCACTACAAGTATCTTCACCACCACCATCGCCACCACCACCATTAACACCACCACTGCGACTTGTAAACCAATCCCCGGTTACAACTACCACTACCACCACCTCCACCACCACCACTATACCCATCTTCGCCACCAACCACCACCACCATCATCACCATTATGAACACCTCAACTATCACTTGTAAACCCCCACCCCCACCCCTACCACCACCTCCACCACAACCACAAATACTTCGACCACAACCACCACCACCACCACCAGCATCAATATCTGGAGTCTTTAATATCCTCTTAAGGGTGTGTATGTATGGACGTATGGTCGTAGGGCTGATCCCCTTATAGCACTGGCAGAACTCGCAGCCCAAGTCGATGCCTTGCAGAGACAGTCCGTGTCCAAAAGTCATGGTTCAGTTATATTTGGGGTGGGTGTGTGTCCCACCCGCACATCCTGCCAGCCTGCCAATAGGCAGACACACTGGAGGAAGGCTTCAACATCTGGCCGGATCAATGTCTCATCAGGGGAGAAGAGGGATACACAAATAGAGAGAGGGGAAGACAAGAGATATGGAGTCAGATGGATAGAGAGAAAGAGAGAAAGGACGAAGGGGAGTGGGAGATGACAGATGGATAGGCAGAAAGAGGAAGGGTGGGGGTGGGGGTGGGGGTTAAGAGATGAGGACAGAGGATAGGCAGAAAGAGAGAGAAAGGGGGAAAGAGATGTACACAGATAGATAGACAGAAAGAAAGAGAGAGGGGAAGAAGAGATATAAACAGACAGAGAAGACAGGCAGGTCAGGCGGTTAGTGCAGGCAGGGCAGACAGGACAATAGAGAAAAGACAAACAGAGCACAGACAAAGACAAAGACAGAGTCAGACAAAGACAGACAGACAGACAGAAAGACTCACTCACACACACAGACCCACCCCCCACCACACAACACACACACACACACACACACACACACACCACCACACACACACACCACACACACACACACACACACCACTCCCCCTCCCCCCCCCCCACACACACATACAGAAACACAGACATTACAAAAGGTCTTACTACGGCAATTAAAGTCAATAGACACAACAGTGCAACAACCCTTAGGGGGGTTTCAGTCCGAGGTTGTTCAAACACAATGCCCCCCCTGCACTGTACCTACACTTGTGTCTGCTATGTCGCCAGCCTCCCTCTCTCTCCATCAGTGCCTCTGGGTGCAGACTTAGCGCCACGGTACATACACACCACAATCAATGCTCGCATCCACTCACGAGTGCTCGTGCGCGCGTGTGCACGCATACATACATACACACAGAATATGTACGTACGTACGTACGTACGTGCGTGCGTACAGATGGACAGACAGAAGACATACAGACAGACAGACGTACAGACTATACAGACAGGCATACATCATGCTATACATGACAGCATGCTACGACAAGAATATACAGACAGGCATAATACATACATACATGCATGCATACAGCAAAGACATACATACAGGCACATACATACATCATCATACATACATACATACATACATACATACATACATAATATACACCATCATCCATCCATCCATCCATCCATCCATACATACATACACACATACATCCATCCATACATACCGTATTTCATCACGAACATCATCATATCATATCATCATAACATTCATCACAACATCTCTCATCTCATCATCACATCACCACCATGATCATCATCGACGGTGATGATGATGGGTATGAACAAAAGGATGAGGATGAGAAGGAGAAGGGATAATAGGGGAAAGAGGAAGATGACATCATCAATTTAAAGACGAGTACAAGAGGAGAGGGGGGGGGGGGGGGCGTTGAATTTAGAACACCAGCACAAAAAATCTGAGAGAAAAAAGTGCTTTATGACCGAAAAAAGGATTGACCTATGTTTACGTTATTGTGACATTTCTTTCGGTGAAAATAAATGACACGTGTTAACTTCATGCTACCAATAAAATTCATGCATTTCTGAAAATAGACAGTCAGTGCTCCCACAT
>CM054136.1:44991699-44994199 GCA_028751875.1 Rapana venosa
ATCGCACCCCCTACAAAACATAACCAATTGCTGATTCACCTTTCTGCTCTTGAGCAAGCTACTTTTTATGATCAGACAAATATAACAACGCTATTTGTGTAACAATGTTGTCAGCGCACGTTAGTGTGGATAATATTTTCGTTTGTTTGTTTTCTTGTAAAGTTCAGAACATGTCCAAGTAACGACATGTCTATATAAAAAGTCTCGATGTAAATAAACTTTTTTAAAAAAAGGAGACAGAGAAGAAATCATCAATGGCCTCATCAACTCTTTGAATTAAAGAAAATGGTATGTAGAATTTTTACTGTAAAGATAAGAAACAGACCATACTGGATACAATTTCTAAAGTAAAAGTATTTTGATATAGATGCATGAGGTGTGGGATAGCTTAGTGGTCAGGGTGTCGAGTTCGTAATCTGATGGCTTGGGTTCGAGCCACCACTAAGGCACCCGTTCGAGGGGATTTTTTTTTTTTTACTGGAGGTGACATCCACACCGACTCCACTCTACCACGAATCCTTGGGATGAGACCATAAATGCCCCGTGGGTAAACGAAAACAGAACACCTCGCACTACACGTTAGAAAACCCATTCTGCCTTTCGTGTCTGTAGGAACAGATGATGAAATTTAAACCACTTCTGCACACTGTTGTTGTGTCGTGTTTAGAATCACCCCCAGGTGGGAATGGGGCTACTTGAATGGTGGGTAAAGGATCGCAATACGCAATTCTCACCATTGATAAACCTCGGAACTCTAAGCAGAGGAATGGAAAAATGATTTATCTGCAGGATAGATTCATAAATATGTTCATATAGGAGGCAAAATATGTATACATTTTGGTAAGACTTATCCAACCCTTGATATAAAAGTATCAAAATGGAATATCTGTCCAATTCAGTTATACACGCTTAAATACATAACCTGTTTCCATAAGAAAAAAAGTACTTCTGAATTGTTAGTCAATTCCAAGAGATGGAGATATACTGAATGGATTGTCTGTCTTTTAAGGCATGTACATGTTTAAACGGATAATTGTCCATTCATAAAACGGGAAAGAAGTCTGTTAAGATATTGTGTAAAGTTAGATAAGCGTGTTGGAACTGACAGTGTACCCTTAAAATAAGAACGGGATGGTATGTAAACTATGCCCTTCAAAGTAAGGAAATGTTGATATGGACAATAGTATAACCTTTCAGATAAGAGCACATCACAATCTATCACGATTTTTCAGCTCAGGCAAATGCATCAATGTTGAAATGAATAGCTTGTTTGATCATGTAGGAACATGCTACATTCATTTGTCCTCTAGCTTAAGAACATGCTAAAAAGAATCATCTGTATCTTACGCAATTAGTGAAGACATACGTCATCTGTTCCTAATAGATAGTTTATCTCTTTAGGTAAGAGTGTAAGGAATGCATAACTGTTTCTTTACAAAAGGGACATGACTAAACTGACCCATGCCTCTTTAGGTAAGAACAACAAAACACTTTTTTGGGGTCAGAGATGACAATGTCTTAATATTACCATCAGTTGACCATGAAGGTCGTCGGGGGGACACGAATGAAGCGTTGGTTGACGGGTTTTTTTCAAGGATGGTCTGTCTTCAGCCTTTTACAGCAAGACAGCCATGTCAAGACCGGTCGAGTCTTTGGTGTTCTGCATCCAGTTCTTCATCTGTCTGCCCCTGAGGCTTCCTCCTTCAGGTGTCCCCTGGCAAGAGAGCTGTGACGTGTGACGTGACCAAACCACGCCAGCTTCCTCCACTTTACCACAGCCAGAAGGGGTTTGTTCCTGTGGCCCAGCTTTCATGACTATCACCTCTTGCCACACTGAATCATTGGTTCTGTGGTCCCGCCAGGAAATGTGTAGAAGTCATCTGAATGATTCCATTTCAAAACCGTGAATTTTCTTTTCCTGTTCTGCAGTCAAGGTCAAGGGTGTTTTTTTTTATACCCGCGCAGCAGTGTACGACAAGTGCTGTAAACAACTTCAATTCATTAATAAATAATAACTCCTTTAAGAAAAGAGCCGTCATCTTGATTAAATAAATAGTCATCTTGATTAACTAAATAGTCATATTGATTAACTAAACAGTCATCTTGATTAACTAAATGGTCATCTTGATTAGCTAGTCAGAACCAATACAGCTAGAGACTATTTTCCTCTGAGCATAATTTTTTCCCATTCAATTAAGGTTAAGGGTTCTGTTAGGTACAGGTATAAAGCAAATAGATATATACACCGAAAGGTAACGTTAGACTGCGTGAACCCCCGATACAAGAATCACACCTGAACATAATCTACGTTTGACATTTTCAATCACGCCTTCTGGTGCGGAGGAGAAGGTATCGACAACCGGATAATGTGGCACAGAAAACAGCTAACGATCCGTTAATGGTGTCAGCAGCAAAGCCTTGAGCAAAACACCAGAGTCTGGGCAGAAGATCATGTGTGTGTGTGTGTGTGTGTGTGTGTGTGTGTTGTGTGTGTGTGTGT
>CM054136.1:44999199-45016699 GCA_028751875.1 Rapana venosa
CAGTTAGGTAATGCTCAACCCCCACACACACACACACATTTTGTAGCAGTTAGGTAATGCTCACACACACACACACACACACATACACACACACACACACACACACACACACACACACACACACACACACTTCTGTAGCAGTTAGGTTAATGCTCACACACACACACACAACACACACACACACACACACACACACACACACACACACACACACACACACACACACACACACCACACACACACACACAACACACACACACACGTATGTACGTCTGTAGCAGTTGGGCTATGTCTTCCACATACACACACTCCTCCACAGATTCACCATTCAACAACCACAGGCAAAAACGTCACCCGTTATAAGGGGGTGGTGGGATAGCCTAGTGGTTAGAGCGTTGCGCACGTGATCTGACGGCCGGGAATCGAACTGTCATGGAGGCACCCGTTGCAGGGGATTTTCCCCTGGAGTTAACACCAGTGCAGACTCCACTCCCGTACACAAGCCTTTCGAATGAGACTATAAACCGAGGCTGTATGTCCGAACGCGCGCAGAGCATCTTGCGCACACGTTAAATCCTGTTCCGCTTTTCGTAAGAGTAGGCCATTGTGTGCCGGTGGGAACAGATGACAAATTTACAAAACCGCATACGGGGGGATTGGATGTTAAAATAAGCACATACGTGCTTATTCCATTATCCTCGATATAAAAGTATTAAATAAATAAATAAATAGAAACCCGTTCTGCCTTTTGGAAAAGTAAGCCATTTCGTGCCGACAGGAGCGGATGGCATTTAAAAAACAACAACCAAAGGCACGGCATGCACACAGGTGTCGAGGTGAACCTCGGAGTTCTAGCTGAGGAACAGGGGGAAATAATTATCTTTAAATGAACCAAGGCTGCAGGAACTGTTTATGAAACACCTACAGACAATAGTGGCTATGAAACAACTATCAATAGTGAACGATCGGTATACTTGGTCATTTAGTGAGAGTCTTTGTATCACAACTTTTACAATAAAATGGGATTCTTGTTCTTGTTCTTCTTCTTTGCATTCTTCTTCTTCTTCTTCTTCTTCTTCTTCTTCTTCGTCGTCGTCGTCGTCGTCGTCGTCGTCGAACACTCAGACATCAACCATTGTTGTCTCTTATTTGAGCGAAAGTGCGTCACGCAGCCATTAAGCGCCCGACAAGTCAGGCTCTGCACATTGGACTTCGGCATAAGATAATTGTTATCTTTTAAGTCTTTCTGGGGGAAAAAAACCGGCAGTAGAATGGACCAAGGAGGCAGAAAATAGACAAAGAAGTGGGGTGTTAGGAAGAAAAGGAACAAGGCAGAAACAAAGAAAATGATAGAAAAGAGGAAATTTCTAGAACTTTCAGAAGGTGGGTATGCTATTTATACTGACAGGTCCTCGGCATCCCGACGGGGGAAATAGAGTGTGATGAATCTACCCAAACTGGAGTGACCTGTCTGTAACAAGGTTATTAACTATTTTCTTTTTTTCATACTCTTTTTACGATCAAAGTGTTAAATTGCAAGTAATTTACTCAGAGGAAAAGATTTGAAGGCTATCTCCATCAAAAACTAGCTGTTACAATTTCAATAACATTTTATGACCAGAATCCACTTCTCTTCAATTTTCTGGAAAATGCGATAATAACGCAAATACATTGCCGGGAGCAGAAGAGGATTTTTGAGAGTTCGAATAAGATTTTTAACAACATTAATTAAAACTGCCAGAGATGTAATCTTGGTAATTGTCTCACATTTGCGAAGCATGGCAGGCAGGCAGACAGGTAGGCAGGCAGGCAGACAGACAGACAGATAGGCATATATGCAGACAGGCGGGCAGGCAGGCAGGCAGTGTGTGTGTGTGTGTGTGTGTGTGTGTGGTGTGTGTGTGTGTGTGTGTGTTGCGGTGTGGTGTGTGTGTGTGTGTGTGTGTGTGTGTGTGTCTGTCTGTCTGTCTGTCTGTGCGCGCCTGCCTCTGCGTGCTTACACAATAGTTACGAAAACAAAACTCAAAGCGACAGTATCCACTATTTTCCTTTCACCTTCACCTTCAACTATCCCGTAGTCCCCTGTACTTTGGGGAAACCAATGAAGACTTGGCAACCAGCTTCCTCCACTCCCCGCGGTCCTCTTTTTTCCGTAGCAATTCATTCCACTCAAGGCCAGTCTACTCTCTGACGTTGTCTTCCCATCGTTTTCTCTGTCTGCCTCTTTATCTCCCTCCTTGTACTGTTGTTCCCTGTAGGACAGTCTTGGCCAGTCCAGATGTTCGTGTAACGTGCCCCTACCTACTTAAGTTTGCGTTTTGTCATTCAGTTTCTATTTATTCTCCACACTCATGAATACGAAGGATCAGAGCACGAATACATACAAAGAGACACTGCAGATAATTATCTTATTTATTTTATTTTATTTTATTTATTCTATTATATCGAGGATAATGGAATAAGCACTTATGTCCTTTTTTACATCCAATCCCCGTGTGTATGCGGTTTTGTAAATTATGTCATCTGTTCCCACCGGCACTCAATAGCCTACTCTTCCCAAAAGCGGAACAGGATTTAACGTGTGCGCAAGATGTTCTGCGTGCGTTCGCACACACGAGGCCTCGGTTTATAGTCTCATCCCAAGGACTTTTGGGGGAGAGTGGAGGAGTCTTGCACTGATGTTAACTCCAGAGGAAAATATCCCCCCTTGAACGGGAATCGAACCCGGGTCGTCAGATTGCGAGTGCAATGTTCTAACCACTAGGCTAACCCGTCCACCCCCCAGTCTACCCAGTTGGTTACAGATGAACAGCACAGACTGGTCTGCACCGGCCTTGACATGGCCGTCAGCGCCTGGGCTTCATCACAGTTCTTGATTAAACCATTGACGCTGGGGGCAACAGCAAGGTGAGAGGCTGTATGACCAGTGGCTTTCCCACTCATGGAATTCCACTTTACAGCTTAGTGATCGACTATGACTCTCTGACTAGGAAGGCTTGACTCGCACAGTCCTTATGTGCTGCAGCCCTGGGGGCTGGTTGGCCTTTGGAGAACATCTCCAACACTGACTGTCCTTATGCCCACTTGGCCGAGAGAGTGGGGATGTACTGTGGGCAAGGCATCTCCACTATAATCAAATTTCTGCCCAGTTTCCAAAACAGCAGCTGCCTCCTCTGCTGTTTTGGAGGTCATCGTCCGACACGACGGACAAACGTACTGCTGGTCAGGGTAAAGACAGACCTCGCCTGCTGCTCAGCATCACCGGGTGTGACGGTTGTACCCTGCACCCAATGACACACACCGACCAACATGATCTTTTCTTCTCTGTTTTTTGTTTTGTTTTGTTTTCCTTTGTCTTCTCTGGCCCTGCTGACGTCATGGATTCTCGGGGCACAGGATTCGGTTATGGATGTTGCCAATGAGAGAAGCTGGTGGCATATACGTTTACTGTTTTTTCATTTTTTCCTCGATCTTGCCTTGAAAGACAGTCTTCATAAGGTCCGTGTCTTTGTATGGTTGTGCACGGCATATATATATATAGATAGATAGATAGATAGATAGATAGATAGATAGATAGATAGATAGATAGATAGATAGATAGATAAGATATAGATATAGATATAGATAGATATATAGATATATTTCCTTTCATTTGCTGTTAGATTTTTCTATTTCAGACATCAACATCACCATCACCATCAACATATCACCACCACCACCGTCACCATCAAAATCCACCCCACCCCACCAAAAAAAAAACCAAAAATCTTCTCCCCCACAAAAAACCCCAGCTCCACACGCAAGCAAGCGAGAAATGCAAGGCCGATAATCATCTCTTCATTGGGAAGCCACTAAGGGGGAAAAGCCGTTAAGTTTCTTAGGAAATGAGGCCTTCTTGCAGGGTGTTTTTGGCGGCCATAAATCAGAGAGCAAAGGAGAGAGAGGGTTCAGGTTTTGACAACCACCTCAACGTTTGTTAGCGCGTCTTGGGGTGCAAAAACACAGATGGGCAGGTTCATGTACACACAGACGATCTACACGCACGCACGCACGCAAGCACGCACGCATCCACGCACACACGCGCGTACGCAAGCACGCACGCATCCACGCACACGCGCGCGTACGCATGCACGCACACACACGTACGCACACGCACGCACACACATCCATTATCCTCGAAATAGAAAAATATAATAATAATAAAAATATTAAAAAATGAACAAATCCCATGCAGATGTTTGAAGAAAGAAATCAATAATTCTTACATTAAACATATTCATGTATTGTAGATATTTGCGAAATTTCAAAGAATTGTGTTGGGGTTTTTTTTCTGAATAGCAACATAATGCATGTCTGGTACGGCAATCCTACATGAAATTTCACCATATTCCTGCTATATTATGTTTTAAGAGCAAACCTAGTTTATGTCCTTCACATATCTGTCTCTACTTTTCAACTGCCGACTCCATTTCCATCAGCCTTTCTTAAGTGAGTGTGTGTTGGTGTGTGTGTGTGTGTGTGTGTGTGTGTGTGTGTGTGTGTGTGTGTGTGTGTGTGTGTTGTGTTTGTATTCTGCTTCTTTCCCTCTCTCATTGTCTCTCTCTGTCCGTCCCTCTCTCTATCTGTCCCTCTCTCTGTCTGTCCCTCTTCTCTCTCTCTCTCTCTCTCTCTCTCTCTCTCTCTCTCTCTCTCCTCCCTCTCTCTCTCTCTCTCTCTCTCTCTCTCTCTCTCTCTCTCTCTCTCTCTCTCCTCTTTCGGTACTTCTCCAGAAAGAAAATAAATGCACAGACAAACAGACACACAGACAGACAGACAGATAGGCTGAGCTGTTCGACAAATATCCAGGTCGACGCACGCAGGCGTTTGCGACACGGCAGATACAGCCAGCAAAATGCTCATGGAAACAGCCTCCGCCACAGTGTCAAAAATAACACGTAGGCCTACTAGATCATGAAATGGTGGAGAGAAATCTATCATTGTGTGTGTGTGCTTGCTTGCTTGTTTGGCTGCTTGCTTGGCTGTTTTCGTCTCCTTCTGTTTACTGGTTTGCTTATCCATTTACTTTTTTTTGCACTCTTGCTTGCTTGCTTCCTTGCTACTCGGCTTACGTGCTTGCTTAATAGTTTGCTTGTTTTCCTAGCTTGCTTGCAGGTTTGCGAGTTACTCTGACAAAAGCGTAAGGTTCAAAGGTGTTACTTTTTGCTGCTTTTTTTTTATATTCTGGATCGTTTGTTCAGTCCTGCTTGCTTGGTTATATTATTGTGTTTGATATTCTGTTTGGTCGGTAGGTTGGTTGGCTAGTTGATTGGTGATTGGTTGGTTGTTTGACTGCTTACTCGATTGTTCGTTTAGTTGCTTGGTGAGTTCGTTGATTGGTTATCTTGTTTGTAACTGACTGGTGGGCTCATGTGTCGTTTTCTCTGTAAATCAGCTTTTTATTTGGTTCGCTGAGTGATTTGGTTGATTAATGAATTTTGATTATTGTAATGACGATAAAAGCAACGACGATTTGATATTAGTTTTGTAACAATTTGATCATTCTTATTGCTGCAACTGTTGGCATATTTTTGCATCTGACGGCCCAGGATCGATCCCAGGTTTGAGCTATCACCGAGACACCCATTCAAGGGAATTTTTCCCCCCTGGAGTTAACATCAGTGCCGACTTTACTCTCCCCGAAAGTCCTTCGGATGAGACTATAAACCGAGGTCCCGTGTTCGAACGCACCCAGAACGTCTTGTACTCATATTAAAACCCGTTCTGCCTTTTGGAAGAGTAGGCCATACTGTGCCAGTAGGAACGGATGACAATTTTTTTTTAATTGTATACACATTGGTGTAGAGTTTAGACATCATCCCCGAAATCGAAATGCGGCTGCCTTAATTGTGGGCAAACACGGTCGCATACGCAAAATTTTACCTTTTATGAAACGCGGAGCTTTAGCCAAGGAACGAAAATAAAACAACAACAACAACAACAACAACACATTTTTGCAGCTAAAATTGAGCCATAGTCTTGCCTCAAAAGAAAACTAAGGGTATCAGTGGTGAAGGTTTCTACTTCTAATCATGTTTTCTTCGAGTGCAACCAAAGCCACAGACATGCCTTGTATCTGTGTTCCTGGTTTGATATCAGCAGATCACAGAGCGCATCAAAGATATTATGAGGCAAAGGGATGTTTTTTATGCTGTTTTCTTTTGATTTTCCTCTCTTTCTTGTGTATGTTTTTTTTTTTATTCTTCCCGTCATTTTTGCTGTTCTTGACGTCAGTAGAATATGAGAATTTTGTAGGAAAAAAAAAACAACGAAAACATCTACATAAAACATGCAAGGCATCGTCACCTCACTCAACTAGGTTATACAGTTTTTGTTGTTGGTTGGTATTTGTAGTGTCTATATTGCGGTAAGGTTCAAAATATTCGGTAACATTTTGGCTACTTCCTTTTATACGTGCAGTTATCAAAAACTTTATTTTGTCCCAGCCAGTGCGAAACTGAGTGATTTGTCAAGATAGAGGTTTATGAATACGATGTTCGTTTCCTGAGGTGTTTCAAAGTTTATGCTGAGGTGTTTCAAAGTTTTCATAAATGTAAAGGCAGCAAGTTTAGAATTTATAATGTCTTCAATTTAACTTATGTTCACTCTTGGTGATATTAGCTAGAAAGTATGTCTTTGAATTATCAGTTACAATTTTCAATAAGATTGATTTGTTGTGACAATTTTTTTTCAGCTACCAAATAACAACTCTCGATTTGTTTGATGGTGGAGGACACTATAAGTTGGTAGCTTGTTGCTGATCCAAATGTGTTTGTGTACAATGTGGGGGGTTTTCCTTTCTGTATAAACATTTTTTTTTAAAACCAATGACGTTGTTACACGAAAAGATTAATGCACCCATAGGCCTGCATGGAAAACAACCTGGGAGATCAGAAAAAAAGTTAAGTTAGCATTATCAATCCCCTCCCCCCCCCAACCCTTCAAAGGTGCCATAGGAGATCAAAACTAATTAACTCGACTCTCTAGAATGATTGTAAATTTCTTCTTTTTTCGTGCAAAAAAGGTTTGTATTACATGACGACACCAAGTACGTCATTCTTCCTCTTGACGTCTGCAGCTATTACGTCACTGCTCTGCTGATGATAACTTTGATAGCCTACATAAATCATTCCTTTTTTGTCGGGTTTGGTTCCGAAGTTTTCTTTTATGGAAAAAAAGGCCTTACCGTTTGGGTGTTAAAGTATTTTTCTACACTGAAACCTTTATTAGAAAAGGTTAAGCTTATATATATTTTTTTGAAGTTACGATTCTTCCCAAGTCTGGCCTAGGAGGAAAAAGTAAGGGAGGGTACTGTGGTGGAGACTTTTCTTTGGATCAGTTTCTTCCAGCGCTAGCCGCTGACATGTTCCGTATCTGTGCCTCTGCTTTGATATCCGCACATCACAGAGCACATCACAGATACTATAGGCAATGAGATTTGAGGGTTGTTTGCTTTTCATCTTTTTTCTCAGTTTGTTATTTTCTTTACTTGGTGTTATTTTATGCTGCTGGTTGACGCCAACAGATTATATATATATATATATATATATATATATATATATATATATATAATGTGTGTGTGAGTGGTCAGAGCGCTCGCTTTCCCACAGCCAAAGTTAAGCAGCGCCGAACGTAGTTATCACTTGGATGGGAGACCGATTGCGTGTTTTGGCTTCAGTACAGTCCACCAGTTCACCCAGCTGTAAATGGGCACCTGCCCTCTAGGGTCAGGGAAGGTAAAGCAGCGAAGGAGAGGAGATGGGCGCCGCCCTCAATTTGCTGGCCCCAAGGAAAGCTGAGGTCTCTGACGCCTCGCTCCCCAACGACCACATAGGTTATGGGACACCTTTATACATGCATACATACATACATACACACACACACACACACACACACACACACACATATATATATATATATATATATATATATATATATATATATATACTACAACAATAATAACGACTGCATAAAACATGTAAAACAGCAGCTCAAGGTCATATATAGTATTGCTATTAGGTGGATATTGCAGTTTTTTATGCTATGGTGAGGCTCAAAATACTCCATAAACCGTATTACCAGATATCAAACAATTGACCACGCAAAGCAAATCTCAACACCCTAGTAAAGATTTGGGTTTCTGGCTATACTACTGTTCAAGCCAACGTCTGGGTATGCTGACATAAATCACAAGCTTTGTAACACGTGCATTGAATTACCAATAATTATGCTTAGAGGCTACACGCAGAGAAAATTAAGGCACTGGCAGGTCTGCATGTCAGATGACTTGATAGATCAGAAAGTTTGAACACTATTGTTCCTCAAAACGGAGACTGACTGCTCAGCTCAAGACATTTTGGGATCACTGTGGGGGTTTCTTCTTGTTCGTGCAAACATCAACGCAGACAGGTCTAATTGTACTCGATTATTTTCCTTGAAGGTTGTACATATCCCGTCAGTTCACTTCTGATTACAAAATGTGATCAACAAATAATGATCGTTGCTGGGTATGCCTTTATGAATAATTTGTTTCTGAAAAAGAAGATCTTGACCTTTTGTGTGTTACAATCTTTCTCACTATTGAAACTTTTTGAGGTAAGGATTAAGCATATAGATTTTCGCGGCAAAAATTGAGCCATAGTCTGGCCTCAAAGAAAACTAAGGGTATCGTTGGTGAGGGTTTCTCTTCTAATCCTGTTTTATTTTCTAATGCAACCAAAGCCACAGACATGCTTTGTCTCTGTGTTCCTGGTTTGATATCAACACATCACAGAGCGCATCAGAGATATTACCGGGCAGATAGGTTTTCTTTTGATTTGTCTCTCTTTCTTCTGTTTTCTTCTTCCTATCATGTTGTTTATGCGGTTGCTGGTGCAGAAAGAAGATAACAACAACAATAATAACAACATCTACATAAAACATGCAAAACAGCTACTCAGCCAACATGTTTTTGTTGTTGGTTGGTTATTGTAGTCTTGATATTGGGTGTTTGGTGAAAAAGGGTCTATTCTTTATACACCAAGACATTTCCATGAATACTTCTAGTTATCAAATACATAATCAATATGTGTGGATGATATATATATATATATATATATATATATATATATATATATATATATATATATATGTGTGTGTGTGTGTATAAACAATACATAAAGAAGATTAAGGCACTGATTGGTCCGCAGGTAAAATGACCCGAGAGATTACAAAAATGATATAATTAATTCTCAAGGTTATGTAGACTCTTAACTAACTAATTAGCTCAAGATTCTTTGTAGTAAGAATACATTTTCTTCTTCGTTTTGCAACATTTGCTATATACGTCAACGCAAACACATTTCACGTCATTCCTCTTCTTGACGTTTAAGGCTATTCCATCCATCATTTTCTTATAATAAATGTGATAAATAAATGGTTTGTTATTGGTTGTTTATTTGGTTGTTGTTGGGTTGTTGTTGGGTTTTTTGGGGGGGTATGGCTTTACTATATAGTTATTTTCTGTTTTTTAAAAAGTCTAGACCTTTTTGTATGTTACAATCTTTGTCAACAATGAAATATTTTTGATGTAAAAAAGGTTAAGCTTACCTTACCTATTTTTTGCAGCTGAAAATTCGGCCATAGTCTAGCATCAGAGAAAAAACAAAGATGTTTTTGATGCGATTTGTGTGTGTGGTGATTTTCCTCTTTGAATGTAGCCACAGACACAGACATGCTCTGTCTCTGCGTTCCTGCTGTAGTATCAACAGATCAGAGAACGCATCATAGACATAATGGAGCAACGAGATTTTCTTCAGGTTATTTTCTTTTGATTTTCTCTCTTTCTTCTTTCTCTTCTTACTGACCGCCAATAGAATACTTTTTTTTGTTGTAGAACAACGACAACAACAACGTCTAAACAAGCCATATGAAGCAGCAACTCAGCCAAGAGGGTCATACAGTTTTCTTTGTTATTGGTTAGTTATTGTAGTGTTTGATGCTGTGGTGAGGCTAAAGAAATCTTCCATAAATGCTAGGTTACTTCTGCTAATTGACTACACCTAGCTGTCAAATGCTTGATTGATGCAAAACTCAGTAGACTATATAAGATCCAGTTATGTGGATAGTATTTTCTTTGTCCAGCCAACCACTGGAAATACTGACACGAATGACAACATCCAGATGTGCATTGAATATTCGATACGCTTAATACATCAAGGCTACACTAAAAGTAGATTAATGCACTGGCAGGTCTGCATAGACGTTAACCTGGTAGAGAAAACGAATTTCCATTATGAATCCTCAGGATGCTGCAGAGGCTGACCAGAAACTAGTTAGGTCAACATTCTCTGGAATATGTATGAGTTTTTATGCTTTTTTTCATGGGGACGTTTGTTATGTATCAACGTGGATATTGTACGTCTTTCTTCCTCTCGATGTTTGTAGCTACTCTGTCATAACTTTTCTGATTATAAATGCAATAAAATAATACATTTTGAGTTGTTGATTATGTGTATATGAATATTTTTTTCTTTAAAAAATTTCAAAACACACACGCATGCACACATACGCACACATTCTAAGTTTCTCTCTCTCTCTCTCTCTCTCTATCTCTCTCTCTCTCTCTCTCTCTCTCTCTCTCTCTCTCTCTCTCTCTCTCTCTCTCCACACACACACACACACACACACCCAACCAACACAACCCAACACACAGATGACAGAATTCACAAATCTGCATACACACGGGGACTGGATGTAAAAAAGCACATAAGTGCTTATTCCATTATCCTCGATATAAAAGAATAAAATAATAAATAAATAAAAAAAACACACACACACACACACACACACACACAGAGTCGGATGAGACTATAAACCGAGGCCCCGTGTGCGAACGCATGCAGAACATCTTCCCAAAACCCACGTTAAATCCTTTTCCGCTTTCGAAACTACCATTGTGTGGTGGAACGGTGACAGAATTTACAAAACCGAAACCCACGGGGGGACTGGATGTAAAAAAAGCAAAATTTATTCCTTTATCCCGAAAAAAAATAAATAAATACAAAACACACAAACACACCACGCACACACAACACACCAACACACACACACACCCACACACACACACACACAAAACAACCACACACACACACAAAACAAAAAACACACACACACACACACACACACACAACACGCGAGACATTTTCCATAAAAGATAGCAACCTTTTATTTTTTTTCCCAAAACAAAAACCCCATTTCTACTAAAGAAAAACTTACACGTTTTTTTGCAGGGGATATTCGGCCATATCGGGGCCTTAAGAAAAATAAGATATTTATTGATGAGATTTTTCTTCTGCCCCATTTTTCTTTTTTTTTGTCTAAAACCAACAGTTTTGACGTGCTCTGCTTCGATATATCAACAGATCACAAGTACATCAAAATTTTTTAGGCAACACCTTTTTTTCACTTCTTATTTTTTTGATTTTTTTTGTTTTGTCTTTTCGGGTATTTTTTCTCTTGTTTTATGTATACTGTTGTTGGGCCCAAAAATAAAAAAAAAAAAACAATAAAACATGTAGCTAATCAAAACATATTTGTAGAAAAACACACACACCACACACCACACCACCAACACACACACACACAAAACCACACAACACACACCACACCAAAAAAACAACAACAACACTAAAAACATGCAAAACACAATCAAACAAATTATACTGGTTGTTGGTTCTTGTTTGGTTTTATTTTTTTTTTTTT
The DNA here is from genome assembly GCA_028751875.1 of Rapana venosa. Classification (NCBI taxonomy): domain Eukaryota; kingdom Metazoa; phylum Mollusca; class Gastropoda; order Neogastropoda; family Muricidae; genus Rapana; species Rapana venosa. The sequence goes on from CM054136.1 coordinate 45,010,978, forward strand.
GTATTGGGTTTTTTGTCGAAAGGGGACAAAATATTCCATAACTCTGTTATCACGCTAACGGGGCCTTTTATCAAACCTTGAATAAGTAAACTTAGGAATAAGCACTTATGTGCTTTTTCCCTTTCACCCCCCTTGTATCATTTTGTAAATTGCAATCTTTCCCACCGCACACAATCCTACCTATAAGGAAGGGGGCGGGATGGTTAAGAGGTTTGCCCCAAACAATAAACCGTGGGGTTCTGGTTAAATTCCCCCTCCCCCTTTCTTCCCAGTTTGACAAAAAAAATCGAACTGAATGTCAAAGTCCTTCGATGAACTAAAACCGAGGCCCCGTGTGCAAACAGCATGCAGAACATCTTGCGCACACGTTAAATCCTGTTCCGCTGTTCGAAAGAGTAGCCATTGTGTGCCGGTTGGGAACAGATGACAAAATTTTTAAAAAACCATACACACGCCCCCCCCCCCCCCCCCCCCCCCCCAAAAAAAAAAAAGTCATCTCAGCGCTTTGATTTGTTGCTTTACAAGATTCAGCGCTATACAAATTCCATACATTATTATTATTATTATTATTATTATTATTATTACTCTTACGAAAAGCGGAACAGGATTTAACGTGTGCGCAAGATGTTCTGCGTGCATTCGCATACTTGGTTTATAGTCTCCTCCGAAGGACTTTTTGGGAGAGTGGAGTTTGTTTGTTTTGTTTTGTTTAATGTCTATTCACTACATGGTGATTTAGACACACCCGCATTCATACCAAAGTACCTATTATTACATACCCCACTCTCTCTCTCTCTCTCTCTCTCTCTACTCCCTCTCTCGCTCTCTCTCTCTCCTCTCTCTCTCTCTCTCTCCCTTACACGCACTCACACACACACATATGTATATATATATATATATATATATATATATATATATATATAACACACACACACACACACACATATATATATATATATTATATATATATATATATATATATAATATATATAGAGAGAGAGAGAGAGAGAGAAGAGAGAGAGAGAGAGAGAGAGAGATAATTACAGTAATGGTCTTATAGGTGAAGAATATATGACTTCAGCAACTGACATTATGAATTGCTGAGAGTCATATAAAACTTGTTGACTAGTGGCGTATTTCTTATGAATATCTAGACCTTTTCTTTTATATATGTCAAAAAGAATTGAGCAATCAAACAACAAATGATGGATTGAAAGGGGAATAGAGGGGGGAGAGTGGAGTCGGCACTGATGTTAACTCCAGGGGGAAAATATCCCCCTTGAACTGGAATCGAACCCGGGTCGTCAGATTGCGAGCGCAATGTTCTAACCACTAGGCTATCCCGTCCATAATATGTGTTTCTGTTTTAGCCAACGACAAGGTCATAAATCACAAGATTTTATAACTTGCATACTGAATCTTCTAGATGGTTAAAGGCCCCACGCTCTTCTCTCTCTCTCTCTCCTCTCTCTCTCTCCTCTCATCTCTCTCTCTCATCTCGTCTCCTCTCCTCTCTCTCTCCTCTCTCTCTCCTCTCTCTCTCTCCTCCTCTCTCTCTCTCTCTCTCATCCCTTACACGCACTCACACACACATATGTATACACACACACACACACACACACAATATATATATATATATATATATATATATATATATATACATATGTGTGTGTTGAGTGCGTAAGGGAGAGAGAGAAGAGAGAGAGAGAAGAGAGAGAGAGAGAGAGAGAGAGAGAGAGAGAGAGAGAGAGAGAGAAGAGAGAGATTAAAGCACTGACATGTCTGCACATAACACGACCTCAAAGATGGGGAAATTTTCCATCATTGATCCACAAGGCGCCGCAGAGACGGGCAAGCCAGCTAGTTAGTTTAGGATTCTTTAGAAATGGAGTTTTCATCTTTCTTTTTTCGTTTCTTTCCAAAACGTTTGCAATAGAGATATGCTTGTCGTTTGAGTTCATTTTTAAGTCTCCATTCTTTTTCTTAAGCATGTTTTGTAGCGTTTAAACATGTAGGGGGGATGAGTGCATCAAGGCTACTATGCCATGATCTATTCTTTATAGTGACAGTTGTGGCTGGCCCATCAGATCAGATCAAGTCTGAGGGTAAACTGGGCTCTACTGTCTCTCTCTGTATGTCTCTCTCTCCTCTCCTCTCTCTCTCTCTCTCTCCTCTCTCTCCTCTCTCTCTCTCTCTCTCTCCTCTCTCTCTCTCTCTCTCCCCTCTCCCCCCCCCCCCTCCGTAATATCTGTTTTGTGTGAACTCGGTTTGGATTTGTTTGGCTCAATCAAGGAGTCGGAAATTGTAGAGAGTTTATTAACGCTTTCAGGCAAAGATTGATTGACTGCCGATGGCAGCAATGGAGTGATCATATACAAAACAGTGAAAGATTTCAAATGTACAGACAATTTATAAGTTCGCATGATGTCAAACCTTATCTAAAACTTGATATGGATATACATTTGAAAAGAATTATGTCTAAGTTTAGACTTGGTGTATCAGATATAAATGTTCATAAATTCAGATACAGATAACATGATATTGACGACCTCAGGCTGCTATGCCCATTATGTAAGCAAGCAGAGGAGGATGAAGTACATTTTGTGTTGTGCTGTCCAGTATTAGAGGATGTTAGGCAGAACTACATCCCTGTTAAATATAGTAGACAGCCTAATTTATTTAGACTCTTTACTCCTGGCATCAAGTCATCCTGAGGTTGTGCGCAGCCTCACTTTATATTTGTGTAAAGCTTTCAGAATAAGAGCGATATTGTTATCCTAAGTTATATTTTTGTAGCTGACTTTTTGTTGTACAGTAACATGTTGTCATTACTATTGCTTTTACCCCCACCAAAATACTAAGCAGTTCGGCAACCCCCTTCATGTATGGGCCAATGGCCTTTTTGTGAATAAATCATTCGAGTTCGAGTTCCCTCCTAATATCACTACATGTGTACAGACTTTAAACATACAGCAACAACAACTGGAGTCGTATTATCCCGCTCTTCACAACAGCCCTAGGGTTTGGTCAGAAAACGATTTGTTCAGCTGGCCTCGCTTCTTGTCTTGGCCTGTAGCTGTTTGTTCAGTAAGCAGGACTGGAAATGTCGTCTGCTCTCGGGTCTTTCTGTTCTCAGGTACAGGTAGAACATGCCACGAGTTTCTAATTCAAGGTCAAATTCACAATACTTTATTATCTCAAACAGAAAATTCACGTCAGTAAAGGATTCAACATTTAAGGATAAGAAGGATAAAGAGTTAACATGTTATTAACGCAGCGTTTATAGCTAGCACCATGGCAGATTAACGCATTTTCCGTCCTCTGTGCATACGGTATATACATGCCTGTACAAGTGTCACATTCGCGTGTACGTGCGCGCGCGCGCACGCACACACACACAAAATTTTCGTCTAATATCACTTTAAGTGAACAGACGTAAAATTGAAGACACACACACACACATACACACACTCTCCTACACACACACACACACACACACACACACACACACATACACACACACACACCACACAACACACACACACACACACACACACACACACACAATCACACACATACACAAACGCACGCAAGGAACGCACGAAAGCGCGCGCGCGATCACATACACACATACACTCCTACTTTTTCTTCTTCTCCTCCTTCTGAATTCCGATATCGCCCACAAACCACAAACGTTCGAATGCCGTTATGCTTTGAACTGTTGTAAGGCAAGGGTTCCCCCCATCCGCGACAAGCTTCTATCATAACAATCTGAGTCCTTCATTAAAGGGAGGAAATCCTCTTGATTCGGAGTCTGGCAGATTATAGGGTGATGTTTTGGTTGTGTTTGGTTTTTTTAAAGGAGACATATACAAACGATTTTCATGCAGTGTACACTTTCACGAGGGGACGGGATAGCTCAGTGGTCAGAGCACTCACTTTCCCCAAGCCAAGGTTAAGCAGCATTGAGCGTGGTTACCACCTGGATGGGTGACCGCTTGCGCGCCTTGGCTTTAGTACAGTCCCCCAGCTGTTAATGGGTACCTGCCCTCTTTAGGGTCAGGGAAGGTAAAGCAGCGGGGGAGAGGAGATGGGCGCCTTCTTCAATATGCTGGCCCCTTGAGAAGTGAGGTGTCGGACGCCTCGCTACCTTACCACCACATAGGTTATGGGGAACACCTTTACCCCATTCACACTTTCACAGTGATTTCTGGGTGTGATGAGTGAGATTAAGCGCATATTGTGGAGTGACCCTTGCGGGTGTGCTTATGATTGAGAATGCTCAACGCAAATACCGGTATGTGTGGTTGGTCGGGACTGTTGGGAATGGTACTAATTCGGACAAAACACCCCTGCTGCTGTCTTCATAATTATAATGTTATTGATGCAAAAGTGTTGTACAATCGTTGCAGTGTGGCCACAAAAATGACGTCAATTTTCAGACTTTTTTTACGCAATCATTGATCTGCAGCAGCTGTGTGCAAAGCTGGTGTTTCGTTATCATGTTGATCCTCGCATAATAATAATATAATGCCCTCTCCCCAAAACTGGTCACAACGGTTTTAGCGGGGTGAGCAACGTGGATAGCTGCTGTCTTCTTCTTTCTTCTTCTTCTTCTTCTTCTTCGCATTCTCTTCTTCTTCCTTCTTCTTCTTCGCAATTCTTCTTCTTCTTTTCTTCGCAATTCTTCTTCTTCGCAATTCTTCTTCTTCTTCTTCTTCGCAATTCTTTCTTCTTCCTTCTTCTTCTTCTTCTTCTTCCAATTCTCTTCTTCCTTCTTCTTCTTCTCCTCCTTCTTCTTCGCAATTCTTCTTCTTCCTTCTTCTTCTCGCATCTTCTTCTCCATCTTCTCTCTTCTCTCTCTCTTTCTCTCTTCTTCTTCTTCTTCGCAATTCTCTTCTTGCATTCTTCTTCTCTTCTTTTCTTCGCAATTCTTCTTCTTCTTCTTCTACGACCCTGTTTGCCGGGAAACATAGCGCGTGCATGTCCCCCCAAGGCTAGGGGAGGGGAAACAGGAGCAGTGAGGAAAAGGATGTTTGCATAACCATGTGTCATCCACAGCTGCCGTGCACACGGTAATATTTACACCTAACAAAATAAGATATCCCCGTGTGGAAGGGGTAGCTAGAAGTTAATCAATATTAGCTATAACTATAACATGACATTCTTTGTGGTGAAAAGGGATCGCCTTGTGAACGAAGTGTTTTCGATTGTATATAACTCCCTTTATGTTGTTCTTAGTTTCTGTCTCTGAGTCTTTGTCTGTATTTTGAGTCTCTGTCTCTGTTTATGTTATTTATTTATTCTTTTATATTGAGGATAATGGAATAAGCACTCATGTGCTTTTTTTACATCCAGTCCCCGAGTGCATACAGTTTTGTCAATTTTGTCATCTGTTTAGAGAGATAAAGGGTGTGTGTGTGTGTGTGTGTGTATGTATGTGTGTGGGTGTGGGTGAGTGTGTAGGTGTGTGTGTAGGTGGGGGTGGGTGGGTGGTGACAATCGCTGTAGCTGCAGTGAAGGTGGTGTTTGTACTGGTTGTGGCGATGATTGTTAGGGCAGTGAAGGTGGTGTTTGTACTGGTTGTGGCGATGGTTGTTAGGGCAGTGAAGGTGGTGTTTGTAATGGTTGTGGCGATGGTTGTTAGGGCAGTGAAGGTGGTGTTTGTACTGGTTGTGGCGATGGTTGTTAGGGCAGTGAAGGTGGTGTTTGTACTGGTTGT